>JASSRZ010000065.1:9198389-9232994 GCA_032164315.1 Malacoctenus gilli
AAAGTTCCACAGATAAATGGTACTTGTTGGGTTGAAGGGCAGAAATGCCAATCTAAAGCTGTGGTTCTGGTAACAGAGGCTGACAATGCCTCCAATATGTTGGGGAACCAGTAATAATGGTATTTAAATGGTCTGTGTCCGTGTCTCTTCATTTCAATCAAACCTAGAATAGTCAGTCTAACAAAACGAGCTAGAATAGGTAACTCCGCCTAAGTGCATCTTTGAGATGCACTTTGCCGGTCCCAAGCCCGGATAAAGGAGGAGGGTTAACCCTTTAGGCTCCGGAGTTTTTTTGAGTAGTTTGAGATAAAGGTATACTGTCAATGAGAAAATTGTTAAGTATCACTTAAAGTCTGTGATGTGAGCGAGAGTAATCATATAATTTGCATTTGTGATGTCACAAGGTGGTGATCATATTGGAAAATTTTCAATTCTGATAAGGTTTCAAAACACTAACTTTAATGTGGTTTGAGACAAAGGCAACCTGTAAATGAGAAATATCTCGAGTATAAACAAATTTGGGATGGAGGTAGAGTTGTCATCTAATTTGATTATTGTGACATCATCAGGTGGCAGCCGTAATTGAAAATTTCTTTCTTAGAAAGATTTCAAAAGGCTGTTTGAGATAAGGGAATACTGACAGTCAATTTGAAATATCTTTAGTACGACACGAAATTTGGGATAGAAATAAATTCACTGATCCAATTTGTATAATCTCTTAGCACTGGTCAGCAGTCATATAGAATTGTATTATTTTCAAAAACCAATGATCAAGATGGCTCTGCTTGTTGTTTTTCAGTGTGTGGTATCTTTCATTGCAAGGCACAGCACAAAGACCGACTCCACATTGGCAGCACCTGAACTGTGTCTCTCGACGGGTTTTCAGGTGGTTGTGATCTTGACAGACAACACAATCTGAACATTGGTTTTGACATCGTAGGAGCACCACTCTAATACATAACCTGAGCTGCATTGTAATGAGGCCAACTTCAATTTTTTGGGATGAAAAGGAGTTTCAAGTTATTTGAATTTGAGGATCTAAGTTTTACGAATTATGTGCAATGGATTCAGTCAGTCCGATAAACCAAAGTACTTGTGCGCTCCAATGTTAAGTGAGTCGTCATAACTTACATGTCCAAGTTAGACTTCGTAACTATGTGCCAAAGTTCTGCCAACGTTCATGCCTTTGTTGTGAAATGCAGGAAAGCCAAACTAAGTAGTTGGCCTTGGAGTCTCATTCAGTATGTGCTGGCCGGAGGTTAAGCTGTCTGCAGGTAAGTTTTATCTCTTATGATTTGGTTCGAATTATGAATGTATCTTGTGCTATATTAAGGTAAAAATTATGAACAACTTTTAAATTTTAACTGGTGGTTTTTTTGGGTTTTTTTTTTTTAGAAAGCTGTCTTGGTTGAGAGCTGACTGCAGACCAGACAAAGTGGAGCTGCAGGTCCAAAACACTGGCAAGAAGCAGCCCCAACCTATATTAATGCTGGACCAGGCAGTCTATGGGTGAGTCGCAGACAGTAAATAAATGCCATGCATTTAATCTTATTTCTCTGCTCTTTTGTCTGATGTAGACTATAATTTCATACAATGTTTTTCATGTTCTCTCAATCTCAATGCTCACGTCTTTCAAAAGTTTAACTGTACTTCATTAAATTTATCCCCACATATTATAGACATAGCTTTTGGATTTCAGAGTTTACGGTAGAAATGTTTTTTGTTTTCCCAATTTTCCTGTTTTGTTTTTTGTCTTCCTGTTTTTCAATTTCAGGCAGTGCATGTATGTCTATAATAAAGTAACCCGGTAGAGTAACTTTTCTGTTCCATAGCCTAACCTGTGTAGTGTGGTTTACTGAACATCCTCAACCTTGTTTCCAAGTGTTATACATGCAGTTTGATGCAATGTAACAAAAGTTCAGAGAATAAAACAGTTTTGAATTTTGATAAGGCATCTGAATTCTTTGCATTTGTTGTTAGCTATCAGTGCTGTCCGGAGAAGATGGGTCAGCGCTGAGTCAGGGATGTTCACATACCTCCTAGTATAAGGAAGAGATTTATCTAAGAATTATTTTTTTTTAAATTTACATGTTGAAAAAACTGTTTGGAGCCTCCTTAAACGCACCGTGAGACGCGTCTGTGAAACAGCAGTGAAACACGGAGGTCACCCCACGGCCCGTTCCCTCAGAGATTTACACGAGGATGCTGAGGAGGAAAACTTACTGCCAGCGCTCATTAAATCAAAGCTATTTTATAGGAGGCTGTCAGGAATGCAACCATTCAGACACATATTTCCTTCTGGGCTCCCGTCGCTGCTCCACTGCTTTTTAAAAAAAGTTTTTTAAAAAAACGCCTTTTTTCCTAGATGATGAACAGTCAACGTGTAAAAATGTGAGCACACATCTAAGTTTTCACTTGTGTGGAGGTGTCAAACAGAACCGTGATGACCTCAATGCCCTGAAATTGTCCTTTTTGACCAAAATGCTTCATTATCATAACCAATATTTCTATTTTTTTCCTAATGTCCTAGGGTTTTTTTTTGTAAACCTAAAGCAGCAGCACATCACTGAGTTATTCCAGGAAAAATAAACAATTTCATTTTCAAACAGTAAATGTCATCCAACAAATGTTGACTCTTATAATGATAAAGTTTTTAAAAATGTTTACATTTTAGAGTTGTAATAAATAAAAGTGTGTGGAAAATAAACTTGAATAAAAATTAGGTCTGATCGAATCCAAACTCTTTTCTTATTTCCTTTCAATCTCATGCTGACTTGCACATGTGACCAATTTCTAATCCGATCATTTTCCGCCTGATATTTGCTGAATAAATCAGTGTGATTACTGAAACAATCGTGAGTGTTTGTGTGAGCATGTCCACGTCAGCGTGGTGGAACAGATGAAAAAAAAAAAAACAAAAACCGGGGTCGCACTTTCTCCGGCGTCACTGCACACACGATGCATCACATTTGCATTTGCGGCTGCTGGAGCCAACATGTGGCCTGATTCGCTGCCTAAGGACACAATCCACACCGATGGGGTTTTTATTACAGGACCACTGCTCATAAATGTGTTTACATTTGGTCCTGAACAGGAGCCCTGGGACACTTCGTATTTTATCGAGTATTTAAACCATGAGACTCAGACGTTTTACTTAAAGTTAAGTATTAATGGATAATTGATTAAGTGTCGCTTAAAGACCCGACCTCTTACATTTAGCAATTTTATGGCGCCAGATGGTCTAAAAGCAGCTCAGATCGTTGTTCTGGCTGCAGAGAATCAAATGCAATAAAGTTATACTTTGCAAAAATGTATTTGTAGTAAAAACTTTAAAGCTCTGGTTTATTGCTTTTGCAGAAAAATAGTGCAAGTATTTATCCATCGCAGCTGTTCTTTCTGTGTGAAAGTGAATAAAATGAAACTATTGCGAGTAGCTTGATAGATCAATGTGCAATGGTTCCAACACACAACCTCACATTTTGGCTCCTCTCCACTGGTTCCCTGTGTGATTTACATTCAAATTGAATCACGGCTTTTAAAGCCAGCCAGGATCTGGCCCCAAACTGCTTCGCAGAGGTGTTGACCTCCACTTTGCAGCCTCAGATCCTTGCGTTTGGCCCCTTCGGCTGCTCGCTGGTCCAGTCTTAAATCTAAAGTTGATGCAGCCACCAGAACTCCTCGACTTTGGAGTGACCCGCCTGAGGATACGTGTCTCGCAGAATCAGTGGCGTTTCTAAATCACTTTTTTAAAAACTCTCTTTTATGGACTTGTTTTCAAGTGATGTGGAACTTTTTGGCTTTGTCGTTTGTATTTTGGGAGCAATTTTTTTCCCTCCGTCTGCAGTTATTGAGTGATGGAAGAAACCCCGCAGGTCTCCGGGTGCATCACGTGGCGCCACATACGGAGAGCCGAAGCTGCCGCGACGGCTCGGCTAACGCGGTGCTTTCACTTCACAGCCTGTGCAGACATTGTGTAAGTTGGGAGGCAAACAAGCACATATCCCACAAGTTCCCCTGAAAAGATGATCATATCTCAAATGTGCTCGAGGGGGTGGGGGGTGGGGGGGGGGGACGTATCATTCTGAGTGACGGCACAATCTGCTGCGCGCAGAAAAGTGTTGAGTGGTGATAGAGAGTGTCCGTATCGACCCCGGCAGATTAAGCCGGTGAGAACCCGAGGGATTTTAGTCTGTGTGTCAGCATGCAGACCAGACATGCTGTCACGGATGGATGGAGGAGGAGGAGCAGAAGCAGGAGGAGGGCTACTTTATCGGTCTTACTGGAATCGTCCACGCACATGAATTTGAAGGCCATGTCCAAATGGAGACGAGTTTAAAGTCAAAGCGACACGATAAAACATGTTGCATTTGTTTGGTAAAGAAAACCAAAAAACAGAATGTTCGTATCGTGCCAGAGCTATCTGTAGGCTTTATTGAGCCAGATAGACAAGTTTGTGTCGAGAGGAGGAGGGGAAGAAAAAGAAGAGAAGAAGAAAAAAGATAATTGGTGCGACTCAGGACTTGAGGCCTTTCTGGGTACCCAAGACGCCGCCTGCATTTCAGCGAAACTTCCATACGATATAGAAACAAAGAGTCTTTCACTCGTCTCCACGTGGACGTCACCCGAAAGTGACATTTTTCAGAAGGAACATCACCGTCGACACGATGCCGGGACTCACGGCCCCTCTGAGGGGGCACGACAGAGCGTAGCCTATTTGTTTACAACACAAAGCACGGCAACAACGAGACGCTCGGCACTGAGGTACTTCTGAGTACGTATTATACATTTTACATCCCTGGCTGGGAAACAGATGAAATGAAGACATAAATCTGATCTGCACAGGCGGAGGAGGGGGGGATGTAATTCACAAAGCTCTCAGTGAAAGCTATATAGCTCTTAATGTGTTCCCTCAGGACCCCCCGCAGGAAGGAGCATTCCCTCAGGGTTTCATTAGGCAAAGTAAATTAACTAAATGGGTTTGTTTGCTTACAGATTTGTGCATGTACACCCACATAAAAGTTGGAAAAACATAAGCACTGCGGTGCAACAGAGGAGTCCTAACTCTCAGAGACAATAAGAGTTTTCGTTGCGACTAAAAATAGCACCTTGGAGCTGAAACCCCCCCCACCCCCGCACTTATACCTGAGATTCGCGCAGAGCCCCCTCTGATGTAGAGCGGCGGAGCCTGGAAGGCGTAGATGACGTCATTCTCCGCTATGCTCGTTAGGTCGTCCTCATCAAAGAAGGAGCGATGGAAGCCCGTGGAGTAAACCTCGATCAGGATCACCTGCGAACCCACGGATACACACAAGCAGCAGGAGTTAGATCTCCAACGTTGTGAATGTGCAGGTGAACTTCGGACCCCCCCCCTTCAAAGAACCACTGAGCTGTTTGCTACCACTAATCTGAGATTCAGCTCAAAGCATCATGACTGAAGGTGAATTTCGAGATATGTGCAAGGAAGCGATTCAGTCAAACCCACTTTAATCAGAGGTGATTGCTGCTCTGTTGCAGCAGTTTATTGTTCACAAATGGGGTGTGTGGTCATTCGCTCCTGCGTCACCTCACCTGGTCTGGGGAGATCTTCCCCTCGTCGGCCACCATCCTCCTCAGGCAGGCCACCGAGCCGAACAGAGGCACAGCCAGCCCGACCCGCAGGTACCTCTGCCCTTTGGTGCTGAACACCAGAGTCACACACAGCGGCCTGTCGGACACACAGACGCACGGTCAGGGGGAGGAGACCGTGACGGGAAACGAGGCGCATTTCGTTCCGATTTTCTGCACCGCTCCTACCGCAGCCTCCTCTACGACCAAGGAGGGACAAAAGAAGACTTTCATGAATAAATCAATACATTTTAACATTAATAATAGATCATTAGGACTTGGTTTTATGGGCGCGAAATAATGGAAACTCTACTGCATTTTTAAAAACGAGGAGCGCTTGTCTGTGACCTCTCCAGCGGCGAACGCTGACATGAGTCGGGTGCTGGGACATGATGGCTTCTTTGAATAACTGCACACAGAGGAGATACGGGAACTCGCTCAGGTAGCTGTGGGTGTTGATCGCCTGCAGATATTTCATGGAGGAATATCAAGCGAGGACAAAAAGTACCTTTTCTATCTATATTTGAACATGAATCTGAATTTTCAGTGATAAATGGTAACGATATGATTGGCTACGTAAGCAAAAAGAGGATTCTGCTAAATGCTGAAGGAAGGTTTTTAAATCTATAAAACACAACAACTATTTCACATAACTCAGTGAACAATTAGCCAACATGCTTACAAGCAATTACATCTATAGGTCTTAATGTAACATGACGCAAGAGCATTAGGCCAGATTGGAATAAAATAAACACAAGTGTCTTAAAAAAACAACAACCGTGTAAACAATGTAGGAGAAACCAGGAGGGCAAATAAAAATGTGAAACTGTAGTTCAGATTCCTCAGCTGAGCAACTGGTTTGCATCTAAGCGCGCTGTTGGTTCTGTACTATTCAAATCACATATGAATATTCATATGTGTAACTGGCACCACTGAGGTGGAAATACAAACAGAAACTTGCAGTGAGAGTTTCTTACAATCGTGCCATATGACAAAAGCATGTTGGGGGGGGGGGGGTGTCTCAGGCTCACCAGAGAGTCTCTGTTGTTCAGGTAAGAGAAAATCACACAAATAGAAACAGTCGACCTGCATCTCAAATAGTATTTTATAGAAGTAATCATAAAGATGCAGGGGACCAATTCCTAATTTACACTTTTAGCTGAAGAAAAACTCACACGTACGTGTGAACTGTCAACAAGCCTCTGACACCAGTCTGTTGAGTTTTTTTCTGCTTGTACGTCCTGTTTAAAATCCCCTCCGTACCGTTTCGGAGGGATTCAGATGTGGACTTTGACAAGGCCAAACCTTCGATCTGAGCCAATCCCCACTGGATTTGCTGGGCGCTCTAATTTTGTGCAAATATTCCTTGCAGGAAAAAAAAGAGGCTTTTTTCCTGGCAAAGCTCTGCTGCAGGTCAAATCCAGGCGACTCTGATTGTAGGCTCCGACTTCAACTGTTGCACAGCTACCTGCAAATCCTGCATGAGGCTTTGGGCCCCTTGGAGGCCCTTTTTTCTATTCAGAAAACGGATCTGTTTTTGGGCTGAATTTGCTGAACAGTCTGCCCACGGACAAATTGGCAGCCGTTGCAAATCTGCACCACTTGTAGATAACTTTTTCCAAGCCGTGGGATAATTTGTTTCAAATATTTGGGAGATCTTTTCGAATCCCGAACCAGACTCACCGGCACTCACGGGGTTTGTTTTGTTTTAACCAAAGGCTTCAGAGAGCTCCCGAGATCCTGGCATGATGAAGCCACATTCTTCTCCACCAAAGACCCTTGAGGGCCAGAATCTTAAATAAGACAGGTTTCACTGGAGTCATTGCTTTTATTACAAGATGTTGGGGAACGGAGTGAGGGGAGGAGACGGAGTGAGCACGCTGGTCATCAAACCGAGCGATTGTTGGCGATTACAGTTGCACTTAGGTTTCAGTTATCAGTGTAATTTATGAACAATGAATTCCTCAAACAGATAGTTTCCCAAAAAGAGAACAAATCTTGAGAAATGACAGAAAAAGTGACTAAAAAATAGAGCTGTTTCAGAAACATTTGAATTCTGACAAAAGTGATTAAAGGCCAGTCTAATTGAGCTTTGAGATGTTGCAGTTTTGAATATGAAAACTTCTTCTAAAAGTGGTAATAAGTAGAATAGCTCCATGAGAAGCACCACTTTCTCCTCGTGACTGGATGCAAAGCGTCCACAAAAGTCACCCAAAATAAAAGGAGCACATGACTGCCGAGGGACGGACCCCGGTGACTGGACTGCCAACCACAGCAGAAGTCGCTTTGGTGACAAACACACTGTGTGTTTGCGGCACACAGACTTGATCTGGGCGCGAGCGTGCTGCACTCTTCACACAAGGAAGTATAGGCTTTAAAAAAAAAATCCATCTGTTTTCTCCCCCGTTTCTCCCTTCAAAAGCTTCCCTCTCACCCTTCCCGCCACGCACTATAAAGGACAATTGCTGAAACGCCGCTCGTCCTGGCACGCTGTCGGGACGAGGCTCCTAAAAACAATTTCCCAAATTAGAAAGGTTGTTGGCTGAACTGTTTCAAAGAGGAAGACCTCAAAGGAAAGAACAAGCACAAATCCTTCAAGAAGTAATGAACAGACCTCAGAGTAAAGCTTGAATCCAGCTTCCAGTTCGTTAAGTTGTTTGGATTCCTGTGTGTGTCAAACGGCACAACAGAAAGGCTGAAACCTGCCAGAGTTTGACTCAAACGCAAATCTCATATAATTAAAATTGTTCACACAAATATTCAATTGAGTGTGTGTGTCTGCGTGTATGTGTTTGAGCTCCACCACCTCCAGTAACAGCTCCTATCCCACCTCCACAGGTGTCAACATGAGGAAAGTTGAATCGTGGGAGACAAACTCCTCGCGTTGTCACAACATGATGGATGTAAAGACCACAAACAAGCTCTGTCTGCATGTTGTGAGTACTGAGGAGAGAACCGGCCAGATGTGTACAGGTGGATTTACAGGTTTGTGTTTAAAGGATGGCGCAGAATCCAAAGACATTCAAGGGCAGAAAAGATTATATATAAAAGAGTGAATGAGGGGGTCCGTCCTGGAAAATGTCAGGATTTCCTGAACAGGCCGGCCCTCGCTGACCTGACGGGGAGGCTGAGTGGGAGACGCCGTGTAAACTTGAATAAGACATTGTTTCTCGATGGCGAGGAGGTTTTCCAGCAGCTTTTCCGCCGCATTACCGCCTCCTTCAGCTCCACAATGACTCGTGTTCCCTTTCGTTCCTATTGTGTCTCCTGTATGAATAAATCTGGGCGTTTTCCAACCTGTGTTCTCTTTTGTGACTATAATTTCATGCACTAAATCAAGCTGAAAGACTCGACATGATTTCCTTCGTCACTGTGTTTCATTGTTTTTGCCTTTTCTGTTGTTGTGGTACAAGAAGAGGGGAAGGAAAGTGCGAGCCGTTAACCTTTTGTTTCTTATTTTAAACTGAAAAAGAAGTTCATAAAAATAATCCAACATGTTTTTTCTTGTTCTTGTGATGCCTTAACTACAATAATACATGAATTTAGAAAAAATTGCCTGAATAGCCCAAAAATGAAGAAATTAAAACGCTTATTTTTCCATTTTATCTTCCATTGCTTCGGTTATATTAAGAATGACCACTAGATGGCGCTTTAAACATAAAATTGCATCTGATTAAAGAAGAAAACACAACTAGTCAGTGGATGTGATAACTGTGTCTGTCCCAATAAATCTCTTGTGTAACAGTGTGTTGCTTTAATTGAAACACTCTGGCCGAATGAGGCAGTTTGGCTCACGTGCAGCTCGAGCAGCTTGTCTTAAATTCCCAAGGTTGGTGGTTCAACTCCCTCCTCAATATGTTGACAGTCCAAATTGTCCTTCAGCAAAACAAGTTTCGCCACCCGGAGCAACTCATCATCGTTAGGAGTGTGTTCAGACCCGACGGGTCTGGCTGGGCAGGCCGAGCTCCTTGAGCTTTTCCCAGGATCTCGGCTGGCTCGCTCACCTGGTCTGGCGAAGGGGAATGGGGAGTGAGATGCAGAGGAAAGGGTCGAAGGTGTTGCTCTGTTTCAGGCAGTGAGGGCACGTCAGAGAAGATCTGCGGGTACAAGAGGAAACAGTCCCATCAGTGCCGAGGGGGGAGAAACCGCTCTGCCGCACAGTCCTGATTAGTTCTGGCAGGAGAGGAGACGACCTAATCGAGTTTACACCAGTGAACAACAGTGCCAAACAAATGAACACAGAGCTCCATTCAGGTGTCTTGATCTGATTGTGCGAAATAAAGAGATGAGTGATGTAACTGTGGAGCAGGAAAGGGGGCACGGGATGGGGGTGGGTGTAGTCGGAGCACCTTCCCTGGGGTGATCGGCGCTATAAATGCTAACCAGCGGAAGCCGTTTCCACCTTGTTGCGTCATTTTCGGCGCTCACGTGACACCGTTGCAGGATCCCAAGCAGAGGAAAATGAGCGATTCCCTCTGAACTCGCAGCAGCGATTTTCGCTTCCACCTGTTTTCCATCGGGCGCCGTTTGTTCATAATTACGCTGCTTACAATTAATCCTCCTCGATTCTGCTGGAAGAAACAACTTATTCCGGTGAGCTAACTGTGTGAGCCATGAGTCAGAGCGCCCGCTGAGGTTAATGGGCAGATTGCTGGAAAGTACTTTGTGAAATGTTTTGCTCTCGAAATAAATCATTTGTTCAGTGTGTTGAATAATCTGTGTAAGGAGGATTTCCACAAAAGGGCCTAATTCAGTGAATCTCAGTGTGGAATTGAAGCAAAGAACCGTTTTGGTTCATTCATGATTAGGAGTGATTCTCAAACTTGCAGTATTTCTTCATATGCATGGGGACAAAATCAACTGGTTGAAGAAAAAAGACAATACTCATCTGAGGAACAAATCGTTTGTCACATGGCAACGTTTTACAATCTTTTTCTGCAGTTATTACTTAAAACCACACAAATCATTGCCAAAAACCAGCAATATTTACTGTCGACATTTGACGCAATGGCATATTAGTGTGGGACTTACCTGCACCTGCTTCTGCCCCCTAGTGGCAGCAGTAGTTGTGACAAAATCAATGGAGAGTTACTGCAGCCACATTTGTGTTCTGTTTCACTTATTCAAACCTCAGTCTCCTCCTCAAATGGATGTTTTTACGACAAAAATTACATTCACTTAATATCATGAGGCTAAAACCAGCTTTAATCTGCGTTCTGGAAGCTCTGAGGTGGGTGAAGGTCAACTTTTAAAACTTTTACTTTTAACAGCAGATGGAAAATGTGTTTCACTGGGAAAATATTCACTGGACTGCGATTTCTCAGTGTCCACATTAAAACACTGCGGTCGCACTCTGCTGATCTGAGACTTTGTGCAACCGCTGCGCGGCTGATGTTTGGCGAAGTCGGAGCTGTGGGTTCAGGTAGGAGTTTATTCCCAGAGAAATGTGGTCGGCTGCAGCGAGGAGGATGTATCCCGGGAGAACGCCGGTGTGGAGGTGTTCAAAGTCATTACGCTGATTTAACTCTTCGTTTCTTTTATTATCAGCTTGGCGGGTATAAATCCAAAAGGGGGTGGGGGTGGGGGGGTAATTTTTTAGCAGCGACACTTTGATTCACCTCCTCTGCTGCAACAGTGAGGAACGCACCACGCTGCACATAAATTGATAATGGACTTATGGGAAGCATAACGCAGCAGCAATAAAGTGCAGGGTGCTCCATCATAACACTTCAGACTTGAATTCAGCACAATTTAATCAAATACACATCGATATGGGGGTGGTGGGACCCTCTTCTACCTTCTGATGCAAAAAGGGAACATTTTCATGGTGAAGTACCAACATGTTAAGTTCCTGCTTCAGACGGTTATGAGAGGACTTTCACTCGCAAGGCTGGCGTTCAAGTCTAACGCTGTTTTTATTCTTTGCGAAAACTTTGCAGTGAATCCAAAAAAGTGACGCAAAGTGACTCTCACTCTTCACAAACAAACTCAAGAACTTTCAAAATAAAAGCGATCAACAGAAGGTTGTTCTGGTGCAATTTTAAATTTGGCAACCTGGAACAGGCAACGCCTCGGGGCCACGGAGTTCGCTAATCCCTGCACCGTTTGACAACAAACAGAGTTGCTTTCCATGTTTTTTTTCTGCAGAAGCTCAATGTTGAAGGCTTAACCAAACTTTGCAGTGCGTGACTTCAAACACACAGAAAAGTGCACCATTAGCTTCCCGATTGTCTCTGTCTTTTCGTTCGGCCCTGTGAGAGTGACAAACTCTGTAGGCCGTGAAATCTGTGACCTTGACTGAGTCCTAACACGGGGAAGTAAAGCATAGATGAACCGTTCGAATGTGTTTTTTCCTTATAGGACGGGCACCTGACAGACCCAGCAGGGGAGTAAGAGGGAGGGAAGAGTGTGAGTGTGTGTGTGGGGGGGGGGAGGGGGGAGTGAATAAAGCTCTATTCAAGCAAGCCCAGCTGACACGGGCTCTTAGTGGATCTCTCCCTCTTGGCAGAGTAGAATAGCTGCCCTACGGATGTCTTATTCTCGCCAGGAAACAGTGAGGGTAACGGCACTCCATGCATACAAATCACACTCAGGCTCCACTAAAACATAGATGTGGGGCGCTGCGTTGCTCTAAAACACTTGGAAAAAAAGAGGAGAGAGGAGGAAGAAAAAGGAAGAGGTGATATTCTGGTAATGCTCTAATGGAGGAAGCGTGCAGAGGTTGAAAGGTATGTATCCCCCCCCCCCCCCCAACTCCAGCCCCCCTACACCCTGCCTGTCTGGGACGCAGCCATGCTGAAGAGAGTTTGGGCTCGACGCTACAACACACCGGTAGTGCTCTGAACTTTCCTGAGTAACACATCAGCCGGAGTACCGAGATCTAATTCATTTTCTCTCTCCCAAAAAACAAGAAGCCACTTCTTAGAATGAAACCAACTGGCAGCGAACGCTCCTCAGCCTGGCAGCAATCCTCTGTTGGGAGATAAAGGCAACTTTATTAAACCGCGTTAATGCGCTGAAATTGAAAAGGCATAAACCTTAATGTGCCTCTCATATTCTCTAATTGAAATTACAATACAGACATAATAAAATAGGCCATTATTGTGGTTGTAAATAAAGTAGCAAGTCTGCTCCTACAAATCACTGCAAACGAGGCTGATGCGATCAAAACAGCAGTCTCACACACACACACACACACACACACACACACACACACACACACACACACACACACACACGGTGGCGCCGGAGTAAGGCGAGCTCGTCGCTCCTGCACAAACTGCACCATGTTTGTAATCTGAAACGCTCGGCTGCCCGTTACTTGTCTGCAGACTGCTGCACCGCAGTCTCCTGCACCTTCGACCATGGCGACACTTTTACAGCCCCGTGCAAAGAGGAACAACGTTTTTTTGGACTTAAATTCCTCCTGTCTGCAACTGTAAGCACTTTATTTGCCCAGAAACAGCCTCCTATAAACGTTATCACACTCAAGAAAACTTGGGAGTCTTCATACGTTCGTCTCCAGACTGTTCATGTCCGGTTTCAACTTCAGCCTCGTGATACACGACGCCTGTGATACAAACTGGGACTGTACAGTCACTTCATATGCTCCACTTCCTCTGTGAAAGTTTGCGTGAAGCCCACCCAGTGGAGTATATATATTCACTGTACCATCGCACCCACTCTCCTTGGCTCGGACGGTGTCTGAGTGGGAGAGAGAGCCTGGCAGGCTGCTCAGGCTGCTGCTGCTTCCCGCGCAGACACACCCAAGGTGTCACAGCTGAAACATTTGACAGAGAGGGGAGCAATTAAGAGATGCGCCCTGACAGATGTATTACTGGCAGTCGCACTGAGCCGCCAGTTTTCAGAGGAATCGGCAGATGGGAGGGAGGAACCGACGAGCGAGATGTTAACAGTCAAAAACATTCGAGTCCGGAGGTTTTTGTTCGCTTTGACGAGATGCAAGTGGGAGAAAGTGGGGATTTAAATGAGACGTTAGATGAGTCAAAACGATGTGAACTTTAGAGCCTTTTATGCTGTGCGTTAGACAAGCCTACAAATAAGCACGGAGTGATCCTTCTGCACTCTGTGTTCAAGTCGTTCAGAATTCAGTCAGTCTATAAAAAGCCTTTAGGAGGGGCGTCCTGCTCCGGCTCTGGAGGTCAGGCTTCCCGTGTTTTTTTTTTCCAATGTCCTCCTTCTTTGACACACCTGAACCCAATGACCGGGTTGTTATCAGGCTCCTGCGGAGCTCCATGATGTTCAACAGGTGTGTTTGAGCAGGGAGACATTTAAAGGTGCTCAGACGACAGCCCTCTGGGACCGACACCACTGGCCTGCACATTACAGTACCACCAGCCACCACAGGGGGCAGTGGGGTGCCACTCAGCCAAACAAGTCTCCAAACGCCTGGGTGAAGATGACCTTCATCGTAAATTACTGCTTTTTGAACCTAAATCATCAACATTGTTGCCTTAATAACAGTGAAGCAGCTTTGCGTAACACTGAATGTTCTTTCTACCGACACAGTTCGTAAATGCAACAAGATAACGACTACAATTTGTCCTAAGTTCAAATTGAAGGTTAGACATCCTCCTTATCAGCTCACAGTGGTTTGACTGGACGTTTTAAAGCCGTACGAACCGATCAGGATTTATGAAAAAATAATAACGTGTGTTGGAATGTGAAGCTCCTAAGCACATTCGCCACGGAGTCGAGACCCACTGAAACAACTTCTGAAGAGGCCAAAAATGTAACGGCACTAATCTGCCAGACAAATTCGCCTTTTGAATGATGCTCCGCTCTCAGGCGGGTACAGCTGACAGATGTATACATAATGAGCAAAATTAACTGCCTCTTTATCTCTTGGATGACTGACTGATGGGAGTCATGAGGACATCCAGCTGCATGAGGAAGAAAAAAAAAGGGGGCGACGGCTTCCCTGTTAGTCCTCAGATAGCAACAGGAACTGTTGGGGGAAAAAAACCCTATTACTGCATAAATAAAGGTATTACAACAGAACGGAGAAAAATGCTTGACCGCTGGCACGGCTAACAACCCTAATTATCGCGGCACAAAAGGTAAGCACTCTGAATAAGTGCTTCGGTCTGAAGGGATTTCTCGTTCTCAGAGGTTCGGGACTATTTTTATTTCTTTTTCTTTTTCATCAGGACTTCTCAGAATCCGTCCTCTTGTCAGGTTGGTAATTACTAGTTTGTGTGTGTGAGTTGTATGCGGTTGAGGTAATACTAATGTTGTGGAGACCTTAAATCTGTTTGCACAGGCACATTATGGAGACAGATGGTGACAACGGGCAATTCCTCATCATGTAAATCGTTACTTTTTCATGAGAAAACACAGATTTAGTGAGCAGAAACATAAAATTTTCACATGAAGGTCATAAATAAACGCCCATGGGAATCGAGCGGCCTCGTATACGGTGAATTTCTAACTTAAGCAGCACATTTTCATTTCAAGCTGATGTGTGTGTGGAGCGCAAACTCACTTGTACTGAGCCTGGAAGTGTTCCTGGACGAAGCTGTGCTGGACTCTGGGCTGCTGGGACGGCACCGGGTCGCCCGGCAACGCCTCCTCGCCTCCGACGACACCCTGCGGCACAGAGAAGTCAGACTGTGAGCACGGCGATGTCCTCACTCACATACACTCGCTGTGCAAGAGTTGTCGAGCGTTATCAAGAACAGAGGACATTTCTGCACTTTTGTTGCACTTCAGTCTCCTGCTCAAAACTGGAAAGAAAGCGGCGACCTAAACGTAACTCCCAGAGAGAGCGCCCGTCTTTATTCTCTTATCGACTCACCTCACGGCAGAGTGGAAGATGGCCTTGGATGAGGATGAAAGAGGAAGACGAACAAAAAAAAAACCTAATCACTGAAATAATTGCAAGGACACCGAACTAATGCGTCCCCAAAGACAGCAGCGAGACACAATAGCCCGAACAACTCCATGCATCAGTTTTTTACAACTAGGTTGGCTGTGTGTCCCTCGAAACTGTCCTGTCCTGTCCTTCTCCTGGTGTGCTGATTGCAGCTCTGATTGTGTCCACCCCTGTCTCATTAAGTCTCCACACCTCATATGTGCTTTCTTTCTCTTTTTTGGTGTCTTTGCTGCAGAGAAGATTAAAATCCAAGAGTCCTAAAAGTCGTTCAAAGCAGTCACAAAGTTTAAGACTCCAATTCACTGTTTCACAGTGAAAAATGCTCCAATGATGGTCGCTGCGGTGGTTTGGTTTAAAGACGGCGAGCTCGAGCACATATCTCTGCTCGCACACTATCAATCCCACAATAGCTCGGTTTAAAAGTCAGGTACTTGAGACTGCATTAAGTCATCATATCAAACCAGCGGTGCTTTTATGCCAGGATGGCACGGGCCATCGGAAATGCACTCTGCGATCGTCCTCTGTCGACACTCGCTCTCCGGCTCTGTTTACTATTCCTCTGGTCCCGAACTGGCTGCCACTGTTCCCAGGCTGGCAGCTCGAGCATGACCTGCGCTCACAAGCTGAAAAGAGGTTTGAGACGCTGAAGGGAGGCCGAGGGGAAGTGGGGAGTGCGTGCATGAGAAATCAGCCCCTTTGCAGCCTTCCACCATTTTTCTGTCCTTTAGTGAGCGGCTGAGCTTTGCAAAGACGAACCCTGAGACTGAAACCCGAGCGCTCTGCTGCAGTCTGCTTCATCGGGCACACACAAAGACAAACCTCCATCTCCTTCAACTCTTTCCTGTTTGCACAGAAGCAAAAAAGCCTTCACTTGTGGTGAAATTTGTCTCTTACTCAGCTAGAAACATTGCGAGAGCGCTGGAGCGCCACTCTTTTGCACTCCACCACAGCATTTCAGGCCATCTTTTCCCTTTCACACACTGCGCCACGGATTCTTTCGCTATCTCAACGTGGAGATAACAGAGAAACACCGAGGCCACCGAGTGCAGACGGCCTTATCGCCCCTCAGAAATCCATGCCCCGGCTCCGCCATGTCAATAGTCTGCGAGGTGTCAGCCGTGTGTTCGCAGTCACTGCAGACGACATGGATATTTAAGCACGCAGAGAAAGTGGGACAGCGTAAATGCCCACTGACGTGCAGCGCTGATAAGGCTGGCGTTATCGGGACGATCGTGGCCAGATATCATTTCCTTTGGAGTAAGCCGAGACTGAAATTGTTTTACAGGTCTTGGAAATGACCCTGGCACTGATGGGGGGGGGGGGGCAGAGGGGGGAGGGGGGCATTTCAAGTGATGCCATGAGCTGGTCTGAAATTGAGATGCTATCTTTGAAATTGCTTGTCAGAAAAATATGCCAACGTCAACCTGATAAAAACGTTACTAAACAGGCAGGCAGCGGCGGGAGGAGCAAAATCTGAGGAGCTATTTTTAGAAGGAAGGAAGGAAGGAAGGAAGGAAAAGAAAAAAAGGAAAGCACAGGGTGTGAAATTTCATTTTTAACACCTAACTTCCAGCGTTTCTCTTCCGTGTGCATTACCAAAGGTAAATGAAAGTATATGGAACTGGGGGGAAGGCGACGCAGCTCATGTTGTTTTTGCCGTCCGGGTGACGGCAGACTTTAATTTAGCTGCTTTCTCATTAACACCGACTGACTTGTGACAAGCGCGGGCTCATCCTTTGCCAGGCGTGAATTAGGTCTCTTCGTCTCCTCTTGCCCCGACTCGGCCGCCACCTACTCGGCCCGTTTTGGAGAAGCCGACGGTCGACTTTAAAAAGAAAAAAAAAAAAAAAAGGAGAAGATATTTATTTATAGCTTGGCTATTTGGAAGCATTGTTGTCCTCTTTACCAAACACCATCAACTGGGTCAGAGCATGCATGATGAACCTCGTGAAAATGCAAATCGAGGAGCGTCATTTGAAACTAAAATTGCTGCTGTGGGTGGCAGAGTGGAGAGTGGAGTTGGCGCCTCACAGCAAGAAGGCTCCTCGTCTGAACCTGCTGCTGGACGGTGTCTTTTCATGTGGAGTTTTGCATGGATCCTCCGGGAGCTGCGTTGCTTTTCTCTGCATACATTCCAGCTAATTGTCGACACAAACATTTTCCTGCAGGAGAGACGGCGTGCAACGGGCAACTGTCCCTCCAAACGTGTTGGCTTTGGGAGCGACTGCAGATCCGGCTCGGGCGCGACCTGCCAGTTGCTCACAATCTCGGCAGGTAGATCGAATCGCTGCCTGGTGGCTGTGCGAATCCGTCCGCCAATCCGGCTGCAGTCGACAGTCATGCCAGACCGAACTCATGAATAACATAAAGCTGAGACTCGGAGGGAAGTCTTAAAATATAGATCTTAAGGCAAAAGAGGGACAAATTTCATGCCTCACTCAAATATTAGAGTTTTTGGGGTTGCTGTCCAACATCACTGTCAACAGCTGAAAATTCAGACACAAAATTCCCTTTTCCTTCTTTTCTCCATGTTTGTCTGTTATAACCTGAGCCGATTAAGAGGTTGAATTAAGCTCCGATCAACACAATATCGATGAAGCGATGATAAGAACTGACAGCAGTCATTCGGTCGGGCCGAGACCATTTAAAGCAAGATAAATACAACTCGGTCCAATTGTGCTTCCAAAGCAAACATGGAGGAAAATAAACACGAAAAATTGCGCAACTGCGATATCCGGGATTTGTAAAGCCTGAGAATTGTTTACCTCGGCGTAATCTGTCAGCTTCACTGCCAGCGGAGGGGAATGCGGCCGAGCCCGAGGAGCGAGGACAAAATTAAAACCTAAATCCCTTCACCCTGGCACCTTGGAGTGCCGTAAATTGATTTCTGGGATTTAGATAAATGACAAAGATACAGCGTGCGGCTGAGCGGTGGGCTGCAGGCCGGCCGCTGGCTCAGCAGCGTCAGCAGGAGGCCGGAGTTCACCGGCTGTGGTCTCTTTTTTTTAAAAAAAAAGCGAACAGAGTGAGGGAGAGCGCGCGGTGTGATAATCAGTTCAGCTGCTCAGACAGACGCCTGAAAAGGAAGTCTCACCCCAAACAAAAGAAAATGTCTTGCTGACCAACTGCTGGGCGAATTGTTTCAGGATACAGAGGTGGAATACACAAATCAAGGTAACATGTTGACCAACACATCTTTATGTCCAAGGGAGGAGTCAAAGCCTGCGTCCTCCATCCACTCGATCTATCACTGCTTCATCCATCTATCCTATCCAGACAAAGAGTGAGATTCACTTTTCACAACTCTAAACGGTTATAATGTTGAGGCTGATCGTGCACGACTCTGAAGTCGGGAGCTGCTGTTTGATTCTCATCGACAACCCAAACATATAGGAGTGAATTTCATTTCCTCTTCATCAAATCTGAATGACAATAAACAAAAGCACAATTAACAGAACAAACAGTTGTGGTGACAACAAACTCTGGTGTTATTACCAACAAACTTTTTTTGGCTCAGAGGCTTTTCAGCAGTCTTATTAAAAGGGCTTTTGGCAGCCGCGGAAACGGCGTTTCACTCGCTCATTATTCATACCAGCAGTGAGGCTGCAGACTCGCAGATCACAAAGTCTCCGTTCAATCTACGACTGTTGACTCCTGGACGTCTGTAGTTCAGCATGAAAGCCTGAAATCTCACAGATTAACGATGCGCTCTGTCCCGTCGGGAAGGCTTTCAATAATTCACCCCCCCCCCCCAAAAAGAAAATTTCAAAAATGGTGCTCGGAGTGATTTCAGTGACTCGATTCACCGCAGAGAAACTCAGACCTTCTCATGTGGTGAGAGTCCAGGAAATGTGCATCGGACCACCGCCACTGTCAGCCTCACAGACCACCTGTCTCAGCCTGATGGATTTTCAGGGACGTTGGAGGGGGGGGTAGATCATAAAAGGGGAAGGGGGTGAGAGGGGGGGACGAGTGTTCCCAGTAATGGCCCCGATGTGAATAATTCAAACGAGCCGTGGAAACACACAGGGATGGACATGTGCTGCCGCTCGAGAGGGGCTCAACGGTGGAGTGATTGAGAACAAGCCCCAGCGGCGCCCGACTCCCCGCGGCCATGGCAACGGAGAGGCGGGATAGCGCGGCTGCCGTAAAGGCGCTGAAAAACACCGGCGCATTCATTGACGTAGGCAGATTTAGATGAAGCAGGAGCAAAGAGAGTTATTGAGTAAGTTGTGTGCTCAGCTGACACACAGAGCGTCGATAAATAATGGACAGTCTCCTCCAACACAGCCTGCTGTCGCGTGGTTACCTCTCTATAAATAGTGCCGATAATACCGATGCAGGGAGCTTTTTCCCTCTCTGACCCTCCAGCCCATTATTCCCCCCGGGCGAGTGCTCGGGGAGGGCTGCATTTGTACGGACATGCTAAGTGCCCACACATCGGCGCACGGACTCGAGCTGACCTCAGGAGTTGTAACCGAAAAAACTGCAGTGCAGTGCGCCGAGCGGCCGTACAGTCAGACGGCTGCAGCCTGCTCCAGTTTCGACTCCGAGGACAAACGTGGCCTGAAGATGAACCGGGCGGTGGAGCCCGGCCATGTCGGTCAATAACCACCCGAATACGTCCAAAGTGTGACCTCGAGTCGTTGGAGTAATTATGATGACAGCAAAAGAGGTTGCCAGGTATTAAAAAGGTATTTGTGGTTGAAATTAGCCACACCCCGGCCTAAAGCCCCTCCCACATCCCCAAAAGGCCTTACGGCATAAAGTTTGGATGTCACACGAGTGAGGCTTCTTTGAAAACTGAATGTCAAATGTCGAAATGCGACTGACGTATGACTGGACTGAACTGTCAATGGCGTCAGGGACGTCCTCTCCATCCGGAGTCAGCGAGATGAAACTGCCAGGCTGAAAGCGAGAACCCCGCGACGGAGAGTGCACCCCTCAAGACGGCTCCCGTCCCCACCAGATGGAGAGGAAAAAGGCTTTCAACGGGGGGAGAGGCGGCGGGGAAGATGTGACGCATCAGACGGAGACGGTGACAGAGACAAAGACGGGAGCTGGTCAGCAGGGAGCCTCTGTTCTGGTGGCCTTAAAAAAAAAACTCTCCGTGCCCTGTCAACACGCTGTCTGAGTGACAGCCAGGCGCAGCTCAGCGCAGCCACCGACCGCACTGACGGAGAGTAAACAGATTGGAGTTTTTTTGTTTGGGGGGTGGGGGGGGTGTCGCCGTGCTGCTGGTGTCATGCGAATGAGTCACATTTTAAAAGCAGCAGCTTACCGCTCGAACCATCTGACCTCAGACTGACTCACAAATAGGAGACGCTGACTGAGGCGGCAGTTGGAGAGAAATGTAATTAAAGTGATAACTGATCATTTGAAGGAGAACTTACGTTTGTGGGTCCTCTCACCTTTTTTGTTGTTGTTGCTTTTGTCCCTTCAGCCCCTAATCTCAGTGCCTCATGATAATGACTTTTATCACCAGCAGCTGTGTTTGTCTGACTTCAAAAATGACCTGTTTGTCGAATCGTAGCATCGCAGCAGGAAGCAGTTGCAGTCTGAGTGACCGACTGTCTCTCTGCGGTTTCATGATATGATGACACAGTGGAACAAATACCTCCACAGTAATGAGGTGTCATTTGATCTTAAGTGTCACTGTCACTTCATGCCTTTATCGCCACATAATTACAGCTATACTGCTACTTTTACGCTGATGTGCTTCATAAATGAACGTACACGTCTGCGTGTGTGCTGGTATTTATTTCTAAATGTAATAACAAGTTTCAACCTGATGGAGCCAATCGACACCACATTCATCCGTCTCTCCAGTCTTTCCTTCCCTTGACACAGTAATCGGGACTCCGACACAGGCCGACTACTTAAATCGCCGTTTTTTTCCGGGGTGAACGGGATTCGTGTGATTTATTCCACCTTTAAGAGAGCAGCAGGAGAAGCTGAGGGAGAAATTAATTCTAATGAAGGCAGGTCGACCTCCTGAGCTGATGAGGTTTATTATCACCCTCCTGCTTCTGCCGCTGCCGCTGATGACTCCGGCGACACAGACGAGGATAAAATGACTCCACACATCAGCGGCGACACGGAAGAGTTTCCGGCACTTCTCGGGGAAAGCAATAAGTATCTGCGCTGCTGGTAACGATTAAAAAGGTTTAATACTGCAGCGATACAAACTTTACTTTTGCGCCGACGTCAATTTGGAATTTTCTCGGCTTCGACTCGTAATTATTACTCTATTCATCTTTATGATTCTCCTGAAGAAAAACACATTAAAGTGGACACGGCGCCTCCTCACGTAAATCACTTCTATCAGCCGCTGCTAGAATCATGCCGGTCCGCTCGGTTTGCACACAATCGAATTGACACGCTGCCTGAAAAGCCTTCAGTGTGTGAATCTGAATCATTAAAATTGTTGGGGTCGCTGCTGTGTACCAATCAGACGCAGCAGGGCTCGAATTAATTACTGTCTGAGTGTATTTCTTTATATTAGGTGGAGGATCCATAACTCCGTTCAGGCAGAGTCCTCTGGAAAATAACTCGAAACTCTCCGTTATTGTCTCAGAAGAAGCATTCGTTTCAAGGATGCATAAAGAGAGTTCAGACGCCGACTTTTAACGCTGTGCTGATTTAAAGTTTGTGAATATTTTACCCACAAAGTAATTAGACCCCCGTAGCCTCTCTGGGAGCCCGAAATCACACAAAAGCAAACACTAACCATGTTTCCTTTTTATTTAAAGCCTCTCCACAACTTAATGAGAAAACATCTTTCTGGGCCGGGCTCCCAGCTGAGCACCACTGCAGTTTATAGCGGTGTCCTTTTAACCGTTATTTAAACCGCCGGTGATGCATTGTTGTAGTCTGGAGCAGTCGGACAGTCGGGGCCTAATTGCGTCTCGGTGCCTCGGTGAGGAGGCCCTGAGCCTAAACTGGCAGCTCCTCTTTCAGGGAGGCAAAAGCGGCGGCGGACGCAGCACCCGCAGAGACACTCTGACGGCGTTAGATAAACACAATGTCTGTGCGAGGAATTACTGCCACCGAAGGCAGCAAATAGTGATTTGAGACTCACTCATTATGATCTGGCAACTCCACAGGCATATGAAGGTAACGTTGCCATTTTTTCACAACATAAACAGGGACTGAGATTTTCTCCCTGAGTACAAGACATAAACACGAGGTCATTAGGTGACTGACGGACTGACAACCCATCCACGACGGAACCTGCCTGGGATCAGCTCCCGTGTCTCCCGGGAATCTGAGCTGGTAAAGCAGCGAAATGATGTTCTGATTACTGATTACTTCACTACACCAATGATATTTGGTGAGATTTTGGAAAAAAGATTTTGGTTTGGCTCACTTTTTGTCTCGTCTTTCACTTTAAAATGACTTCTCGTCTGTTTTTTGAACTCGAATTACAATCCTCATGTAAGTAATGGAGTTTAAAACAAACCTATTATGTTGAAGTTATCTGCAGCTTGTATAATTGACTTCTACGGTTGTATTTTTAAACGAAGGGCATTGCATTGTGTGTTTCTGTGCAGAAAATCATCTTTTCCACACGAAGATCCTGTTTTGTCCTTCTGGGGGATTTTTGGAGTCCTCAAAATATCCTCAGAAATGTCCTCCGGACACTTGATGAGAGTTAGCGCACTATGATGTAAGAGCAGAGTGACTCCAGCTTATTTTACAGCATTAATCAGGCACAGATATCTCTCACCTCAGCGTCTGTCGGGGGGCTTAAAGCCTAAGCCAATCAACACTCATCTGGGTCAAAGGTGGCCAAGGACCTCAAAACACAGACCGGTCATCTTCGCCCTCCAAGCTGCTTTTCCAGCTGGGTGGCTCCGAGCCACAGGAAGCCGCTTCAGCTTGGCAGGGCCGAGCCAATCAGAGGGAGACACGTGCACGCCAGGAAAACGCACACAGGAATCACAACAGAAACATTTGCATCTCACCCGAGTCTGGCACGGTCACCGCCAGAGACAACGGCTCCGCGCCGCTGTGGGTTCGGAGGTGCACTTACAGACACGCACCAGTAGAATAGTCGGTTAGAGACCTTCGTACAACGTCTGGGTCACTGTCTGGACGCGTTTCTAAATTCAGAGGAAAACCACCCACAAAGCACAAGTCTATCTTGGGGAGGTGAGAGGAGGAGAACCAAGGAAACAAAGAAAGAAGGGTCACATTGTGACTGGAGAGAGAGACGGGGGTCCTATCAGGACGTTTTTTAGTTGGCATCACTCAAACTGTAAAGTGTGTTTGTTCCCATTGGCCGGGGGCGTTTTGGTTCACTTTCACGCTGCACTTTCGTGAGTGCACTTCGACACACATGCTCCTGCGGTTCGAAGGATAATACGAGCAATCTGTCAAAGAGTTTAACCTTTGTACAAAAACATCGCCCTTATTGACGCAGTCACTATTTGTGAGCAGCTACTGTTAGCCTCTTTTGTTATGTAGAGTGAAAGCAATTTTTTCTCCCCCCCCACCCCCCCCCCCATCTCTCCCTGACTGTCACTCCTGCTTACCGTTCCCCCATCGCAGTGCCACACTGCTGCAGTGAACGCAGCCTCACCTCTGTTGCTCTGCTCTCTCGGGCTGCACAACAAGTGTCTCTTTCTTCCCAGCACTTACAAAGGGCTGCATTCATGAAGGCGAGAGGGGGGGGGAAAGAGAGAGAGACAGAGACAGAAAGAGAGAGAGCGAGGGGGATTCTCACTTGTTCTGTGTTTCCTGAGTGATAAACGATCAGCAAACCGAGGGAGAATGTGCAGTGCATGAGTCAAATCCATGGAGAGTCAACAGTAAATGTTAGCATGCGTGCGGCGCGGTCTGATCGTGTGCGTGCAGGTTGTCACCCTCCATTACCGATACCGAATAGTTTGGCTTCAGCTCCAAAAACCCGTGTCTCACTCAGTGGTTTTCAGAGACTGCGTCAGCCTGAAGGGCAGGAGGGCCGGAGGAGGACTTACAGGGGTTCTCCTCACCCTGGCACGCCTGTGCTAAACGGCAGCGAACAACGCACGCTTCAAACCAATTACAGCAGCTTCGCGGGCTCCGGGATTAACGGTAGCGGAGGAGGAGGAAGGAGCGCGCGGACTCCTCGGCCGGGAGGGCGACGTGCACGGACTGGCAAACTGGTAAACTGGCGGTGACCCTGGATGACTCTGCCAGTCAGCCAGGCGGCACCATCGGCGCTCCGCGTGGGAGATTAACACGAAGGTGAACCCTCTAATAAACAACAACAAAAACAAAATCCCGGGCCAAAGACGATCCCCCGGCGATGCTTTGAAAGTTACAGAAGAATGTTATTCACACACTTTAACGCCGCTGGCCCGCTGCTGTCCTCAGTGAGGCCCCCTCGGCCCTGCACAACGCTGGCTTGTGGGAGGCATGGTCATATCAGACTGCATACCACAGCTTTACTGTACATTCCTACGGAGGTACAGGACGGCAGGCTGTGATGGGACGGGCGGCCAGATAAAGCGGGAAGGACGCCGTGATTCACGGGGGACCAAAGGTGCCTGGATTACTTTCCTCTTTATTGCGAGTGTCTATCTGACCGCGTGTTTCCTCGCCGATAAAACTCAAGTCCGCGACAACCTTGATGTCTGCGAAAAAGCCCACGCCGGCTGATAGCAGAAGGCCTGGACAAACATGAGAGACAACTGTCGCAAGAGATTTCCTGCTCTGGCCATTGGCCATGGTGCCGCTCTCCCTCTCTCACCCTCTTTCTCTGTGTGTGAAGATATCCACTCACACGCTGCATAATCTATTACAGCACAATATTCTTCTGAAATGATCCCTCATTAAACGTGTCAGAGGGTTTTTTTCCCCCATCTCAATGAATGACGCAGAGAAACTCAGGAAATGGACTTATCAGTGAAGCAGAGAACTCCAAGTCCAACCTCTGGCTGCTTGGAAGCTCCAGTTTGTTCGTATCTGCTGTTGACTGATTAGGGACGAAGGTACAAGCTGTGTCAATGTGCTAATCTCTGCACGAACCTCTGCAACGTTTGAAAACTTATCATCACAACCACACTGCAAAAAACGGACTCTTGCCAAGTAGATTTTAGTTATTTCACGTAGAAAATATATTTCTTAGTCGGCCAAAGTTCAGTCAAAAAACCAGCACAAGTATTGTCGTCCCAATGACGACTTTCTGGAGCGAGTTTGTTTACAGCCTCCGCAACCCTCGGCTGACCCCGCCTCCCACGACGCCTCGCGTGGCCTGAAATCCAAAATGACGGACACACGACGCAGCGATCCGGCATGATTAATGAGCAGGAAACACAGAGGAGACCGAGATAGTTTGGAAGTTATTAGACCATTTAAAAATAGACTGAAAATCAAAGATCCCCTCAGGAACAAAAAGTCACCCTGAAGAGAGAATCTAAACTGAATTTGATCGTAATACATCCAGTTTTTCAAATATTTTTTCAAAATCTACATTTTTCTGAGGAACAATTTGCATTCCACAAACAAAGGTGAAGGGTTTCAATTCATATCCAACATTATTTGATCAGATAGTGATACTACTGTCAGTAATTTGTGAATTCTATCACATCTCTGCTTTTGTGCTGCTAATTTAGGATGAAAGATGAGTTACAACGAAGGAAACCTTCAATCAAAGCGTTTTACCATCACTTGACCTGCACGAAAGAGACGGCAGACCTGAGAGAAGCTTTCTCGTTTAATCTCATCATCGTCGCGCTATCGCCATCATACAGCAGGATCCACAACACGTTTCTTTTTCCCTTGATGAAGCTTTATGTCCGCCACACCTCACCAGCTCCCCTCGGTGTTAACAAGGTGTGGCGACAATTTCCCTGGGGTGCCGCGGACTCATGACAGACCTTATCAGCGGCTCTCCAGTCCCGGCCTCCTGTCATGTCCCCCAAGTGCGCTCAAAGATATGGACCAGACCGTCATCCTCATCCCTATCCTCCCCCCTACTCCCCCCACCCCTCCCTTGGCTACCAAACCTCCCCTCGTCCTTCACTCTCCGGGGAGCGGCTCAGCTGACACAAGCAGGGAAAAGCTGTGTAGTGACAACAGGCAGCAGGAGCCTCAAAACTAACGTCACTTCAGCAGCTGCACAGAACAGCCCTCCATGTCAAATCCACACAGGTATTCCAAATCAAAGTCATGGAGTACAGCGATATCCAAACTGCACAAAGAGGCCCCACCAACACCAACTATCCTGCGGTGCTTTGATCATGACGTGATGAACCAAAAGTTTCTTCTAACTTCTTCCAAAAAAAAAAACTCTTGGAGGTAGATTTGAAAGAAAAGTTGCTGCATTTCCTTCCAGACACGAGCCAGTTCTCTGAAACATGACCTTGGCTGCAGAATGAGATGCAGAGCTGACGGTGCACTTTGAAAACAATCTCTTTCTCCCTCCTTCAAATTGGGGACACGAGTCAATACGAGACAATGCTGAATGTCAGTCCGAAAAGTTTTTCCTCAGAAGAACAAACGTATCCGAGAGCGTTTGATGTCGGCGACTCGCTGAGGTGAAAACCTAAACCGAGATGAAGGGACGCAAGAATGAATCATTGCATTAGGAAAGAAAGGGCGCCAGGTTTCAGTCGATCTGTTTGCAGTGACTCACCGGCTGCAAGTGTAGCACTTCTCATGAATTGGTTATCACTTCGATAAAACAAAAAAAGGGGGGTGGGTGTGTCCGTTTCAAAAGTAAAAACATGCCTTCAATAATACATGAAAATTCTGCTTTAATGGCTCGCAGCAGTGAGCAGTTCAAAGTTTGATTGGAGGAGTATCAGGATGCACCGCGCCTGCAGGCGTAGCTCAGGGAGGAGACATGCTGAGAGTAAATCAAACACCAAATCGCCATACTTGTACTCTCCTTGTCCACGGGCAATGCATTAGACACAGAGGAAGGTTGCACGCTGCCGATTGCCACACCGGTTACGGTGGCTTCAGAACTGCTCTGCAGGACAAAATTTGAGACTTCCAGAAGAGGCGACTGTGGCGGCGCTTCCTGGGGGATTATCGGTGCATTTCTGGACGGGCTGATGAGAAAGTTCAAACCCGATAGCCTCAAAGTAAACAACACGGCGATGGGAACCGCTGGGGAGAGAAAAAATGCATTCGCTCGCCTGAGCTTTGCATGCGAGACGTCGAGTCTCTCGTTAGCAGTGTGGCTACATGCTATGAATACTATATGCTCCGTTGATTGAACACGTTTGTCTTTGTGCACCAGTCAGATAAGAGGCAGCGTGTTTTCAAACTGTCCTAAATGTGAATTAACATTCATGATACGATGATCCCTTCGGTCCGCTGTGATCACATGAACTGCTAATGACTTCACTATACATCAAGCCATAGGACTTCCTCATGCATATATGCATTAAATCATGTATTTAATCATAATGAGTCATGCATTAGTAATGCATCAATTAGGCATGCAGTTTGATCGTTTACTTTAAATTATTGGTACCCCGGCTGCCCAGAGAGCAAACTGCAGGAAATCCAACTATTGTTACATCACTGATCCTATTGTTTGCCGACGCCATATCCAGTGAAGCCACTGAAACGAACACAAAACTACATTTTGGAATAAACAGCAAAAAAAGCATTGAAATTTATGTTCAGAGTGTTAAAAAAAAAGCCTGTTTGCTTTAACGGTGCTGACATGAAAAGGTAGATGCATTTGTGGGATCAGCTGCAGAGGTTTCAGCACTGCTGAATAAAAAAGTATTTCTCACACTTCTACGCTCAATGAAGAATCAGCTCCATGCAGTTGAAAGAACAACAAGGTAAAGACATACAGACTGGAACTGAAGAGACTTTTTGCAGGAAGTCGTAACTCTGCAACACTCACAGTGAGACCACATTAGGTTTAAGTGTGCATCGGATCAGCAGCCTCATGCATGACCGATTACCACGTAATCTGCCGCGTCGTTCGACTCTTCTCACCTTTGCAGGAACTGCGGGCTTGTTGTTGTTGTTGTGGGAGGCCAGAATGACGTCCTCATGGACTCGATCCAGCAGCCACAAGAGGAACTCCAGAGCATCGTGCTGCGAATTGCCCCGAAACTGCGACCCATACTTGGACACGATCGCCTGCGGGGATTAAGAACAGGAGAAAAAGATGACATGACAAAAATGTAAATTACTGCTACATAAACATCTCGGAGCAAATAGGCAATTTGTGTGTGAAAGCGTTAAAGTTCACGCTGAAACTGAAATTGCATCAATATATCTGTCACACCGACAAAACCCAGGATGTAATTTCACAGTGGAGGTTATTAAGTCAGAGTTTCTAACCTAACGGGCAGTTTTAATCAGAGTTAAATGAACCCACTCTGTTAAACAGTCTTTCAGCATAATTTCCTCACACACTGTGAATTTTAAGCACGCCTTGTTTACTGGTTTGACAGATCCAATGTGCTGGGCTCTGCTCCTCAATGGGCAGCTTTACGCCGGCCTTCTCCACAGAACGCTGATCAGAGGACTCCCAGAATTGCAAATTCGCACTAACACTATTCACGCTCCCCCGCTCCTCCCTTCTGGCCTGCGCTCTGACTGGAACGAGCTCGTTTCGGGGTGTGGATTTGCAAAATCAGGCTTTTGTCTCAGACTTCTTGGGTCGTTCAAAGTTTTTGCTGCATTTCACCTTTCGTCTCCTCTCTACGAAAACTACGATTCGACTCTTCAGATCAAACAAGACGAGTGAGGAACTTTGATTTTATGAGGTACGTTGAAGAAGACTTCAGCTCACGCGGCGTAATGTCACCTCAGATGTGTGCGACACCCAACTCAATTAGGCGGCAAATTAGCCTCATGAACTGCAACTGGTGGGCTGAAGAAGCAGAGATAGGAGATTAAAGCAGAGGAACGACAGACCTGGATCACTAAAATGCTTTTCCCAGCAATTAGGTTTATTTCTTAACCTTAAAACTGCAGGGTGACCATATTTGGTAACTTCCTGTTTCTTCCTTGTAAGCTGATGGCAGTCACATTAAATTCAATCAAAGTTGCAATTTCCCATTTCCAGGTGTCACAAGAACTGCACTGTCAAGAGCTGAAAGGTGCAGCCAAGTGTCCTGAAGTGTCCTTGAGCAAAGCGTGGACCTAATTAGTGACTGTGTGCACGATATAATGAGATCTGCTGCTCTGAATGAAGACATTGATAAAAAAAAAAATTAATGTACGTGACTAAATTTGTCCTTTAAAGCATTTAAAGACAGACATTCAGTTTGAGCGGAGTAACAACTAATTGGATGCGGAGGCAGAACCGCATCTTCAAAGAAGTTTCACTGAGACGCAGACAAGAGCGAAAAAAGTGAACATGAAAACTCTTGAATGCAGGAAAAAAGCTGCTGGTGGAGCCGCGGCAGCGATAAGGGTCTGTAATCTGCTCGTCTGATCTCGCCTTGAAAGGGAAACTTCCCTTGCCTCGTAAATCTCAAGAAAGTCAGAGAGGGATGCGTGCCGCCATCAAAACGGCGAGTCCTTATGATAACTACGAGTCGAGTTCGTCGGCGAAAGTGAAAAGTTCAAGAGCACAAACGCTGGTTTCGAATCGTGTGACTGGACATCTGCGTCCGCACAGAGCAACTTTGTCTTTGCACCGAGACTCGGCATGCAGACGGCATCGAGACTCATTTAAAATCTCTATGTTTGCAGCACATATTTGCTGTTTGCCTTTGTTTTGTGGTGCAGATGGTTCATCTGTAAATCTTGGGTATTCACCCACATTTTAAGTAAACAAAAGTTAAAAATATGCTCTCCCCCCCGCCCCCAATTTCTTGGATGTATTTTAACATATAGCTTCTGTAGAATAAATCACTTTCTTGCAAAACAACATTCTTTCCCCCAATCAAAGTGCAGCAGCCTTTATAAGTCGACGATTTTGACACATTCAGGCTTGTTTTGAAGTGACTGGCTTACATAAACTGTGAGCCGTGACCTGAACCAGCCTAATGCCTTTTTGCAGCTGGTCATTACAGCAAGGCAATAACAGTAATTACCATCAGGCCTTTGAAGGTGGCAATTGTCTCAGTGATATAATTGCGAGGTCAAAAAGGCCATGTGATTTTTTCCCCCCTTTAATTCATTGATGCCGGTGGCGTAACGGTCACTGACCACTGCTAATGTGTGTGACCATCCAACTGAAGACGAGATGACTCAATCGTCCGTTCACCAGTTTCAGTATTTGTTTAGTTTTGAATCCTTTGAGTCAGTTTATTCCGTTGCAACAGCTCATTAAGAACATCCGAGTGTTTAAATGTCTCTGCCCACTTTCTTACACTCCGAGTCGTTGAACTTTGTGGTCAGTAGTTGAAATAGATGAATGCAAATGAAACCAACAAAAAATAAAGAGCAAACTTTGAACTGTCATGAAATTCACAATATTTAAAAAAAACTGTACTTCCAGTAAACTAACATCACTCCAATGATCAATCCAAAGTTTAAGAAACTGAAGTGACCCTCCAGCAAGGCAAATAACCGTTAAAAACCCACCCATTGCTGATAAATGTTGACACACACCTGTGAGTCAACCACTAAGCCTCCCTGTCCACCACTGCAGGGAGGGAGGACGGCATTCCTGTCCACTCATCCAACTCCCCAACTCCCTTCTTTCTCAGGCCTCTCATGTTATGGAAACCAGTAAATTGGATGTTGAGTAACTGTTTGAGTTTCAGGCTCCGTCCCTGTCCAGGCCCCTTCTGCACAAACACACCACCCTGCCGAGGAGGGGGGGGGGTGTTTTCAGAAAACACACCAGAGCTGTCCGGATCAAACGCGCGCGCACACACACATCTGCTCCCAGGTTGAGGGAGGTCACGTCTTCAAACACAGAGTGTGGGCGAGTGAAAGCTCGGGACGGGACGGGACACAGCGACAGTGTCCGCCGACACAAAGCCACTCAGTGTTACTTAATCTTCAGCCTGCCTCCTTCCACCTGTATTGTCCCCTAAGCCAGGTGGTGCAGGAATGTGGCAGCGATCCAGGTACTCGGCAGGACTTTGTTGTTTTGCTTTCTTCCCTGCGTGCGGCTCTGCAGACCACTGACCCGCGCGAGTAGGCGGCCGCTTATTCATTAACTCGGGGGAACTTTGGATCAAAAGCAGAGGACAATCCCACACCCGCAGCACAGGTAGACGCGAGCGGCATTATTCATTCGAGAGGGTAGGAGCGCAGCTCCTGCTGCGTGTGTCAGGTTTAAAGGGTAATTGTTAAAGAAAAGGGGATCCTTTGCAACACCTGCCCTTTTATCAGGTCCCATCAAAATTCATGACGGCTCCAACAGGTAGTCCTTTTTAATCGGCCCCACTTTAGCTGAACCTTCCCGACGCCCCAGCTGACTTCCAGAAGACCTGCGAAGACTCATAATCAACCTGGGATACCGCTGGATTAATAGAGCCGTTCAAACAGCGCTTGATCCTTTTTGTAGGATTGCGCATCGGCGGTTTGCGGCGTCTGGAATTCCAAGCCAATTTAGCCTCTCAGACACAGAGCTCAGAGCGATCTGATCATTTTATAATGCCTCCCTCCAGGCAGCTGTGGTATTACTCAACAGGCAATTTCAGCAGGCCTGAGCTGCACGAACCCTGGACCTCCTACAGCCACAACCCTAAGCGGCGGGTGTGCACACTGCAGACCTGTCTTATCCCGCGTCTCAGTCGCGTGTCTTTAAATCGGGGACGTTCATACACTGTGCCAGAGTCCCATAAGATAAAGAGTGTGGAGGAGAAGATTTATTGGCAGCAGCAGCTCTGGTTGACAGGGGACAACAGATGGGAGAAGGAAAACTTGATCCTCTGCATCAGTAACAAACATCCCCCTTGACAAGCTTCCCGGGCACTTTCCTTGTGACGCTTCCACCGAAATCGCGGAAGCGTCTCTGCAACGATGGGGTCAAGACATTCCTGCACTCATCTTTTCGGAGTAATTAGCATTTCTAAGAATAGAGCTTTCGCGAGTTTTCTTTTATTCCCGTCTCCATATATTATCTACTTCTCGCCCTGAACTCCAGCTCAGAGAAATCCAGAGCCGCGGGCAGATCAACTACAGTTGCACCCGTTTCTCCCGTCCTCGGCATGGATCGCCCGAGGGTCTCCTGATAGTGCTTGGTCGCACCCCCCTCCTCAGGGGAGAAGGACACTAAAGCAGAAAGTTCCTCCCTCTGGTACCAACACAGTTTGCATCATGGCACATCTGAGCCGCTAAGTGTTCAGCTGTGCGGTCGCCAGCGGTGCAGCTGGCCAACTTTGCGTCATCAGGAAAGTGACGACGGCAGAGTGAGATCAACGCAGGTACCCGCTGACCCGCTGCCCTCGGACCGAGGCAGCGGCCTCATTATCACCTGGCAGGGCCACGCTGAAGTCATGCGGTCAGAGCGCTGCATACTTGTTAGTGCTGGTGGGAGGCGGACGGGTGCCGCACCGTTATATCAAATGATGCAACACCGTTTCATCTGAACAGAACATTGTGGCTGCTCAGCACGGTGTTTACGGCACGCTGTGTGACTAACATGCGATTATGTTCGTCTACTCTGCACTTAGGGCACCAAGGAGCTAATAATGCAAAAGTCGGTGTTGGGTTAATAACAGTGAGGCGGCTCTGACCTTTTTAATAATGCTTGCCGGTACCCGACAGCAGAAATTACAGGGGGGGACCAGGATTTTAGGACCCCCCACCTTAGCCATTTAATAACTTTTGTAAACACGAGTACATCATCTCATGTCACTGCAAAACAAATTGTGGAAAATTTAAGGTCATTCGTGAAACTTCTATCCAAAGGGGTCAACAAGAGCTAAAAAAAAACCAAAACAAAGAGGGGTAACAGGAGGAAACGGTTAGGAGACAATCAGTAAAAGGTCAGTGACATGATGAGGAACTTTCCTCCATTTACCAGGAATCTGGTGCTAAAACTGACGCAAGAGCAGCGTTCAGGAGCTCCATCCATGGACCATTATGGAGGTCGGAAGAGACTTTATCCATATAGTTTATCCCTTTGACAATACACTGTTGCGTACGAGTTACTGAAATATATTCTGCTTTGGATCTCTAATGATTCGCCTTCGAGAAGTTTCGGGTCTGATTCATGAATGGCATCGTTTCCCCGCCATGACCTTCCCAGCACTACACACAATCACCTGGACAGCTCATTTGTGGCGCTTTGGGTACCTTGAAGTCCACGGACAGCTGCGGGGTGTACTCCAGCGTCCACAGGGCCCGGACCAGTAATGCCAGCTGCGTGGTCACCTCCCCCCTGGCCAGCCGCGACTCGTCGCCCTTCACCAGGCCGTTGATCCGGGGCGGACTGAGGTCCAGCTTGTAGCGCTCCAGACCCAGGTACTCTGCGAGCAGGTCGGTGTTGCTCAGACACTGGACCACGGCGTTCATGAAGCAGGTGTTGCCGTGGTTCTTCAGCCCCAGCACGCCCGGGATTTTGTCTCCGTACTGGAAAAGCAGCTTCTCTCTGCCGGTGCACAGAGAGGAAGACGTGCTGGAAGCGTTTTTGGCCACTCGGTCCCAGACCACCGGTGCATCCTCTTTGATAATCCCTGAGCTGGCGCTGAGGGTGCAAGGTGCGCCGTTCCGAAACCCCCCGTCGTCGTCCTCCGCGTCCTGCGCGTCAGCGTCTCCAAAGTGCGTGAAAGTGCCCAAAGTTTTGATGATTCTGTTCATGAAACTCCCAACGGACTTTAACGATTTCTTCCGGAAAAGCTTCGCTGATTTCGGCTTCTTCTCTTTGCGCTTGTCCTCCTTCGCAATCGACATTTCCTCATTGACTCGGCTCCGTTTCTCCATGACTCCCGCTACCTTCACTCCCTCACGGATCTATTCCGAGACTGGTAGTTGTGCGAATATCGACGCCGGCGTGTCACTTCTCCGCCGCTGTCCCTCGTCTGGATGGCAGAGGAGAAAGCGCGCAGAGGTGCCACCACCGCGGACACAACCGCACTCTGTGATCCCGGCGAACGCTGACGGAAAACCTTCCCCATCCATCGCTGCACTTACTGAGGCCGTTCATTATCGCCCGGACGCCGCTGTCACGGGCAGCATCCCGTCGTGTCCAGCGCAGGACGAGCCGCCGCTGCGCCGTCCGGTGTCAGCAC
>JASSRZ010000065.1:9233094-9248893 GCA_032164315.1 Malacoctenus gilli
CCCCTCCCGCCGCGCGCAACTTCGCCTGGAAAGGGCTGGCGGGTGTGCGACTGCGCCCTCCCACTTTGCCGCACATGGAGGAGATAACACGGCGCTGTGAAAGGCCACAGCTCGGACTAGAAGTGCGCGGACACGAAACTGACCCTGAGATCGAGTTGGTCGGATAAAGTTACAAGAAAACTGGCAGCAACTCCTGGCGTCGATAGTTTATCAGAGTGTAAAAAGACTCAAGATAACGGATCAGAACCAAGAGCTTCTCCAATATGGCAGACAAACACCAAAGGATACTTTAAGAGGAACGAGTACTCCTTGAAAATACCTTTACAATGCAGCATTAAAACACTTTTGAGCTCATTTTCGTTTAAAACCCTTCAAGGTGAACCAAATCAAGTCGGATTTAAGTTTAATCCACAGATAAAGCAACAAATCACCTTTATCAGGTTATAAATAGGGGGAAAAAGTGTCTTGTTTAAAGCCTTGCATCCCTTTTTCTACGATGTTTTTCCATTACATTGAACATACCTGGATCTGGTTCCTCCCAGACACACTTGGGGCAGTTGTGACATATCACTCCCTTTTCTCCCCCTGAGCATTGCCAGAAAATATGTATTTCTCCACTTGTCTTCCACAGAGACACATCACTGGCAGCCCGATGCTCTGATTTCTGCCAACGCTCACTAAAAAAGGCAAGAAAAAGAGGGCATAGCTCCTGTTAAATGTGTGCGTGAGTGACTCCGCCAGCCTTCAGTGAAAATTCATTAGCTAATCCTTGGAAGGCATTCATCTCGGGCTACATTGTCCTGGATTATTACTATCATTACCCAGTCATGAAGTAAGAGGAAGCTTATCTTGCATGCCCACTGCATGGATATGTTTAATCACACGGAGCTGTCGCATGAAATGTCAGTAAAAAAAACCCCTGCAGATCTATTGCAGCAGCCAACAAAAGCATGACTGACTCTCCTCCGCACTGCTAATACAACCTGAAGAGAGAGCGTGAGCCAAGGCTTTAGAACGGGCGGGAGCCTCCTACTCGCCTGATGATTTTGAGTACCTGTTGTTGTTGTAAGTGAGGAGCAATGAAACAGGGGGCTTGATTTCGAGAGAGCAGACTCACAAAATCCTTTAAGCCAGGAGCTTGAAAGAGCCCTGAATGCAGGAAGTTTAAAACGGTGCCGAGGATCAAACTTGAAGGCCTGTACACCATCAAGGAGAGCTAAGGGCCTCTCATTCCTGCGGTGTCTGACTCCAGAGGAGGGAGGAGTTGATAGAGAAGGATAAAACCTGTTTTAAATGTGCAATTTTCAGAACTGTCAGAGGAATAGATACTGAGCCAAGCACACAAACACACATTTTTCAGAGACAGCACTTTAAGAAAAGTATATATCTAACAAAGCTCAATCGTTGGTCTGAAAGCAAAACGAGCTGAGTTTAGTGGATGGAAAAGTAAAGCAAACAATAGAAGAAGCTGATTCAGTCAATCCAACGGATAAACTGGGCATCATACAGGTCCTTTAACTCACTCAAATTCACCATTAAATTACCTGATTACAGAAATTCAAGACCACCGAGTTCCAAGAAACAGATAAAGTTGCCTCAGTTGCTTTTACAGCCTCTGACAGGAAAAAGGAGAAACGGCCCAGCGTCCTGGCCCACAGTGTTTTCATCATCAAGAGGACCCGTTCACAACAACATCGAGCTCTTTAACTCCTGCAAGCCGGAGCTTTGGGGGGAAACATCTGAGCCGCTGCCATCTATCAAATACCACCGAGTTGTTTGTGGCAGAGCAATACTCACCTCAGTTTGGCAGTTGTCTCCCTTTGTGTTTTTTCGGCCTCCTCTTTCAATTATTTCAGGGTATTTATAGAACAACTCTACATTTCCCTTTCAAGGGAGAGGTCTGCTTTAAAGAATGGAGAGATGTGAGACCCCTCAGCCCACTTTCATGGCTGCTTTAACGTCAGTGTTTTTCAGAGTTCAGAATGAGTGTATTCCTATTGTTTGGTCCCACAATATTGCCAATGTTCTTTTTGTTTTTTTCTGGTATTGTTGCAATCTTGGTTCTTTTGTCTTTTTTCTTGGTCTTTACTCGCTGCATTTCATTGTGTGATTAAACGCAAAGGTACTTCGGGCTTTAGCACACCTGAACTCAATGAGAGGCTCATAGGCAGAGCTTCTTGATGATGTGCTCATTAGATTCAAGTGTGTTGTGCCAGGAACATGCTGAAAGCATGCAGGAAGGAGGCCCATCGCGGACCAGCAGCACGCTCGTCTGGTGGTGTGCTGTTTAGCGGTCTCACCGCACACTGTGAAGGTTCAGGGTTCGAACAAGGATAAGGAGCCTTTCTGTGAGGAGTTTGCATGTTTCCTCTGAGCAGTGGGAAACACATCTTGTGGAGACTTCAGCATCTGATTTTGCCTCCCAAGGGGGAAGTAAAGTGTGTTTTGCTACCCAGGACGGCACTTCAAAAAAGTAATAAAATCTGGGGCAAAAATATCAAATGTCATTGTAAAACTGTAGAAAGTACCAATACCTGAAAAATTAGATTACGAATACATGTTTCACTTCTACCCATACGCTGGAGTCTGTGAACATTCAAGTGGCTCCAAGCCTGAGTAATGATTGTGTAAGGCATACAGCATGGTGCTGCAGCTCTCATTACACCAGTGTTTCAACAATGTGGTCTATTAGTTAAGTAATGGTATGCCTATAAATGGAGCTGTAATCTGTGATGCCCTTCCCCAAAGATGAAGTAGGCAAAAGAGACCATCTGGTAGCCTGAGTCATATATGCCGTCTGCTCTGGGAAACAAACACTCCCTTAACTTGAAAGAACAATGGACCAACACTGTCACTGTGTCCTGCTATGATACCGTAAAACACACAAACATCAGTCGGAGGGGGGAAAGAACGACATCGAAGCTTGGTACCAGTCCAACGCAAAGTTTAGGGGCTGGATCTTCAGAGTTACTTTCACCAGTAATCAGCTGCTTCTTATCTGGACGGTCGAGTGGACAGTGCTGACCACTGTTGTTCAGGGACCACCTCACGGAAAGCAAACACAGTGAGAAACATGGAGCCCCCGGGGGAGGGATCTTCGTCTGTTTGTACAGTGCTGAATGAAGGCGAGGTTTCACCGAAAAAAAAAAGGTTGAACAAGACGAGCGTCTCCATCCGAATTGAACTCCTTTTACTGTTTCTGTGATGTGAATTAGTTTTAGGAATAAAAACAAAACAGAAGGGCTTGAGTGGGCGAGTTCTGGCTTCCTCCGGGTCCCAGATTACGCAGGCCGGCCCCATCTGAGCTGGCAATAACACATTCCTTGTCAATGTCTTTAATCTTAATGCATTTGGCAGGGGCCTTATGCTTTCTCATGGAGTCCAGGAGCTCGCGAGTCCCGGGCAGAGTCTCCCACACACGCACCTGGACGGAGAATAGACAGCCACCGGCTTAAAGGCGCACACGAGGCAACTGACACAGCACTGCCTCCAGAGAGCGCCGAGCTATTTCTATTCATGCCCTATTTCATCCACCACCAGTCCTATTTTCACTGTATCTGAACTGTTATCACTCGCAGCGAGAGGCTGTGCAGCAAGGAGATCGCATTTAACACACAAGTGGGAATTTATGCAAGACAGCACAAAGGCATTTTTCACCTTCTCAATGCAGACTCGTGAGAGTAAAACTTTTGCTACAAGATGCTTCCTCCAATCTGTTCATGAATACAGGAGGTGGCGACAGCTCCCACAGTAAACACATAGATTTGAAATCATTTTGTCCATGGAAAAGTTTTGCCTTGTAGAATGATGAACAGATTTTTAGTTTTTAGTTTTATTTCAAATTTGATGAAGTTCTTGTGAATACTAGACTGCAGAAATTGTAGTGAGTAATGAGGACAGTGGAGAAATAATCCAAAACCTGCCCTTTTCTGAGTTTTGCATCCTTCTTTCCACAAAATATCTTCTTTTTATTCAGACTTTGACATTTAAACACTAAACAGAACTACACTTAAAAATGCAAAGAACTTCCTATTATCATAACAACCCCCCAAAACACAATAAGAATCATTTTTGATCCGTCGGTGTGGCCTAAAGATGTCTTTGACCCATAAAGAGCAGAATGACTGATATTGTAATCAGACTGACACATCACATGAACTGTACTCTGGCTCCATCTACCGTCGAGAGTTAGGAATGACAGGTCAGTCCTATCCTCTCAATGGCAAATGATTTGTGGTCTAACAAGTGAAGAGGTCACGCTGACAGCAGCTGGGCTGTCACGCCGCACAAGTATCAGCTACAGAAGGAAGAACATATTGTTCTTACTGTCACCCCTGCAGGATGACGATGGGTACGGTGTCGTCCTCTCGGGTCTCCGTGCTGAGTCGCCAATCTGCTCACGGCCACCTGCTACTCTGAGCACACACCTGCAAAAACAGGAAACAGTAACTACAACATGGTGAACTTCCTGCTGACCCAACCTGCCTGTGGGCCAACAAACAGAAATGTTGATAAATGCATGTAGTTGTCATCATAGGATGCCTGTAGTCTGCACACATCAGCTTCTTGGATTGCCTCCATTTTTAATGATAGCTAATCATGTCAAGTCTTTACATACTGAACTAACAATGTAAAAAACAATACTGACACAATGTACTTTCACTTGGGAAAACCTGGTACTTTAATGTCATACGTATTCATAGATTTTTTAACCATAATGTTTGGCAAGACAACAATAAGATGTTGAAACTACTTTGCATTTTGCATCAGTTATAGACATTTATGTAAAGATTGGAGTCTTTAAGAAGCTACACCTGAGAACAAAACGTACTCTTAATTTCAGATAAACGTATAAAAGTGCAGGAAGGTTACGATGACAGGACGATCCAAGGCGAATCAGTGACATAATTTATGGAAGCCTGTCATAAACCTAACTCCACACTTTCACAATGCGTCTCAGTTGAAAAGAAGACCCCTCTGTTGGTGTCTTTGTCGTTTGCATAATGTGTCGTGAGTCCTTTGGCCCCTGAGACACTTGAACAAAAGTGAAGCTCATGGCGGCGCAGCAGGTCTTTATTGGGGTCACTCGCAGCACCGCAGACCACCCAGCTGTGAGGGTGGAGACACATTCACGACCCCGCACCCTGAGCTTTGCAGTGATGACAAACGAGGACATAAAGTAGTCATAATTCTCTCTTTTTCAGGGACATGAATGACCTGCAGAAACTATAATCAAAGAGTCTTCAGTTGCACCCCGCTGCTGAACTCCAGGGTGGCATCTCTGCAGGGTGAATCACGCTCAACTTTAAAGGCAACTCGAAAAAATGCCTTTAGTGTTCAGTCTATGAGCGGAAAGCGTGACTAAATAACAGTCTTTCTTTCTGCACATTGACTCAAAAGTCGACTTGTTCCGCACTCCCTGATGTGTATCCCCTCTGTCCTGCAGAGGGCAGTGTTTAGCAGGTAATCGGCGCCATGGAAACTTCTGCAAATGTTTGTGGGAGTGAGTTCGTGAGTGAAAACCACAGAGGTGGCCCAAGAACCATTATGTCGTTGGCTTTGGCAAAGCTCGTCCTCTAATTATGAATGACTTCAGGCACATCATTGTAATTGGTGCTCAGAGTCAGTCCAACAACAGCCTTTGTTATGATTTGCTGGATTTTTTCCCCCCTCCGATTGACTTCTGATTCAATCCAATGTTAAAGGCTATGAAGGAAAATAAGCGTCCTTTTTTACAGTTTTGTGGGGCAAATACCGCTGAAATGCTTCATCAAGCTGGAGAACAATGCTGTGACATGACTCCTCTCCTATTAAATCCACCTTTTCCTGCTTTTTCATCCCTCTGTTTTCTTTTTTATGGCGACCAAACGACTTGAGAGACACAGTGTGTGGCCTTTTCCTTTCCTACTCATGCTTGAGTAATCTAAGATTTCCCTCTTTGTACCATCGGCACTCCAATCTAGTTTCAGAAAAAGTTCATACACCTAATTCTGTCTTTGGAAAGTAAAAAGCTGTAATCACTTTTTTGTTGGACTTTTCTCACTTTCTCCCGTGGCTCTGCTGATCTGTGGTGACCCGCCGGCACTTCCGTGTGGCCGTGGCCTTTAGATGTGTCTGATGGGCTTAGCCAGTGTTAGCAGCAGGCTAATTGGATAAGGTGCTTATCTGCACTGCTGGCTCACAGTGGAGAGATGAAATAGTTTCCTGAATCAAAATCAAACATCTATTCCGGGGCTTTTTCTATTTTTCAACAATAGTTTTTTGAACAGATGCTTTTATTTTTTTTAAGACTGTGGTTAAGAAACAAAATGTCCCGACAAAAAAAGAAATCAATCCAGGAGAGTCTGATCCTGGATGACAATTTGTCTGGATTGTTATCTTTATTGGATTGAGGTATTTGAAGATGTTGTGGAGGGACATAAAGCAGATTTGCCGGGGCGACGTGTTGAAACGTCAGGTATGCGCTCTGATCGCCTCTGTTTACAGAGAATCGCACGTGATTTAGGAGCAGCGTGCGGCAGAGTTCCTGCAGAAACCGCGGAACGAACGCTTCCTCATCGAACCTCCGAGACGCACCCGCTTGAGCTGCCAGTGACGAAACACAGAGATGTTTACGCAGGAAAATCCACGCATGTAAAACGCTGTGATCCATAACTGTGATTGCGTCTGCACAACGTCCTCAGAGGTGGTTTTGTTATTACTACACGCTCATACTCCTACTTTAGATGTTCTATCCATCAAATCCACCGATGTGTTTTTCTCCGAAACACCACACGAAGTGTAAGTTATCGCTCAATGCATTCGATTTAGTAGTGTGATATATATAACACACATTTCAGAAATGTATACAAATTTCATGGAAAAGATAGATTACGCACTGGGCGAAGAATGCCACAAAAACAGCTTGTACCAGGATATCTTCCCAGTGTGGGAGACTGATTGTTTCTAGCTTCTGTGTTTTTATACAAAACGAAATTACACAAAAAATGAATCACAGCAGTTTGATTTCTAGACTTTTAAAAGTTCTGAGCAGCTGATCACATAAACATGGAAATGTCCATAGAGCGGACACAAACGGAGGTAAAAAGCGAAATCCTGCTCAGGTTTGGGACATCGTTCCACTGCAGCCAAGTAACACATTAACACTTCTCCTTAACTCTCCTGTTGGCAGGTTACAAGGCGCGCGAAGGACCAATTAACCATTCCTCTAAATGATTCTCCATCTGCAGCAGCTACGCCCCCCCACTGGTGCCACAAAACTTTGGGGTCTTTAGCTTTCAGCTGATTCCTGGCTGGGAATCGCATCAGAAGGAGCAAAACTGTCACTCTCGGAACAAGCGGGTGGAACTGCCCATTCTCAACTCAACCCATCAATCAGAATAAGCAGGACTGACATCAAACAACACAGACTTTTATCCTTCTGCTCAGATATCATGATTTGCACACATTTCAAGTGTTAATCGTTGCTTGAAACAGCCAATTCGTCCACCGACTCCTTCCTCGAACCCACGGCAGCTGTAAACCAGCCTGCCAGGATGACTGAAACCGAAGCAGGTAGTAAATAAAGTGCACGTCCCTCCAGAAACAACAAGACCAAGTTGCCCAAAGTCATATTTCTGGTATGTGCACAAGCAAACATGGGAGGATCGCCGATGTTGGTGTAGCTGGTGTAACATACACTCAACTACAACAACAAGCTCACAATGGGCAATATGTTTGGCAGTTTCCTCCCAACATATTGTGCTTCAGAATCAACCAGTTTATATGAACCCATCAACAAGTCACTCCCTGTATATTTGCAAAAGTGTGTCCACCAGCTGGCTGACCCGCAGACCTGCACCAATGAATGCAGTTTCCTCATCCTCAGGTAAACAAATAAATCACTTCAAGCTTTTTGCAGAACAATAAACTCTAAGTAAAGTCTCAACAGCTGAAGGAGATTTAGCTGATTTCTCTTTTGCATGAATCTGAACGTTGCTGGTGTCCGAACACGATCTCTCCAGGCAACAATCACGGAGGTTTTGGATGTTTCTCAGCATTAATACACACGAATCCAATGAATGTGTCGTCATTTATTTGAGTATTAAAGCTGGATGGAAAGATTACTGTACGACTTTATGTCATGAGGGTTCTCTATATGTTTTGTTCCCCTCAGGATAAACTCAACAGACCTCAGTGAACTTGATATTTGCTATGTTGCTCTGTTATCCTCTTCAGGTCATTTTGTGTCCACCTTCATTCTTGGCCAGATAACTGCAAATTTTCGTTGAACCAAGATTATCATATTTGCTTCACAAACCTGTTGACATTTTTTCCCATTAGCATGCAGCCAAGAGATGTTTTACTTAAGTGCTCCAGCATGTGTGAACCAGCGTATGTGACTAACAACGCGGCTGCCTTTTGTTCGTGTCCGCACATAAAAAATAAAACGCACACATCGGCGCTGTGTTACATTTGCGTGCTCGCCGTGGTATTCGGGGAACATAAACTGGTCGTTAATGAACACCGTCAGCGACCGTCGTTTACAGCGCAGCAGCCGCCGCGCGTTGCAGTGGGACATCGCGAAAGAATGCGAGACGCAGGTCCAAGTTAATCAGCTCCTCGGCTGCTTTTCTTGGCGCTCGCCGGGGCCCACCACAATGCCGCAGCCCCGGAGGACAGTGTAATTACAAGCTGCTATCTCACTAAAAAGGGCTCCTGCTCCAGTGTGGAGCAGCGATGACATGATTAGTGTTTTCCTGCTCATCTAGGCCTTGTGAATGGGGATGATGACAGCTGTAGGCGGCCGGGGGAAACGGCGCGAGATTGTTCCTCGGTGCCTTTTAAACACAACAACACCTTCTACAGTGAAAGGCTCTGGTGTGGGCTGCAGAAGTGAACGTCGGTGGGAGGGCCGCCGTCTATCTGCGGTCCCTCATTAGCAGGTTTGTTGGGGGGACAAATGAAGACAAGTGGTGTTGTCTCACTGAATGATGACAAGAGTTTCTTTGCCTCGCTAACAGGGTTGTCATTCCCTCGTAAAAGGCAAGAATGTAATCAAAGCGGTTATTAAAGCTTGAAAACAAATGATCATTCAAACAACCTGGCAAACAGTTTATCCTAATTTTACACCATCTTCAAAAAGTCTGGCTCTTAAAGTCTTACTCCCCTCGATACTTTATATCGCCTGTCCTCTTAAATGGACCTTTTATGGAGAACGTTACAGGGCTTTCCATTAAAACGATGACCTCTGTGCTTCACTCTGCGCGTCCCTGACACCTGTAGAAATATTAAAAGGAACTTTGCACTCCATTAAACGTGGAGCCCAGCGAGGAAGTGGCGAGTAAAGCCTTGATGAGCAGCGGGGACGCCTGAGCCGGGCGCTGCCACGGCATGTGAGTTACTGGCACTCCCCTCTGTCCTGCAGGTGCTGCTCTGTTCGGCGGGGGAGCTGGAGGAGGGCCTTCTTTTGGGGGGGGACGGGGGCAGTGAATGATGTTGGATGTAAACAGCTTGTACGAAGAAGTCGGGAGGAAATGGTTTTGGCCTGAGCGTTGAAAAGAGGCCGTTAACAGTGCGTTCCAATAATATTTTCATTAACGACTCCTCATTAAACTCCCTCCGTTTTCAGCTGCTTTAGGCTTCCTGCATTACACCACCACCACTATTTCAGCATTATATTAAAATATAGGCAGCGGGTTGGGGGTCTTTCGTAACATATAGCCTTCCCCATCACATAACTCTTTTTTTTCTTACTCACACCTCTCCTGGTGAGTGGATGAAATGTCTTTAAAGTGGTTTAACAGTATCAGTGTGGCGCAGAGGTATTCCATCCCAGGCGAGATCTGCTCTTGTTATTTTTAAACTCCAGAGGTTACATCGATCCATAAATCACCTGGCCCGCGGTGTCTAAACGTTCCGGCTCAGCCTGCCTGTCCGACGGTGGATTTATGATCCGGCGCGGTCTCCTCTGGGCCCGCTGGCGCTCTCTCGTGCACTTGTGTACATATTTAGAAAGAGTGCGGGGTAGCCGAGTGCTTGTTCGCTCGTGGGTCAGACCGCCAGAGCTTTCCCGCTGTGACGCTGCCTCACCTCTCCGGCTGCTTAATGAGATAACGGCGGTGAAAGCGGCGTGCGCACGTCCCTGCAGGAGTACTTTATAGGTGGGAAGAACCAACATTAGAACGGCTCAGGTTCGAGACGAGCGGAGGCTCGCAGATAACAGGCAGAGCCGGAACCTGAGGGAGAGCTGGGTGACTGCATGAGCGCCGCTGTAGGGTCTTTTTTTTTCCTCCCTCCGCCTCACATTCATCTTGTGAAACTATGTGCTTTCGACAAAGCTTGGCAAAGAGGTAAATAGCAATAAAAGGGGATTGGAGAGTACATGTGTTCCTTGCCAAGTGTTGGAAAAAAGATCTTCTCTACATTGAGCGTCTGGCAACAGATCGCGGGCTGGTGATGTCATCTCCAGGTCCACAGTTTCTGTTTGTTTCACCTCCATTATATGTGAAGGTCCAACAAACCTGAATCTCTTGTGGCTTCCACACTGACACACATTTTCCCTTGTTTGGTGTCCAGTTTTGGGGCTTCGGCGTTGGAAAGGGAAGAAAGGGGAAAACGCAAATACAAACCTGCTGCTCATCTGTAACAGGTTTCGGTTATATCATTAGCAGTCATGCTGCTGGATTTTTCGAATTGTTGTCCAAATACTGACATGTTTATTGAGCCAGCAGGGAAAACTACATGCATGTTTTTCGACAAAGATGGCAGCGCAAAGCAGACTCGAGCGAGAAGAGAGATCTCAGAGCGAAGGGGCGTCTTGGACCAAAAGGATCCAGAGATCAAGCGGTCACCAAGCAAGGAAATGGTCATTTTTCTCTGAGAGACAACAAGACTGTCAACTGGTCCTTCAGTTCACTTTAGACTGAAAAAGCAAAGACCTGCTGAATCGATTCAATTGTAACTGATGGCCTCAACACAGGTTGGAAGCGTTCACATAACAAGGAGCCTTCCCCAATTAAAATCAAAGCATGAATAAAGTGTGAGTAAAGTCAAACAGTCTCAAGCAACCAGCTGAAATAGTGAGAGAGTAAGAAAAGTGCAAACTAATGAACATGTAAAAAGGAAATAATGGTTGCAACAGGTGAAAGTTAATCAATGGATTGAAATTGAACAACAAATCATCAATCTAAATAAGCCTTTTTCAAAGTTTTTTGGCTGGAACTGCTGCTCAGCAGGACTCAAATCTTACATGAGTACATCTCTACTTTTTTCAGAGGCATACAGTGTGTGCATATCTTTGCCATTGTGCCATTTAGTCCCTTGGTTGGGAATCCAGCCCGCCTACTTGTGGGACGTCCCCCCGGTGTCAGGAAGAATTTGTCGTTTGCCGCGTCCGCGTACTGTGCGAGCAAGGAGGATGTATGTTTCCTGTCAGTGAAGAGCAGTCTTCTTATTTCCTGTGTGGACGTTTTAAACTGTTCTGCACAAACATTTTCATTGGCCCCGCCGACGCTGTTTCGCCACAAAACGCTCGGACTGTGCCAGCCGCCGTGTTTCCTCAGCTGGTGGATAACCTCCACTCCGCACGCATCTCTCCCTCTGCCATCCATTTCCTCCACTCTGCCTCCCGCTGCCCCGTCTTTCAGCACTCCGACGGGCAGTCGGCGTGACTCACCGAGGCACGCGGACTCTGCAGCGAGCTCGAGTCACACTAAATAAAATATGACAGATGTAGAAACGCACATTTTTAACGATTTTAAACCTCTTCTGTTGATCTAGACTATTTCACTAAACTCCTCCTCCGAGCAGTTACTGCCAGTTCACAGCTTTGGAAGAACAGGCCTGTCGAGGTTGTCGTAAAACACCTTGAAGAACGGACCTTGTATATTTTTTGATTGCAAAATATTCATTCTGTCTGTCAGACTTCACCCTCCAACTTCCTGTCTGATCTTTACTGTACTGAGGATGAGTTAAAAGGGCCACTGTCCACAACTTTTCCCAATTTTACTCTCATCTGTCAAAGCTAATTAAGACTTTGAGTGCTCTATCCTCAGAGCCAAACGATCCCAGCTTCACGCCAAGGTGGAGCCTACAGTTTATATCATCTCCCTGTGTGTGTAGGATTTCTCCTACAGTTCAAAGGAAAGCATGAGGTCAATTGTTGACTATAAATTGTCCATAGGTGTCAATGTGAGAAAGACCGGTGACCCGTGTCGGGTGCGTCCTGTCTTTCACCTCAGATCAGCTGGGATCAACTCCACCACATTGAAACCCTCCATTGGAGAAGCTGGATTGAATGGATGGCTGAAGGGATAATAAAGGAACTTCACGTCTTTTAAAAGCTGAAGAAGTTACTGAGTAACTGGCCGAGCTCTGGTCCTGATCATGCAGAGACCCAAAACCACGCTGAGCGACTCGTTCTTTCACGCTTTATCACTCTCTTTCATGGCTATTTATGTTTTATAGCGTATTTCATGCAGACGTACTTGGATTGTTGAAGGACCCCCCTCTCTGTACTTCAAACACTCACCTCGGTGACCTCACCTGTACATGACTAACTCTGGTTACGGCTGCCTGGCAGGTTGGAGATGAAGAAGCCAAGGGTGAGAATGGCGGCGCGAGCCCGAGACTTTGAAGTTCCTGCGCGCTCTGGAAACGGGGCGAGGAATCACCTGCCATAAAGGAGCATGCGTCAGCGCTCAGCTATGTGCTCCAGTGCCTGGGTGGTTATGGGTCCCCGGGGAGGGCTGGCCCGGGCCCCTGTGAGATCACATCAGCGCCGATTGGGAAGGAGTCCACCCGGAGGTGGAACTAATGGGCCCATGTGTTCGCGGACACTTCTGAGAAGCCAGATGCCGGGAGAGAGAGACGTCCGATGAGGTTTTTCACAACACCTCCCCTGGAGAGCAGAGAGGGGGAACCCAGTGGAGCTTCACACGCATGCCGGACACAGAAATCGGTGTGTACAGATACACATGCTGCGTTCATTTGCTGTTGCGCAGGCAGGAATGCACTCCGTAACACGTCTTCAATTTGTTGAGTCTACACGGCGACTGTTTCCACTCGGCTTCTCGCTGAAACGGTTTGATGCTCACATCTATCTGTTCCTCATGATCCGCCCGACCCCGTAAAAGTCACGTACAAACGGCGGTACCTGCGGTCCGCCGCGAGACTGATGCAGCCGTGACCCCTCTCATCTGATGTCTCACTTAAAGTGGTTAACGATTACCATCTTTCAATGCGTTTCAGCTGTCGAAGCGCTAATCCTGCGCACCCCCTGACCTGAACTGTTCCCCCAAGACAATTTGGGATGGACAGCCATGAGTTCATGCCTCTAATCCAACACTCACAACACATCTGATGCAGCGATAAGACTACATGAAGCAGAGATTAAAAGCAGGACGTAGAAGGAAATAATTGCGGCCTTACAGCATGTTCGATAGCTTACTGCTTTGTGTGTGACGTCACACAGTCATCACATCTCATCGAGCAATGTTTCATGTTATTTATTAGGGCTTTTCTTTTCATCAGCCCAGAATTACGAGAAATAAGTGTTAATAGCCACCTTGTAAATCTCAAAGAAAATGAACAACGCTCGAAAAAATGTCCACGAAGTGACGCTGGCAGACGGCCGCAGATACCATAAAAGATGATTAACAGGGTTTTATAGGGCCAAATATCGTGACAGGCTGGAGAGGAAAAGTTTCCCATGTAAGCCTGATGACATGTCCCAGGCAGTGACGCTGTGAGAAAACTCCGTGTAAAACCCAAAAAGGGGGAACGCGTCTGTCAGCGGGCCGAAACGCTGCCCAAAACCGGAAGATCGCCGCAGTCCAGGGAACGCAGATAAAGCACCGCCGCCCTCTTCCTTTGCTTCCATCACTGAGTTCTGTCTGGGTCAACGCGTACACGGATCACACGCATCCCCTGTAAGCCCCCCGAGAGCGCCCGTTCGCAGGGTTCAGCTCGAAGCAGTCCTCCGGGAAAAGGTTGGTTGCTGAAACGTGGAGAAAAAACACGCCACGAGAGGTCAGCGAGACCTCTGTAATGACAGCTTAAAAGAGAAGCAGAGGTGCGGATGAGTCAGATATGAGATTGAGATGTGGAAGGAACGTGGCTCAAATTGTCTGCAGCAACATGTGTGAAGAAGAGGCCCCATCTTCCTCAGATCTCCAGAGGTGCTGGAGGGTTTCATATTAGGGCTGTCATGGCATCAGTTATCCATGCAGAAAATATATGATATCATCAGAAACCCAAATGATAATAGAATAGATTAAACCAGCGATTGTCGCTTTTCCATTCGTACGTATCCGGCTTGATTTTACCTGGTTTCAGAGCATTTCCATTAGTTATATTTGTAAGTAGATACATTCTATGAAAAACCTGCTCAGTCGCAAAGTACCACATCACACCTGCGGTTTTAAAAGGACATTATAGCAACTGTGTATTTTTTATCATCTCTGTTGACTAACGTGACCACATCATACTGGCGCTGTGCGGCACTGCTGTCGACGGGCTCAAGTTTCATTTCTCTTGTAAAAGTGCAAAAAAACACAAAATCTCTCTTCACGACCGCTCTGGCTGTCTCAAATAAACATTTATTCAGAGAGAGTCACTCTGGAGGAAGTTATATGATACGAACTATAACCACTCAGTATCAGTGTCGACTGTGTGTTTTGTTTACGAGCTGTTGCCAGGCAACACTATATGTTTACCAATGAAAGACGTGAAGCAGTCCTGCACAAGTTATGCTCACGAAACACTGGATAATTTTCATGTTGTTAATTGCCCATTTTCATAATTCCTTCATTTTTCATAATTCCTCTAAATTACCACAGAAAATATTCCAAATTGACGAGATCAGTTGATACTATCAGACTATGTTGTTTGTTTTCTAAGACTGATTCATCAAACTTGGTAATCAGGAGGACATGTTTGTCTAGACGTCACTCAAGGTCCTGGAAGATTCACGCGCCCCCTTGTAAGGTGCATTGAGATGCGCTGACACACCCGGGTAATGCGTGCGTGTCATCAGAAGTACTCGGTTTATCAACGCTCCTCCAGACCACACGGAGGAACCCGGGCCGCTGAATTAATCGCACGCTTGTTTTCGCCAGCAAAACAAATTTGGGACCTGTTGATTCACCGGCACGGCCGGTTATCTTGTGTGCGCACGCACAAATCTGGCATTAGCCGTGACCGCCCTCTGATCTTGTCTTTTCGTAATCCTGTCTGCCTTCTCTGGCCCGAGCAGCGGGCAGGGAGACGCGTAGCAGTCTGACATCCAGGTTGACCACATGCTCTGCTTCATTATGGAAAAAAAGGAGCTGCTGTCCAGATGGGAGCAGACAGGGCACATCACTCAGGACCTTTTAAACATGATCGGATGAGCAGAAAGTGTGACTCAAGAGCTCCGAACTGTTTTTCTTTCCAGATCCCGGCGTGTGAAGTCGGGGATCGGTTTGGATGGACGCTGCCTCAGGTCACAGAGACCTGGTCTCACTACATCCCTCCAGGCAGAACGCTTCCCAGTGCTCACGTTGAAAGATCCCTTTCTACTCATTTAATGTAGCCTCCCCACTTAGCTCTTTTTGGGTGTCCTGACTGGACAGAACAAACGGCTCGCTGATTGGCTCTCCGCTGGAGAGAATAACTGAACAGATGGCAACAAAATCCTCGAGCTCCTCTAATTTTAGCTTAAGTTGTATTTTCTCATTTTTAGCCGTTTAGGAATGTTTAATCGTGCCAGAAAATAGCTGTAATCATGGCAATATTCGGCCTTTTGTAGTAATTTACCAGGGGAGAATGACAGACTTGG
>JASSRZ010000065.1:9251563-9262806 GCA_032164315.1 Malacoctenus gilli
GTGTGTGTGTGTGTGTGTGTGTGTGTGTGTGTGTGTGTGTGTGTGTGTGTGTGTGTGTGTGTGTGTGTGTGTCGGGTATCTGGGGATGGATTTTCTCCCGCCCGGCCGTGTGACCCGGCTCCTTCCTCCTGTGACCCTGCAGATGATTACTGTGACTGAGACGTGTTTGATCCCTGTGTTGCTGCTGAGCTTTTTGATGGCCTCGCCTGTTTGATGCCGCGACAAGATTGAATCTAACCTCCCTCTGAGAAACACACACACACACACACACACACACACACACACACACACACACACACACACACACACACACACGGTTGACCGAATGGCACCATCAAGCCTCACATCTAAAGAGGAGGTGCTTTTTTTCCCTTTTCCTCCTCTGATCCCGAGCGCTGATATTTTTCGCTTTTCTGACATTTTACTTCCAACATTTAATGCCTATAACCCCCAAATCCTCTGAAATATAATATTTTATTACCCACTTATACTTTTTATTCTTGTTGACATAGATTTGCCTTCTTCAGAGACCTGCTCCTTTTTTTTTTCGTGCACCTCCAGGAATTACAGAGAAGTCTTTGCCTTTCAGTCAGAGCGGGCAGCTCCTCCAGGTTTTTATACAACTGTTCTGTTTCCTGACTGTTTGATGTCTCCCTGCATTAATTCCCAGAAAGCGAGGAGCCTGATTTACTAGCAACGCCGGACCACTTCACTTTTACCCCGCTTTTATGTCAGGTTCAGTTGAACAGAGCCACACGGGGACTAATGTCTAAAGCAGACGTGGACCCCTGAAACCTGCGATTGTTGAAATGAAATCCAACAGTTTCTAGTCGCAGCATTTGAAGACATTTTCATTAGATGTGATTTATTAGTGCGGCAGGACTGACATTTTGGAGACGTGTGCGCCTTCTGGCACTGGTGACTCGCTAATTGTGGCACAGCTTCTGTCGTTTACATTTTTTCGGAGGGGAGTTCGTTTTATTGTTCGGGATAAGCTCAAATCTTCCATGATTTCATGGCACCAGACAAATTGCGTGAAAACTGTGAATTTCCAAGAAGTTTTCTGCTGTTTTGGACCAACTATGAAATGAGTACATCTCAGTTTTATGAGAGACCATAACAGATGCGCGTGCAGCCTCTGTGGTGACGGCACGTTTCTATATTTCCATGTTGTTTACTCAAACCCCTCGTTTTGTAGAGCGGCTTGTCTGACACATGCACAGAAACATACATTTGAAGACCTCCCATAAGCTTCACAGAGCATTTCTTTGGACTGTAGGAGGAAACTGGAGGACCAACAGAAAACCCCACACAGTCAGCTCAACCTGTGCAGCATGTGGTGAGGGTTCGTTTGGCATTTGTTGCTTAGGTTGGCTGTTTTTTAAGATCCAGAGTGTTAACCTCTTGACTTGACAGCGATCAACTACGCTTGGTATGAACAGTGGTTTACGTGGAATTGAGATTTTGGGGGCTGCCTCAGTTGGCTGATGCTCCAACATGTCATTGGACATGAAATAAACTTTTGGGTTCATTTTGCAGTTTCGCATTTACCTCGCAGCAGCTCTGGAAACTGAAGCGGGACGCCCTGAGAGTTATCGGTCCACCCCCGTCGGCCCGAGCGGTTTCTCCTACACTAAATCTGAACATAGGTCAGCGCTCTGTTTTCCTACATTTCTGTCCCACACACTCGACCCAGAACTGTCTGCTCGCCTTTTTAGAGCTCCATGGATGGGCGAGAGCAAAGAAGGAGAAAACGGTGATATAGAAAGCGATTGTGAAATGTGGGAGCGAGGAGTGTTTGGCAGGGCTCGTCTTGTTTGCTCAGTAAACCCCCGAGGCCTGTGTTTTTTCGCCCAGGGAAATGCCCGCATTGTTGGGCCCGGAGACCGTGGTTACCGGCCAGCCCGGGGCCCAGCCAGGCAGGTTGGGACAAACAACAAGATGAAGGTCAGCTAATATAGCAGTTAATTCCACTTCCTGGTCCCCATGACACCCAGGCAGGGTTTATTTGAAGATCCCAGACCCCGAAGTCACTCTGCACTTTGTTTAGTCCTCAAGTATTTTTGGTGCCAGCCAACACTTTCAGATATTAATGCCTTCGGATGAGAGGGAAGGCTGGAAGAGGGGAGATGGCCGGGGAGTGGGGAGGAAAACCCCGTTTTCACACATCTCTGTCTTTGGACGCTGCCAAACTTTCCTATGTCATAATTAGCGTGTCAAAGATTTGTGGCGAACAAACTGACAGCTGAAGCTTTCCAAATTACCTCAAACACACACACACACACACACACACACACACACACACACACACACTGTTGAACAGCTTGCTTATGTGTTGCACCTATTGATCATCAACCTGTTTCACCCTCGGTTTTAAAGTTGGAACTCTTTCTTGGGCTCTGTTTTACTTTGTTTTAAACCCATTTGACCCATTACACACAGTCACACACTGAGACCTGGATGAAGCATTAATATTACATTAGAGTTACGTGTATGTGTATAAATCCTTCTTTTGTGCTTTTTCTAAAGTTTATTCCAGCCTACTCTGAGGATGCTTTCACTTTTGCGTCTCACGATGAGATCGAAGGGGACTGAATGGATTTCCAAGAGGAAATTGTTGTTTTTGTGGCTCTTTAAAGTGGGCTGCATTCTTGAGGATGAGTCCTCGCGCCACTCTGTGGGCTTCAGTTGATGACCGGTCTCAACGTAGATGATAAAAAAGCTGTATTTTGTTGAACCGAGCAGTGGGTCAACCTCTGGACTCCTTGTCCCCAAGTCAAATTCCTCTTCGTGTAAGTTAAACTGTGCGCGTTGTCCTCTTGTCCCAGTTGAAACTTGGAGGACAGGGCGCCTCAGCGGGACGACTGAAAGGCTCCTCACAGAGGCGACTCTCGTGAGCTCCATCCACTCTGGCATCCTTGGGCAGCCCGGCAGCGTGAATGGACCATAAAGAAAGCCAGTTTATGAGCTGATTGTCTTACCGATCATTTAACTTGGAGCATGAGAATTGAAGAAAGAGGGGGCTGGAAAATATAGTGCACCCCATCCAAAAGCCAAGTGGCCTAAGCCTGTATGGAAATGGTAATGAGAAAAAAAAGAAGAAGAAGAGAGGACTAACTCTGTCTGTGTGCGCTCGTCTCCCCAGGATGTGATGGAGGCCTCTCTAGTGGGGCTTCTCCAAGATGCATAAGAAGAGCCTTTGTGCTCCAATCTAGTAAGCCAGAAATACAGCTTTTGAACCATGTGCATTGAAAGAAAAGACAGAAATGGAGAGGCAGTTTGGGAGCGAGTGAATGAGTGAGTGGAGGGGGTGGGGGTGGGGGGGCGGTTGAGGGCTCTGAAGGTGTTGGTGTCAAAAGCAGAGGGTGTCTCGTATTGCCTGTGCATGTGTGCACGCACATACATGTTGTGTGCGAGTGTGCGTGTGCGGCGGTCACACAGTGAGCTGATATCAAGTGGCTCTTTAAAGCCGTCCCTCCATCTCCAAAGGTGCTTCAGGCTTTGTTTCAGGGGAGCCTCAGTCCCCCCCATTCTGCTGCAGCCAGACTGGGAATGAAAGCTGGGAAGTGAAAGAGGGCAGAAAAGGAGAGAGGGAAAAAATGCAGTGGAGCACCTGTCTGGGTTTACATCACAGGAAGCTCCAGCCAAATTCCTCAGCTTCACGTTGAGAGTGTTGTTGTTGTTTATGTGATACGTTCCGCTGGCTTCCTGCTCATTTTGCGTCATCATAAAACCAAATTCTCGCTGGTTTTCCTCTCAGAAATACATTCAGTTGCCTTGGAAAACACTTTGAGAATGTTTTCCGACGCGAAAAGACAAATAAAACATGCACTTTGTGGCGCACTTCTCATTTTAGATGGTTAGTTTCTGTAGCTTTAGGTGGAGTCACGTTTAAAATCGGATGACTTGAATAAAATGATGGAGCCTCCATGTATGAAATGAGCTCCCACAGTCATTTCTCCCAGCGGCGGACAGGAACTCGTGTGCAAACAGAGATGAGAAACGATGGCGTTTTATGGCGGTAGCGGTTCGTTGCTTCGTCTCCATCCCACACAACTAATCCACTTAAGTATCGCGGGGCCTCTCGGCTCTTTCTGTTAGAGCTCCATAATTAGTTTTCTCCCGCGCCGTGTAATAAAACACCAATCAGAGTCATTAAAGCATTGTTCTTTTACACCCCAGTTAATGATCGTCTCGTCAATACACTGTAATTACTTGCTAATTAGATTGTTGTGCGCCGATTTCAATGCCCTCCCCCTTTTTTCTTTCCCACTGAACGCTCCATCAAGCCTGTTGATGAGGGTCTGTGAATGGGATTAAGGCTGCCTGTGATGCTTCCTGTCCCACCATGGTGGTCATTTCATCCAATAGGAGTCTAACTTCACCTCTATTTGAAGAATCTGGGAGTTTCTACCGGAAGTTGTGCTTTTTTTCCTTGATGGTGCGAGCGTGCAAACGCGCAGATTGGGACTCTCGCAGAGCGCTGACGATCGCTGACTGGAGGCCACTTGGGTTCGAGGACTTTGCAGCCTGCTGCAAAGGTCCCGGCGGGGTCATAAAGATGCAGCAAGGCGCATGGAAGCCGCACAGCCTCCCGATGTGATGTTGTTTCAACATCTCGCTCAGCCGCAGCGGCCTCATAACGCCCACCGGTTACATTTCAGGGGAAAACAAGAGGGCAAGGAACAATAAGGAAAGGGCGATAAATTAAAGCCCTCTGACTAGTTTTATGGGCTCAATCTGACAAAGAAATCAGCGTCTCTTTTCCATCCTGACATCACCGGCAGACATATAGCGTAGATGTCAAGGGAGTTGCAGCCATTTCACTCAACCACTTGCTGTTTCCATTTCCTAGCAGCTGTCAGCGCTGCGCACAATTGAAGGGCAGCAGGGGCCACCCCGCCACCAAAGCAAGGACGACCCCGCCGTGTCGCTCCGTCAGAGCCGCCCCGCCCGGCTTTGTTTTCCGAGGAGGACAATGGCCGTGGTGTGACGGCGGCCTGGAGTTTTTTCCCCCCGTCTCCGTGGAAACTTCCCGGGCCGGTGCCGCTCGATTGGAAACCCGACCCCGACACCGAGTCCGCTCTGAGTAACCGGGAACGCCAAGAGAACTGCGGCGGTATCATGTCCGCATGTTTGTTGTTCCAGTTTCGTCTTCGCGCACGCTGAGAGGGAAGTCCGCACACGCCCAGATCTCTTTTCAACTCTCCCATCACGCCCAAATCAGGAGAGAAACTACAGTCCTGGCCAGACCTTGTGCAAGTCTCGGCCTTCGTAATCTCAAGTCAGATTGTTTGTGTCTTGCGGACCCTTTGAAACCTGATTGTCACAATAACCAGGGAACTTTTTGATCCTGTTGGCGAACGATCACACGTTCATCTCTTTCTTTCTTCAACGATAAGCCCCAAATCTTCTCCTCGCTCTGTTTGGACGTCGTCCTTTTCGACCTCTCTTTTCCCTTCATTGCGCCGCCACCTTCGGCTGGTTGTTTGTGATTCTCGCTAATGGTTCAGGCGGTTTTATGGCCGGTGATCCTGGTGGCCTAATATTAATGGAGAACACACCTTAAACTTTCAACACCGGCCGTATAATTGGTTGGCCCCTTCAGACGGAGTGTTTCGCGCTGGGCATCGCAGGGGCCGTATATCAATACCACGTCCACGAGCCAAGACAGATGGACTCTCGTTTGGAGCGTGCTCAGAATGGTGCGTTGTTGTGCAAAACTCCCGCAGGAATCACTGAACGGGGTTTCTTCTGACTCCAAAAAACCTCCCAGCTACAACAATAACATCTGTGGTTTGGATCAGACCCGTCGGTGATATCACCCTTTTAATAACACGCCTGCGTTCTCGCAATCGCACAGCCAGTCCTTATTGTCTGTGAAGCTTACGGCAACGCCGCGTCCAAGATAAATGACGACGTGTGCTGCAGGATGCGATTGAAGTTCTCTGGCTTTGTTAATTCTGTTAATTCTTTGCATCTGGATCTTGTTCCTTTTTTGTCACTTTGTAGAAAGCAACAGGTTTCACAAGTCCTGTTTTTTGAGAGGAAACGTTAGATTTATAAAAATGTCCCAATGACGTGTACAAAAACTCAAAAATAAGCATGAAACAATATGTGATTTAATATAGTTGGGAATTAGAGCTCAGAATTACAGTTTTTAGGTATTAAATAAACTCTAATATCCTTAATTTTTCAACCATCTGCATCAGCATGTGAATATAAAGTTGAGGAATTATAGACTTCAACCAAGCATGTCAGAAATTTACTGTGGCCTTTCGTTCAGCAGACCTAAAGCAGAAGTAAAATCTATGAAATAGAAAACAGATCAGTTTTCATGGGTTGTTATGAAGTGTTTGTTGTGTTGCAACAAGAACAAAGTTTTAAAGAAAAAGGTCGACAAAATAAAAGGTGATTTGGTCAGGAGTCCTCCTGGGTTTTTTTTGCCTTTTTTTCGCACAGCTTTATTTCAGATGAATTAATTTTCAGTTCTATCGGGCTGTTCAATAGCCAAACACTTGTCAATACTTTTCATTACAGCCATCTACAATCAACTCAAAACAGTAAAAAAAAAAACAACGAAAATAAACCAAAAGAAAACGAAAAGATCAACAATAAACGCCACGAAAAGCCAACATCTCTTCATGTGTCATTAAATATATTCATTTGTGATAAACATAATATATTAGTATTACAAGACATTACACAACCATTCGCGATGGACACGGCTAAACATTTACAAGCTGGTGTATAAACAGGTAATTATCCAGGTATATTACTGATGAGAGGAAGTACCTTACTGCAGAGCGAGTCGTTTTGGCCAGAAGTGTGACATCGAGTACATACAGTGTGAAGCTCGGCGTACTGAGGGGTACTTGTATGTGTCTGCGTGCTCCCCTGGCTGCACATACTCGGGGTAAACGTGAGCGATTTTTATTTTCTGACATTCATTTATTTCCACTGAAGGAGCCTCTAGCGTTTAAAACTGGGTAAGTTCACGTGGAGACGGGTGGAGTTAATGTGGCAACAAAACACGGACAGGAAGAGAGGAGTAAACTCTACACAGCTACATCACACGCAGACCAGCGCTCGGGCCCCTTTTTTGTCGAGTACCAAGTCCTGATGCGTGAGTCCAGCGAGTCGTCCAGAGGAGAAAGAAAAAAGCCGCTTCGAAGGTTTCTTACATTCGACACCGAGAGCGGAAGGCGCTGTACAATAATACACGTGATACTTTTTTATCACTCCACAGGTTAACCCCCCCCCCCAACCCACAACATTGAATACTGTTTACAAGTCAAATGTGTACATCATTCACAATCATTATCAGCCGGTCGGCTGCGATAAAAGGTGAGCATGCAGAGCGTCAGTGGTGTGAGGTTTTCTCGATAGGTCGATAATCTTAGTTAGTTTTCATGAGGTGCGCCGACTTCATTGCTCCTGTGGTCATCTACGTGAAAGTTAGTCCTCTAATAGAGCGTGAAAAACTAGTTTTTGACTCTTTTAATTGAATCCGGGCTGTAATAATTCAATAAAACATCAATTGAGTGCTTCAGATTTTCTTTATGTCAAGTAAAACATTTTAACATGATCCTAAAGGGTCTAATCAAGTGAGCAAAAATTGTAACAGTTCAGTCAGAAAATATTCAAAAAATTCACAGTTTTAAAAACTTTCCCACCAAACTCATCGCAGCTGAATTTTACTTAATTGTTTCTGTCAGCTTTTTTCCTGTTTGATGCACATAAACTACAGTCTGTACTTAAAAATGCGCAGTTTAAAACTGTAGCTGAATGGCTTCTGCTGCTGCTCTGCTAAACCTGCTGCTCAGAAAGCAACAAATCACCCTTAGGCCTCAGCAGAGACTTTCACCACACCACGTGCAGTAACTCTGTTTTCCTTCACATCTTGTCACCCTCTGACCCGTCAAATGAAAGTTTAGCAGCAGGTTTAGCAGAGAAGCACGAGGCCTTCAGGTACAACGTGGAAAGGAGTAATTAATTTAATAAGCACTCTGAAATGTCTTACTGAAAATCTGCACTAAATTATTTTCTGTTCATCTCGTGTGTTTTGCCAACTGCAGGATTTATGGGACTTACATCAGCTCAAGTGGTATTTTTTTATTCACTCGTATTTTAACAAAACTATTATGTTTGGGGGGAAATGGGCGAAGCCACTCTAAGAATATCTGAACATATCTTATATGTTCTTAAAACTGCTGTCAAGCTAAAAAATAAGTGCATGGTTGACAAGTCTACTCTACGTCTAATCGATGCGACGGCATCGTCTACTCAAAATTAACATCTATATATGCACACGTGGTTACTTTACATTGCAGAGGTCACAACCACAACATAGTGTAGACACACGGAGAAAGCGCTGCTTGCGATCACATCGATATACAGACGGAGAAGAGGATCCGAACGGCATTTTGCTCCAACACGAGGTAAACTCTCACAAACGAGAAACGAGTGCTCCGGAAACAAAAAGGTCAAAAAGCAAGAAAAGTTGTGAACAAATTTCTCCAAAAAGTTTCTTGAAAGTTTGGCAGGTTGCAAAAAAAAAAGTCCCAAATGGAAAGATTTCAACTAAAACAAGGCAGCGCTTTTCACAGCACGATGGAGTTAAATTCTTTGAAAAAACACAAGAGGAGTGAAGGAAACAACTGAACACGGGACTTTAATAAACATCATAATGGGTAAAATGGTCAAAATGAGACATTAGGTGCAAACTCTGCAATTATACAACAAAACAAACCTCCAAAGACGAACAGAGACACTGTAAAATGAGCTCCTTCACGATAAAGTTCCTAAAAAAACCCAAACGAACCCACCCTACACTCTTCGCTCCAGCTCAGAGCAGCAGCACTCAGTCATTCCCTCTTCTCTCCTACTTTTCACCTGTGTCTCTAGTTTTCATTCTTCCAGTTTGTGTTTTATTATCCATCCTTTTTCTTCTTCCGTGACATCGTCAACGTGGAGCCGTCGTTTTGGCTGCCACCCCACCTCTCGCTCAATCTTTCTCTCTCTCTCGCTCTCTCTCTCTCTCTTCCTCTCTCTCTCTCTTTCTCTCTCTCTCTCCTCTCCAACTTTTAGCACTTTCCCCTCTTGTCTCGCTGCTGGAACTTCCTCAGCCGGCGGCCCCACAGGTCCTTCCAGGGGATGAGGAGGCTTCCCTTGTCGGCCACCACGCCGCTCTGCCCGGGGGAATCGTCGTCCGTGCCCAGCAGCAGGTACTTCCTGCCGGGCTTGATCTTGGGACATTTGCACGCCACGTCTTTGGCACGCACCCACAGCAGCTGGTCGCCACGGCGGATGCGGTGCTCGCCTTGCTTGTAGACGGAGATGATGTTGACGGTGAACTTCCACCACTCGCCCGCCTTGTCTCCCTTCAGAACGTGCACTTGGACGGCTGGCGGAGGAGAAGAGAGGAGCGTTAACCACCCGCACCAACAAGTGATGGGAAACACCTGATCGCAGGTTAAAGAAGTATTAAGTTGTCAGCTTTCTTCATGCAACATCTGCGATTATTTATACCCTCTGAAATAAACGCTTCCCATTTGGTCCTTCAGGTGTTAAAGTGGAATTCCGACGTCTTAACAAACGACCACCTCGGGCTGAATCAACCTGGGAACTATTGAGACGCCGTTTGTGGCGTCATTTTCTTTCCACCGCAGGAAATGAGGTAAAGCTTCTTCTGCAGGGGCGAAGCTCCCCCGCACAGACTCTCCGTCCAGCGCAGCAGCGATTACTTCACCGCTGTGATCGCAACAAGAGGCCGACGACTCGACAGAGTCGGAGCTAATCTGCGCTCCGGGTGAAGAGCTTGATCCCCCCCCCCGGGGGCGGGGGGTGGGGGGTGGGGGGCGTCAGTCAGGAATGCGCTGGTACCTTTTAAAGTGTGTGCAGGGGGTGGTTCACTTCAAACTGTGGGAGTCGGGTCATTCGGGCCGGATTAGACAAAGTGAACAATCACAAGTCAGATGCAGCAACTTTTCTATCTGCGAGTCCAAAAAGAAAAAGATTTCGAGCTCGAAACTGAAACTTATGAAATCTGATGTATTGGAAAGACATTAAGCAAAAAAATGTCCAGGAATGGTGAAAAAAAAATCCCATTTTGGTTTAAAAGAGGTTTAAACCAGATGTAAAACATCTCTGGGTTCCAACAGGTGGTTGTTAACTCATTTCTGTTCGCCTCATATTGTTTTTCGAGCATGAAGTCGACCTTTTCTTTGCATTCGTGGCTCGACATGATCGCGCCTGGTGTTCGTCGGTCGTCCCCGACTGCAGCCGAGGATGAGGAGCGCTGGAGGAGCGGTGGGGGTGTTTAAGTATGTGTGTCGATGCATGGTGTGAGCAAATTGCACACAATTTCAGAAGAAAGGGGGTTTGTTGGTCTGAGTAGGGCGAGCTCTCACAGCCCTGCCATTCATCGCAGCCCTCTCCTTCATCCAGACACATAAAGGGTGTGTGAGGAGAGGAGGGGGGAGGGAGGCATGGTCCTCTATTTGTCTTCCACGCCGCAGAAAGGGGGGGGGGAGAGAAAAAAAAGGTTCCAGGAGAATCGGGATGTGTTTCCGACCTCATGAGCTGTCCGGGTTCTGCTCCCAGAGCTCCATCCAACTTCACAGCGTGAGAATCCAGCGGATGATAGCGCTCTCCTCCTCCTCTTCCTCCTCCTCCTCCTGCTGCTCCTGCAGAGCCGCCGCCATTAAACCCGGCACGGGGAGGGATTCTGTCCCGGCGTCCCGGACTCGATCTCCCCCGCCGCTGTCTGCCCGGCTCTCTCTTTCTGTCTCAAGTGTGTTTTCAGTCTGCGCGGCGTATTTAAACACACACAAATCCGCACTCGCTCACACCTTCGGCCACTCGCTCTCAGCCAAATGCACACCGGAGGGAGAATGGGAGCGCGGGGTCGAGCCACGGCGGGAGGAAGTGCGAGATGATCCTTCGCTCGCACAATGGCTGCCAACCGGGCCGCCGGCGCAGCCAAAACTTCCCACTGGGTTTACCGTTTGGGAGGGGGGTGGGTTGCTGGTGCAGCTTGACACCGCCTGCCACCAACAGGCGAAGGCTAATGAAATTAGGGCTCGTTTAATTAGCGTGCAGAGGCCCCCTGTCCCCTCTGGTTATCAGCGGAGTGAATGATCAGGGGGAGACCTGTTACCCCGGGGTGAGTGCAGAGCGGTGGCCCCGCGCGCGGGTGAGGGGTTTGGGGGGGGGCGGGTCTCGGGGGGGGGGGGGGGGGG
>JASSRZ010000065.1:9262816-9275435 GCA_032164315.1 Malacoctenus gilli
CCCCTCAAAGGCAGGGCGCCTTTGAGCACCATCCCGGAGCGTCGGTAAACACGCGGCCCTTTGATTCATTGTCCTGTGGCGGAGGGGGGGGGGTACGTGTGTGCAGAGGAGGGTGTCAGGCGAGAATATAATCCCTTTGTGTCCGCCGTCGCCGTAGCTACGGCAGTGATGAAAAACAAAAATTGAATAAACAAAACATATTTCTCTCTCTCCGGGGTGGCAATCCGTCACCGTCCGCTTAATTTACCACCTGTTTGCCCCCCGAGGAATGCTCGGAGCCGCAGAGCGCACCAACTGTGTTTAAACAGAGGGCCCCTTCCCGTGACCCCCAGGGGCCTGCATCACCACTCCACACATGAAGGGGGGAGTCGGGGGGTGCGGCCCCTGCGGAAAAAAAGAGAGGAGACCCCTGAAGCCCCACAAAAAGCTGAGGCGACAGGCCTGAGAAATGAATTAGGGGAAACGCACGCGAAGCAGCGATGGCTGCCGCCGCTCCAGACGCCGTCATCTGCTTCCAGCGAGTTCAGAGGGACTTCAGAGACGAGGCGCCGCCTCGCCCCGATCGGGCTCCCTGATTTATGGCCGCGCGGGCCGTCTCGGCTCTGATGACGAAGATTTAAGTCAAATGAAATATGAATAATGGCTGCGTTTGGCTTCGCCGCGACACGCGGCAAATGGACTGAATTACCGTTCGTCCAACAGTAACGAGGGAATTAAAATGCATTTGGGAAAATTTCAAGTTGGCTCACGTTTAAAGTGTCTTTCTGTCACATTGATGCCATTTGACTCTGAGTGAGAGACAGCTCAGTGAGCTCTGAATGAGCGCTGACATGATAGGAACGCCTAACAAGCAACTTTACGTTGAAAATGTCGGACTTTTGGTGGTTTTCGCGAGTAAAGATGTCGCTTTATTGTCTTGGAGCAGAACACGACAGGATTGAGCCGTTTTAACTTGGATCCGATTCAGTGATGTTCTTGGAGCTTTTCCTTCAAATTTGCTGTTTTTGAAGATGTTGGACAAAACCATAATTGGAAAAATGGCAAGTTTTTAATTCTATTTGCGTCTCCGACTGTCCAAGAAACACAGCGCCTCGAATTATGGCCGGCGGGACGCTTGAACGAGCCGGCAATCGCCAGAGAACGAAGCCAAATGCAAAGTGGACGGAAAGATGAATGGATGGAAAGATAAATGTATTTTATTGATGCAGATCGTGGACCAGCTTTTGGGGAACAGAAGGGTGATGAGAATGAAGCGAGGATGAAGATGTATCGCATCCAAAAAAAGTTCGAACATCCTAATAAAAGCTGGTCTGTTAAATCTAGGATTCATTTCTGAATTGTTGACTAATTTTGAAGCTTTTGGGGGGTTTTCTGGAGATTTTAGTCATTCATTTATGTATTTTTTAAATTCAATGTATTGTGTCAACTGTCAGTCAGGCTGAAATCGCTTTAAATAACTGTCATTTGTGAACTCTGTTACAACCACAGTAATCGTAGTATAAATATAGAGACGTGTGATTATTTTGTCCAACGAAAACAATAAAATGAATTGAACGTAATCTCAGAAACGTCGCCTCATTTCCTCACCTGAAACTGAACCGCGAACGACAACACAGGCTGATGTGCGTCAGTGTTTCCCTCCGTCTGTGGTTCGCAGATGTGGAGCCATTGATAACAGATTATTTTGTGTTGATAAATCGGGCAGAAAATCCAAACAGGGGGGGACGGGGGACGGATCATTTGCAGTGAAACAAAAAAAAACCCAAAAAGAAGACAAAAACAAATGATTATCCAGTCTGTGTTTTCCTCCCGCCGGGGCTGCGGGTTTTCGTTGGCGAGATAACGGACCTGCATCGTTAATCGTCGCAGCATCAAACCTGCTCCTCCCTCGGCGCGGCGGGTCGGTGGGACACAGCTGTGTTTGCTGTTTCCTGATGCTACCAGAGGTTGGAGCACATGATCAGAGAGCCGTCTGATATCCTATTTGTCTACCTGGCACCACTTTAGTGGACGTGTCTCAGCTGCCACTTGTGCCGTGCGGATCCACCGGCCACGTAGTGGGACCGCCGTGTGTTTTGGCCTCTCGCGTGGGTTTGGGATTTGCTTCGGAAATGCCTGAGAGTTTTGCCAGACGCCGCGAGCGAACCGGGCTGGACGGAGCCGCCGAGCGCCGCCATTGTTCTTAACGGGCTGTCTGTTGTTTGAACACAGTTCAGAGCAACGTGTCTGTGCTGGATACCTGCTGAAAGCAGGTGCGAGGGATCGAGCAGAGCAGGTGCAGAAACCTTAACTCAATCATACAGTAAAATGGGTTCAAACGCAGAACTTTAATGATCTCCAGACAGAAGATCGTGAGATCATCCTGCAGGATGAGTCTAAAAAATTTGGTTAAATCACAAAAAAAGTAGTTTATTTAATCTAAAAATCAACTCCAGAGCCAAGAATGTTGATTATTTCTGTTTCAGCGCTCAGTTCTTCTACGAATTTCAATTGAAAAGTTTTAAAACTTCTTCCTAATTTTGGTGTGAGATTTTAACAATCAACGTAGGCATGTGAAGCACCTGTTGGTGCTCAAAATGTGAGTTGGCTTTTCTGCCAACATTAGCCTCACTGCAGTCAAATCTCTGCATCATGTTGGTGTAACTTGCTCAGCGGTTTTCAATGTGTCAGCCTCCACGCCGGAGACACAAACCGCACAGATGCAGATGAAAAAAAAAGTGAAATTTAGCCTGTGATGAAGCAGGCGCAGCTCGTTTGAAGCGACTCCAAACCTCCATTAGGGTTTTTTTTGGCCGTCTGGCTTCAGGCTTGTGCAGCACAGCCACAGATGACTCAGCTTGGCAGGTCTCGTCCTCGTCTGTCCACGTTACCCGGCGAAGGGGCAGAATCAGACCAGATGCGTGCCCACCATACATACCACTGTGGCTCGAGGATTTACCCAGTTTCTGCGAGTCGATGGGTTTTGTTTGAGGTTTTTTCAGTGCCAAAAGAAGAGTCTGAACCTTGTTCTTATATAGAGTTAGATCGAAATCACAGTGTCGTTTTCCTTTTGATCTCATAGCTTTATTTTGCTTCCTTTTCCACTTCGTCTTCTTGTTTCTCTGCTGTTATCAGCTGAGTACTTTGCTCTTGTGGCACCTACAGGTCTGGCATATGTACTGCACTATTGAACACTACATTATTCTAAAAGTACACAGCTTAGATCCAAAGGTGTGTGTGTTTCTGTGATCGATAGTCACACAATAACTGAAAATATTCTAAGGGTCCAGAATAAGTCTTAAGAGTGGGACATAACACGAGATATGTGAACTAAACACTCTGTGAGGGGGTCAGAACGGCTGTATTGGCTTCAATTATCCAGCAGTTCCCAGTGACAGACTGTTGGCCAACAGTCGCACATCTTGAAGAGCTCAGAAAGAGTAAAAACCTTCCTTTCCAGGTGGAGTGAGGTAGAAAGCGTCTGCTCTGGGAGCACAGAGACCCCCCATCAGGGAGGGCTGAGGTGTTTCCAGATTAATCTGTAGCACTGGACACAACCTGAGGCTGTTTCAATAAGCCGGCGACCGGCGATCGGGGCGTGGATTAGCCCCGCCGGGGGAGCCCATTAATTGAGACGTATGACCTCGCGGCTGCTGGCTGACATCTGGCGGCACACGTTCCTGTGACTCACTCACCGAAGTCTTTCTTGCAGTACTTCTTCATGGTGATCTTCATCTTCCCCTTGGAGGCTTTACAGTGGGATTCACAGTCTGGGGAGGAAGAGGGAGAGACGGAGAGAGGTCAGCCAACGCGACTCGCTAAGAAACGAGACCTAAAAATGGATCATCGGAAGCCCCCCTCCGGCTGAATGGACCCTTCATTCGCCCCCTTCCTGCGTCACACTGTTCTTTAAAGATGCCGTCAGAGTGTCACTGTGAAACAGCTCAAAGCTCAGACAGATGCTCCTGTGTCTGTTAACACGCCGCCTCTATACGGATGACACTGTTTTCCACCGGGGCCCCGCTGCCTCGTCAGTGTCGTGGCATGTGCATTGTGCGAGTTCGGAGAGGGCGACCGGGGGGGGTCAACCTGCACAAAAGGGTCACGGAAGGGGAGGGGGGGGGGGCAAAAAATTAGCCTGAAATCAGCCTAGACCCACACGAGGTGAGAAAGTGACGCCAGCTGAGGGTAAATGTTCCGCGCCCCCCCCCCCCCGAGAGGAGGGAGAGAAGCTCGGTTAGTGATTAATGTCTCTGCTCCGTCTCTGCTTTCTCCACCCGCGTGCGTGAGCGCGTGTGTGTGTGTGTCCACCCGAGGACTTTATCGATGGCCACTCCGCGCCGCTGTCACTGCGCCAGGTACCTTTTGTAATGAGGAAGCTGGTGGTGGGACCAGAGGCCAAACTGAAAATTGAAATCATTTGTTCCCTCCACTTTCCACTGACTGACACAAATTGGAACCAGACCAGCTCCAAGTGTAACCCCCCCCCCCCCTCCCCCTCCATCCCACCCCCATCCCACCAGCCACCCTCCCTGCCTCTCCCAGAGCAATAAGCCTTGTGAGGAAGGGGGGGGTGGGAAAGCTGGGCTGGGCAGTCTGAAGAGAAAGGAGGGGGCAGTTGAGAGAGAGAGGGGGAACCTTTCAGCCTGCCTGAATATGGACAAACTTCATTATTTCTTCCAGCCCTCTGTCCAGTCTTCCCCTTTCTTCCCTATTATACTCTGTGTGAATGAGGTTGCCTGGGTAATGATGGAGGAAGAAAAAAACGCCCCTCTCCTCCCTCTCCAAAAAAAAAGAGAGAGAGAGAGAGAGAGGGAGCGAGAGAGCGAGAGGGAGGGAAGGAGAGCGGTCCGGGACGTGGGATGAGGATCGAATTCATGTATGTAGAGAAAAGCGTTCCCGCTGGAATGCCCGGACGCTTTCGGCGGCAGCGGCGGCGGCGGGAAAACGAAGAAAAGAGGAAATCCCAAAGTAAATGAATCTGACGAGTCCATATCGAGCATGCCTGATTTCCATGTAAATGAAGTGGAGAGGGCGGAGGGGGGGTCTTTATCTCCCGCCGGTCCCTGGGGGCCTTCATCATACCTCCCTTTGATAGCTGACGTTGCCCATTAGCCCCCCGGCCGCATGGTGGCCGCCGGGGGCCATCACACCCACGGCTCTCATTAAGGTCCAATCTCCCGCTGCGGGGACAAACGCCCCCTTTGTGCGTCTCTGCGGCAGTGCCACGTTCGCCCCCCCCCCCACCCCCTCCCAGGGGGACCACACTGCCGCTAATTCGGAGGGTGGTGTCTGTTTGGAAGTTCCTGACAGGGGTCCAAGAAAACCCGCCGCTCATTCGGCCGTCGCTGCGGCAGCAGGAAGCCGCGGGGCTCCGCAACAAAGCTGGGTGAAGTCAGTGGCGCCACTCGCGTCAGACGCTGATCGATGATCAGCGGTGACTCAGCCCGTTTCAAGCGAGCCGGACGACGGTCACAAAATAAAACCGTGAACGTTCAAACAGAACCTGAAGAGTCGAGCGAACAGACTCAGATTATTGGACGTCGATGTGACTTTTAGTCAAACTTCTGGACTTGTCCAAACCTTATTTTCTTCAGCAGCTGTTTGAAACGCGTAGATTGTTTTTACCCCGAGTGGGCCAATCTATTTCAAATTATTCAGAGATTCATCGTGGGACCCCAGCGTCAACAACCCTCAGTCTGCAGGCTTCGGGGGGGCTCGCTGGTCGCTCGCTTGGCACGGTGACGCCGCACACTTCAAACTTTATGAATCATCCCAAGGATCAAATTTGCTTTCTTGTTCCCCGGAGTCTGAAGCAAACACGCAGGAGCTGCCGTCGGTTCTTTATGCAGCAAATATTTGGAGAAAGGAAAACTGCAGTCGGTTTTAAAGGGCTTCTTGTTTTCTGCTGTCTTTTATTATGCAGAATAAGTCATTCTTCCTGCTCAAGACCTTTTCTCTTTTTTCAGACCATTTACTTGCTTCCTTTTTTAACTTGTGCTTTAACCTGCTTTTATTTTTGCAATAATATTTAACATTTTTTCACGCTTCTTTGCAAAAACATCCTAAATTTCAAAGATATAAAAAAAATGATCTGATTCTGTTTTGTTCTAGGTTTTTTACCTGTCTGATTTTCTTCACATGTGATCAGGAAAATCTCTTTATTTAGGGTTTTTATTGCGTGCTGACTTCTCTATTCCTCCATTTAAAATAATACAAATAATTTGAAAAAAATCAATAATTTAAATTTTAGGTGTTTACCACCATCAGTTTTGACATCGGGCCATGAAAAATACACTTTGTTGTGTTGTAGCTTTTGCACACGGCTGCAGGATGTAGGTATGGCAGCAGCACGTCGTGTTCATGTCACCAGCGCCACTTGGACGCTCTTGTCGGAGCACGGGAACAATAAGGTCAGGCGAGGCTCCGCTCGCTGGCACAGCCGGCCCTGATTGAAATACAAACTGGCGCAAATGAAGCATGTAATCAGATTAGGGGTGAAACCCTCGGGAGGCTGCTGGGCAGGCTGGGAATACAGGCGACGGGGCCGCGGGGAGCACTGGCAAAATATCTGCACTTTACATCAGCGGCAGTCTGACTTCACGGAGGTGTGGAAAAACACACACTTGCTGGAAGTACATGAACTATTACACACATGAAGGAGGATTTTGTTTAACTTAGTTATGAGCATGAATATAAAGAGCTCATATTGATCTTTCAATACAATTTCAGAGGAATTTCTCGAATAAAAGTCTCTTTTTTTGCATTTTTGCCAAACTAAATTTACTTCTATGGATCAGTGAAAGTAGATCAGGGTGCAGATGAGACATATTTTAGTTCTTGTTCTTTTTTTTTGCTTAAATAGGAGGACTTTATTTTTTTCTATTTACTTCAATTTCCTAGAATAACAAAACACTTTTCCAGGAAGCAGGAGTTCAGCTGTACGATGCCGTCTGATTGGCCAAAAAATGGACATGATTTCTTGCAGATTTGCAAGACATTGTGCTGTTTCTCTGAACAAATGTATCACAGATTCACGAGTTCCTATTTGGGTGAAATTATGTTTTTCAAATAAAAAAAAATGTCTCATTAGAAAAAGAAACAATCAATGAAACAAAAAAAAATCGTTATTTGATTACACTCTTCTAAAATTGACTAAAAGTGTCGCAAAAAAATGAATTATTGCTGAAACCTTTGCAAAAATGGACTTTCCCAAAAAATGAGACTTACGTTATTGTAAATCTCTGAATATTTGCAGCAAAATAAAAGAAGCTCAATTGTATTTTTTCCTGCATGTTAAACTGAATGTTTTGAAACATGTCTACTTGAATCGCCTTCTTTAGGAGATGTTAACTCACCTGACGGCTCCTCGTAGCTGCTGTAAGTCGCTGTCGGAGATGCGACCGGGATTTCTGTGACAAACAGGAGAAAGGAGGAGAAAAAAAGTCGTCACATTTTTCCCACTGTTATTATGTTGCATCGAGCGCTGAATAAAACATGCGATGGCCGCGCGTCCGAGGAAATATCGAGGCTCAATTTCCCTTTTTTCTGAGAGCTGAATTTCACCGCTGAGCTTTGTGAAACTCCCTCAGAGCTGCAGCTCAATTTTTGACACACAGATGTGGTGAAAAAAAAATACAGCGTATGATGGCTGCGAGTTTCCCCGTTAGCTTCCCGTCTCCCGCCTGAATGTGGTGTGTTGAACGCACAGGGAGCCAAAAGCTTGTTAAAACTGGGGCTGGCGAAGAGTTCGATATCACAAAAGTTTAACACTGCGCTTTAAAAACCTAAAAAACACATCGAACCTTCTCTTCTTCGAGAAGTTTTTCTCCGGCCTCTCACGCCACATCTGGGAACTCCCAAACCAAATCGAACAAGTCTTGTCGGCGCAGGTTCGCGGCTTTTGAATTCTGTCCCCCCCCGATTCTGCGTCCGCACGACGTTATCAGAAATGTCAGCCCGAGTCGCGCGGCGAACAATTGTGAGTTTGCGCACGTCCACCCAGACGTCGCCGCTATCTTATCTGCCGGTGCCAGCCAGCTACTTGATGCTCCAAGCAAAAGCGGCTACTCGTGACCCCGTCTCTTCTTCTGTGAGGCGCTGGCGTTTATTGCCGCGGGCCTGGAATCTGCCGGCGGTAGATACAGCCAATAAACATATCAGCCATCATTCCCTTGGACGCATTCTGGGGATTTATTGTGAGACGAACCGTTAACAGCGTTTGAAGGCAAACAAGGCCATGTTAGTGGAGCTGTAACGATCTGTTTATCCAGACTCGGGAGGGTTTAAACAGCCAAATAGCGCTCCAAAATAATAGAACAGGGGCATAAAAATAACTCAAGACGCGGGTGAGCCAGGGACTCGCGTGAAACGGGCCCGTCCTTTTCAGGGCTTCCCTTTTAAGAAAATTTACCGCTGCTTCAGTCAAAATCTCTACGACTGAACTCGTCGAACCTGTAGGTAAAAGTTTATTGAGGAAAAACAGTCAAATTCAAAGCAATCAGCACAAAAGGGGAATTCGGAGGTAAGCTTGAACGTCACGTCTCGTCCACACGGAGAGGGAAGTGTCTCGTTTTGAGAAAGGTGTCCTGCAAACACAGTTTTATCAAAAATTGTGTTTATCCGCAATAAAACCTTTAAACTCCTGTGGTATATAAACCAGCAAACCATCCAATGAACGGCGGTTTGTTGGATGGTTTATCTGTCGGTTTAATGGAACAACTCAAAAATTCCTTAATGGATTTGGATGAAATTTGCAGGATGGGTGAAGGACAGCACAAGGAACAGGTGTTTACAGTTTGGTGGTGATTTAAAGATCCAAAGTGATGAAAAACACCATTTCTGTGGCGTGTTTTAGGAATTTGTTTAACCAGCATCTTGGCTGAGGTTTACACTCTTCCCATTGTCCTTCTAGCTCGTCCAAACAGTTGGCAGATCACATGAAAGCAAGTCAAACTGTCTTCTTGTAATATGTTGTTCAAACGCGTCATTCACGAGAACTTAGGAGAGCCTTACTGATGCAGGGAGCGATGGGCGAGCGGCTCTGCTGGTAGCCTTTGGCGCAGCGGTTGCAGGTGATGCCCGTGACGCCGTCCTTGCAGGGACACTGACCCGTCGTCTGGTTGCACGTCTTCCCGGCCGCTCCGACCGGGTGGCAGTCGCAAGCTGAGAGGCGAAAGAAGAAGAGAGAGAGAGAGAGAGAGCAAGAAGCAGAGAACATCAGATTAGGTTTTATATGAGTAAACAACTCGTAACGAAGAAGAAAATGAAAACACGAGCAGCGGTGCAAAACAAATCTCAGCTTACAAATGGCTGCAGCATGTCTCTGGCCTGTTGCGTGCTGACTCTACATATTCCATACAATAAAAAGTGAAGCGAAGCACTAAAAACACCAAGTGAGAAATCATTCGCATTGGAGCCGACTGTGTTTTGCTCCCAGACCATCACAGATGGGGAACTGGGCCTCGCACCAGCATGAAACCTCAATCAAATTACGCCGCTTCCCTCCACCCGTCATGACCACGAGACTCTTCATTAGCCCGGTGCTGGAAGGCACGCACACGAGTAAATAACTTGATTAATTGCGCCACGGCGTGCGCGCCACACACGAAAGTTTTACGCAGGGCCGCGAGGAGTGGCGTCGTGCCCCTTCGCTCCGTGGCGTTCAGACGAGCTGGAAGTCCGCAGATTGAGTTTCCAACGCAGAGACTTTTTGGCAGCGAGCGCCTCACAAAACGTCGCCCAAATAATGTTTCCCATTAATGGATGAGTGGCACGAACTTCAAAGTCTGCTGGAGCTGTTAGTCGGGAGGATCGCACGTTAAATGTGAGAAGTTTACTCACTCAGTGTGTGTGTGTGGGTGTGCACGTGTGTGTGACGCTGTGTGTGTGTTCTGCCAAAGTTTTACCATAAATCCGTGTTTGAAGCTGAAGCTGAAGCCTCCCTATTAGTGTTTTAGTGTTGATACGTAGCTGCGGAGTCATTTGCGCTCTCGCTTGAAGTGGTCCAGTCGACGCTGGAGTTGCTTTTGCTTGGTATTTACGGAGCTTCGTGAACTTAACGAGTTGCTGAATAAAATCCTTCTTCGGGAAGACCTAATTTCTTTGTTTTTGTTCTGCGCGGAGGAAGTCAAAACAGCTTTTGATGGAGGGACTGCGGTTAGTAGTTCCCAACCAGGAGTCTGGGATCTCCTTGGAGGGAGGCGGGACCAGAGATCATTTGCCGTAACGGCGGCAGATCCCGGCACTGTTGGTCTCACTGTTTCCCTGAGAAAGTCCCAGGTAAAATCAATGTGAATCTTCTGTCCTGCAGGGGGCGCTGCACAGTAGAGTGGTTAATTAATTTCCTGCTGCTGTGGGGGGAGTGTGTGTGTGTGTGGGGGGGGCTGCAGAGTTGAATGGCTGCTGAGGAGCTTCAGGGGAGTCCTGGTGCAGTGAAGCGGCTCCATCTCAGCAGACTCGCCGTGCCGGGTTCAAGGCTTCGAGTTGCCAAACGTGCATGAGGTGGGGCGGGAGGGGTGAAAGGGTGGGGGTGGGGTGGGGGGGGTGTTACTGTGGTTCCCTGAGAGCCGTGTTTACACAGCGCTTGATGAGGGGTGAAGTTGTTAATCTGGGAAATAAAGCGTGTGGAATTCAGACACCGGAAACGTCGACCCTCCAAACTTCCAAGTATTAAGCAAAATTTGGGGATGTTGAGCGTGTTGGTGAGGAGGAGGGGGAGGAGGGAGGGAGGGAGGGAGGGGGGGAGGAGGTGAGGAATGATGGGAGCAGGAGGGGGAGAGGTGAGAGTCAGACTTCCTCCTGGCCCTTCTGGCACAGTGGTCTATTTCCTCTCCAAGAACAGCAAAAGCGGGCTGGTCGGCCGAGTCCAACAATAAATACAGCGCGGCCTGAAACTGATGTCACACGGCCCCGTTTTTGTCACCTGAGGAGAAAAAAAAAGCAGCAATCAGGCTGTTTGGGTTCGATCCCAGAGCAGCGAGCCGGACGCCGGGGGGGGGGGGGCGCGGCGGGTGCTCGGGTTACTGATCCAGCTGTTTGGAGAGACCCTGTGGAGATGTATGGATGCCGCCGGGACATCGGGGCGAAGCGAGAGCAGCCGGTAAACTGACCCGCTCTCGCTCCCAACTCCCGACGTGGAACTTGTAATAACGCTGCGGCTGTCGGAGTGAAACAACCCAGCGACGGACTGACGATCCGTCAAACTCACTGCAGCAAATCGATCCCAGATCTGCGTCCCGGCGCGTCGGTCCGACACGTCGAAACGTCTCCTCCGACACTTTTTTTCTCGCCTCTCTTTGCTTTCTTTTTAATGTCATCTGAAAAAAACACCGTGGCGAATTAAACGAGTGTTGTGGTACGCAAGGAGGAAATATAACGTGGCTGTTTCTGTGATTAGAGGGTCCGCGGTGTACCGAGGGGGAAGGGGGCAGCGGAGGATAGGCGCCGCGGGAGCCAATCGCAGCTCAGCGGTGAATGTGGCTGAACACCACATCATGTGCGTCTGTCCGAAGTTGCTCATTTGTTATTAGTATGTGGTGGAAGGCCCGAGTGTAAACGCACAATGGCAGCAGGGGAGAAAACACATCCAGAAGCTGCTCTGCTGGCTGCGACGTGCGACCACGAAGCTGTCACGTGTTTTTATTTTTCTCCCTAAATTTATCATGAAAATAATAAGAAGAAGTGGCTTCTTTTATACAAAGAGAGTGAAAAAACAGGAAATAACTGCATTTCTTAGCTTTTTGTCTGTTTTTCAATGTTAGAATTGAGTTCTGTCTCTGAGCCAAAGTTGCTATCTCCTGTAAAGAGCAGGTCTGCTACTATTTCACTAAACTCCTGCTTCCTGGAAATCCAAACAAGCCTTCAATTGACTTTTACTCCTTCAGTTTGGGTTTCCAGTACCTGTGATGCATTATTACTCCAACCACTGCTTTCATTTGTACTAAAAATTTAGCTCACTGACGTCATCTGTTTAAATTTCATTGTTTGCTGAATCACAGAAATATTGGTCAAAGTTTGCAGAGATCAAAGTTGTTACGAAGGTGCTTTTGGTTGATTTGGGCAAAGTGAAGCGTGTAGGGACTCGTCTGCCTTTGCGACCTCGGCTCCGCTCGTGAATTGATGAGTTTGTTGAAGGTTAAAGGTCAAACTAACAGAAAAGACACCTGTGAAAGAGTTAAAGGTGCAAACTCGCGATCTGAGGGTCGACACAGACGTCTCGCTGGCTTTTCGCAGAGATCTAACTCAAACTAACTTCCACAGCCTCCCGATGATGCATCCATCCATCCTTCAGCTCTTTCTTGGGCTGTTCTTGCTTCTGTCTTGTTGTACGAACATTTCCTCATCAGCTGGATTTCACGCCCGCGACTGAGTGACAGCAGTTTGTTTGCTCGGGAGCTCGGAGCGAGTCGCTCCTCCCGCAGGAGCAGCCGAACGGAGGGAGCCCAGCTTTTGTCTTCCTACACGTTAATCCCCGGCAGCTTGCTCTGAAAACCCAACGTATGTGCTCACACCTGCGTGCAGGCCAGCTTTTTGTTTCTGCCCGCTCACGAGCGTGTGTGCGAGTGTGTGTGTGTGTGTGTGTGTGTGTGTGTCTGTGTGTGTGTGTGTGTGTGTGTGTGTGTGTGTGTGTGTGTGTGTG
>JASSRZ010000065.1:9275964-9295139 GCA_032164315.1 Malacoctenus gilli
GTGTGTGTGTGTGTGTGTGTGTGTGTGTGTGTGTGTGTGTGTGTGTGTGTGTGTGTGCGTGTGTGTGTGTGTGCAAGCCTGAATAACAAAGCGGGACGATTCGCGAGTCGTCTCCACCGCTCGGCTCTGCAGATCAGCTCGCACCTCCGCTCTGTTTGTTATGTTTGTCTCGTCACAGACTCACACGGGTCACTTCGCCGACACCAAGACAGGTGGGCGCTCTCCTCCTGCAAATTCCTCGCCGGCGCTTCCTGACCGCGGCAGGTTTTTTTCTCGCGAGTTGGCATCCTCTTACCTTTGCAGGCTCTGCGATGGGAGATGGACTTGGTCATGTCCCTGTAGTAGCCCTCCTTGCAGTAGTGGCAGTGGCGCCCCGCCGTGTTGTGGCGACAGTTGAGGCAAACGCCGCCGCTCCTCCGCCCGGACAGCTTGTACAGCTCCATGTTGAAGCGGCAGCGGCGGGCGTGCAGGTTGCAGTGACAGGCTGAGGACAGGACAAGGAGAGACTTGTTAGACTGAACCATCATTTGTGTCTCTTTAAACTTTTTTGTCACGTTTCGTGTCTATTTCGTGAATTTCACCCAAAGCAAAGCTGGCGCTGCGCTGCTGCACTGCAGTCAGATTCAGTGTCGGGGTCCTGAGAAAGTTCCAGTAAAACCTTCCGTTTGTCCAAACGTGACACCGGGTTATTGAAACAGATGGTTTGGCTTGGCCCGCCTGGCTCCGGCGCTGCGGCTCACTTGGCCACCTGCTTGTAAACGTAACCTCTGACCTCCGGTGATGTCAGGCAGGAAAAACTTTCTTCCGCTTTCTCAGACATCTGACAAACTCTGATCCAGTGATTTAATGCCGCTGCTCGCCATCGCTGACCCAACGGTTCAGAATCCTCGCGCACGGGCGCATTAAAAGTCCGGATTGTGTGTATAAATAATCTGAGGAGAGAAATCAGTTGAAATTTCTGCGCTGCTTTTTCCAGATGTTTTCTAACATGTCAAATTTCCTGCGGCCAGAAGTCAAACTTCCCAGGATCCCACTCGCTCTTTTATCGTCCTTCACACCTTTAAACATGCGCGTGTGACTGAGACTCACTCCTCAGGTCACCTTTTCAGTTCGGCTCCATCAGGCACGAATCAGCGACACGAGAAGCTGCTGCCTCTCCCCACATTTGGGTAATCTCTCCGTCAGCGCGCCCGTCTTAATGTCATTACGGCGAGATGCGGGCCGATAAGACCGCCGCATATGCTCGCCGTTCATCAGACGCCTGAATCACGTACAAACTCACTCACACCTGCCGCCTGGGACGGCGGCGAGCTGGCAGGTGGCGAGGATTCAGGAACACTCGTTCTGAACGAGGGGGCCCACACACACACACACACACACACACACACACACACACACACACACACACACACATACACATTGCACAGAGGTGTTTGGCAGCTGTCACAGGCTTATCTCCCTCACTTCCCTCCCCAAGGCTGATCTAACACGCACTACACCAAGCTTTGAAGAGCCCTCTCACTCACTCACACACACACACACGCACACACACACGCTTTCCCTCCTGCTCTTTGCTGCTTTCTTATCCCAGATGTTATCTCCACTTAGGGGAAGTGTGAGGCTAAATGCAACAGGGCCTTTTTTCTTTCATGAATAGGAAACGCTTCGTTCTTTTTTCGAGGGAAGCCGATGCGGGTATTCACACCCCAATCTCCCAAAAACATCCACATACTGATGCGTTTACTACAAGTAAGGTTTCACCTCGAAGTACACATGGACTTCCAAGAAAGAGCAACAAGTAAACGGTTCATCTGAAGTTGAAGGTTTGTCGAGCTTCTCCGTGTGCGCGCGCGCGTGCGTGTGTGTGTGTTTGTGTGTGTGTGAGAGCGTCATGACATTATTAAGTGCTATCTTCTCCACAGCTGTCCCCAGGCCCTTCTAATGAGCGCTGCGCTATCTCACACACACATCCCGCCGCTTCCCGCGCGCTCGCCGCCACCGTCGTCATCCCGCAGTGACAAAAGCTCGAGTGCTGATAAGCAGCGTGTGGAGCGACGACCTCCAAATGCCCCCCCCCCAAACTTGTAACATTAATAACGAAAAGTTGTTCACAGGTGAAACCTGCCATGATTCATATAATACGACACAATTTCAAGACCGAATTTCATTGAATCTGATTTCTAATCCAGAGACGCTTCTATCAGGTGAGTTTGTGGCTCTCAACTGGTTGAAGGTGTGACAGTTGGGGTCCAAAGTGTCCCCCCTGCATTTTGGCTGGGATCCAACCACTCAGTCGGACGCAGCAGGTACAGCAGTCGGACGACTGTTTCCTGCCGAGCAGCTGCTTGCCGTGATTGGACGTGCGGCGCGGCAACACGTCCCCTTCCAGATCCGCGCTCATTTGCTTTTCGAGGGCCCACTCGCGGCGGTGTTATTCCAATCTATTTATGTTGAAGAGCCCATCCACCGGGCCCGGCGGAGGAAGGAAGCGCTCCCGGTGGGTGTGCATATTGCATGAGAAGGACGCAGCCCACAGCGCGGCGGAGGCGTCTGCTGCGGTGAGCACACTTCAGGAACAATCGAGCGTCTGTACGTGATGATCCGCCGATGAAATTTGGTTACGGACGGCTTAAAGAACGCGGCGCCGCAGCAGCAAGAATTCACCCACCCTGTCAACAGGTGTCAGATGCACTTTGTGTGCGTGCGTGCGTGCGTGTGTGTGTGTGTGATCTGGTTTGAAAAGAATGCGCCGCTTCTGCAGAGACGACGACGGAAGGGATTTCAGCACAATCGTTGTTTATCCGGGGGCCAATTACTCCCTCGCTGCGTGTAATCCCGCACGCTCGCCCGAATCGCCGGCTGCCGACGGGCGCCAAATCAAACGCTGGGGTGGGGGGGCCGCTCGCCGCGGCCTCTGATCCCAGCACGAGGACGGCACTTGCAGATTACTGAGCCATTATGTCATGACAGCTTTATTGATGCGGACGCAGAAACTACCTGCGCTCGCTGTGAGTGTGTCATATGTACTTAGTTCCAGCATGGAGCTTATACAAGGCTTGCGTAACATCTGTGCAGTATATGTGGGGGCTGTGTGTACACTGAAGTATCACAAGAGCCCGTTATTACTGCGTGAAGTGTTGGACATCTATATGCAAAACAGAAAGCGATCCGAGCGGATTGTTGAAGACGATAATTGGACAAACACACCTGAAACCCACTGACAGATGTAATTATCAAGCTCAACACTTAAAACAGTGAAGTGTGCAGCTGAAAAACTCATGTTTACGCCCCCGATTTTATGTTTGTTAACAGAAAAACTCAAAACGTCAAATTTGCAGTGATATGGTGAACAAAAATGAGGAAAAACCTCATTTTTGTGGCAGGATTTAGGAGTGTGTGAGGCGGTGTGCGAGAGGTTGAAGCGGGAGAGTTAAACAAGTGTCTTGGCGGAGGTCGGCGCTCTACCGAGTGCCCTTCCAGTTTAAAGGATGTGATGCGATGAAGCCGCTCCTCAGTAGCGACGACTGCTCTCTGCCGAGGCCGGAGTTTCCCGTCCGGCTATAAAAGTTGAGTTACAAGTTGTAAGAAACGCTGCCGTCACTCCGCTGAACGACGTCCTCGCAGCTCATGTGTGTTTTATTTAGTCTAATAAGGCCGTCCTGGAGCTGCTCCTCCGTTTTAGTGCTCTCCTGCGGAGTAACAGCTCAACAAAAACGTGTGTTTATGTGGCCCTTCCACCTGACGCCCCCGTCGCCCCTCCCTCGGCCGGCTGCGTCCCCCACTGTGGGAACGAGCCTCCGCTCTGAGCTGCGGGCCTCGTCTCGCCGCGCGGCGGGCGCTGATGTCATGGAGGGGAGGAGGCGGGCGGGGGGGGGGGGGGGCGTTCCCTTTCTTTATGAGCGCAGCGCTGTGATCTCTGGCGGAGATCAATTAGTTGAGCAATCAGCCCGCCCAGCGCTTTTGTGTGAGTAACTGCTCGTAAAGCGTCGGGTTGCCCGGCGAACGGGGAATGCGCCGCCTCAACATAAACAGCCACCCAAAGTCAGAGGAGGCCGGCGCTGCTCGGCGGGCCGCCTCCCGCTGCAGCGTGTGTCATTAGGTAATGCGAAGTGACATCAGGCGCCATTAGTCAGTGTAATTTAAGATTAGCTGGTAATAATTTGCGCGGGTCAGGTGAGAGCGGCCTCTGACGGGAACAGTAGTTCGCTTTAACGGGATTTAATGGTGCCGGGCCGCTCCGCAGTCATAACAGCGGCCGGCGGAGGCTTTATGAAGGCGTCTGTTCGGAGGAGTGTACGTTTCTGTTTATACAAGGTTCTGCGTGTGCAAGGAACTCGTTTGCCTCGCGCGCGGCTGCTCTGACGCGAAGAATAAAAGTCCTCACGTTTGTGATTGTGCAATCAAGGAGAGCCAGAGTTTTTCACTCGCCTTTCTAAACAGCCGCTTGCGAGGTGCTGCCAACGACAACACGCCCTCTCTTATGAATAATAATGCGTCGCGGCCGGCATATCTCAGCCCATTTGTCCTCTTGTTGCAGAGCTGGGAGCCGTCCAGGGGAGGCGGGATGAGGAGGGAGGGGGGGGGCGCGTTCTTCTGGTTCGGCTCGCTGGAACGAAAGCGGCGTGTAATCGCAACAATATCGCCGCGGAGCTTTGTTGCACGTCGCGCGTTTTCAATTCGATGCTTTGAAGTGAACAATGAGGGTGACAATTTTGTGAGAAATGGAAAGCGGCGCGACTCAAAGAGAAGTGAAGGGGGAAGAGCGCGGTGAAGGCCCGAGAGTCGGCCCGTGTACTCGGCTTTTCATTGGATGTGCTGGTTTTCTATCAGCGTCTTTCTGTCCTCTCAAAGGACATTTAACACGTTACGAAGCATGAAAGAAAATAACTTGATGAAATTCTTCTTCTGGTCTAACTTGATCTAATTGCTTTTTTCATTATTTTGGTGCATCAGCACCTAAAGAAGGGAAAAATAACTTGGATTACTTCAACTTTTGTTATTCTCCGCGACAGGAATGTTTAGACACTGCTTGATATGAGTTTGTCACTTCTCTCGGATGTTACAGCTCAGTTTAATTAGGTTTTATTTGCAGACAACTCCGTTTTATTCGTTTATGTTCTCATCTCTTGACTGCACATCCAGATCCTGCAGTTTCAAGCCACTTCCACTCAGAGGATTCCAAAGACGGCTTTCCTGCGCAGCTGCTCGAGCCAAACATCCCTTGAATGTCGGACGCAGTGAAAGATTCACGAGTCGCTTCAGCCGCTGCTGAATTTATTCTCCCCTTTGTCTCGGCCGCTGTTTATTCTTCACTCTGTGTTTTTTGAGTAATTTTCGATGAAGCGAGTTTTGGTCTAACTGTTGATACGTTTAGGAGACATCTGAAAATCACCCTCTCATCCTGACTGTAATCACCCGCTTGCGGTCGCCCTGAATGGTTTTTTCTGCAGTTGGCAGCTTTTATTTACTGTAAACCCGACATGGCTTGAACGCAGCCTAATTGGGCCTGCGGTCGGTCGGGGACATTCTGCAGACTAAACCTGTCCTAAACATCCAAACAGGGCCGAGGTTGCTGCAGGACTCCAGCGTCAGGCGGAGGTCCAGGTCCGCCCCGCCGGGCAGGAAGGTTGTTTTAACACTCCGGCACGCGGCGGCTCCTCGCCGGTTCTCCCGCGTGGAGGGAATAAGGGAGGCAGCGCGAGAGAGGCAGGAAGCTGCGCGGCGGTAAATCATGAAACTGAGGTGACAATCCATCCTTCTTGTGGCATGTTTATTGTGCTTTTCCTCACTTTTCTCCAAAGTCCTATTTATAACCGGCCACATTCCCGTCTCCAACCAAAAAAAAAGCATCTCTCCTGTGTGTTTCGAGATTGCCTCCACATATTTTAACCCCTTGTGTCTGCAGTCGTTCGTTTTCTTCCTCCTCTGCACACGAGGACTCTGGTTCACATCAGTGAAACGCTGCGAGACAAACCGCTATCTTTGCATTTTGAAGTGCAAATGGAAAGGGCGTGTCGGTCAGCGCTGTCGCAGGGGAGGATGAGATGTGGCTGCAAATCTTCCGCGTGCATCTGTGTTGCCCACGGTTATTGTGGTTGCTAGGTGGCGTCCAGGACGCGGGCGCGAGCGGGAGAGGAAAAGGCTTGGTGTCTTCCTGGAGCGGCGAGTCCGCGAGCGGTGGCGGGCAGAAGCCGTAATGAGTAAAACAAACGCCGCTCTGCCTCCTCATGTCAATGAAAACATCCAGTTTCTGGAGCCTCAGCCATCAGTCAGCCTCGCATATTTGAACCCATATAAACTGTAAATCTTGAGGTTGTTGCAGCCCAGTTTTGTTGGATTTCAATTTGGCTGCTTACAACTTGAATCCTCTCAAGTTTACGGCCGGTCTCTTGCGATTTCAAACCGACAGCAAACAACTGATTCCAAAACTTTGATTGGAAAAGGAAAACCGATGTTTGACATCGTTCTTGTGAGCATCGCTGTAGACATTTGGCGCCGGGACCATTTGACTGGCTGGTGCAGCAGCGGCAGAGCAGCAGAGGTGGCTGTAACAGAGTCCAGGTACTCGGCCGTTCGTCGTAATCTAACGTGGTCTTCGGAGTTCTCCGTTCTGAGGTCATCTGGTTCCCAGCAGCCTCCCGAGGTGGGAACCAGATACGCTGCGTTATCACTGGCTCACAATCACGAGGAATTGAGCCTCACTGTCTGGTTAAATAAGCCACATGGCACACACACACGGTTATTGGGTTGTTTCTCGATGCCTGAGTTTACATCACACACCAAGCGCTCGGAGGAAACACCCCCCCGTCTGATGTCCGTCTCAGAAAAGGAAGGGAGTCACTTTCCGCGGCTCGAGCGTGTGAAGGATCCTGGGGAAGGTGGACGTGACTGGCCAGCGCGTCCACTCAGACAGGAGGGCTTAAAGCGGACTGGAAAGGGGCTTAATCCTCGCTCGCAGTCCGGCCCAGAGATCTGACTCGATCTCGCTCACACTCACTCAGAGGGGAGCGCTGCAGCTGACGAATCCCCGGGTCCTCCCGCCTTCGAGCAGATGTGGAACCCAGGGATATTTATTGTCATTCGGGGGAAGAAAGTCTGGTAGCCAGTGAGTGTTCCTCTCCCGTGTGCACCCTGCTGGATATCCCCTCAAATCCAATAAGTGGTTCCTCGTTCTCTCTCGCAGAAGAATCGGTCGCTGGGGTCCGCGAGGGATGGAGGACGGAGAAATCCATTACTGAGCAACCGAGCCACTCAGACGGCCCTTCGACGGAAAAATAAAGAACACACAACTCGATTTCCTCTTCAGGGCCTGTTGTGCACTTTCCCTCAAATTGTTCCCGGAGGAGCGAGTGTGCACGTGAGAGACAAGCGGGACAATTAGCGTTGGACACCCCTGCCCGATGGAGGCTCAAACATCAGTCGCATTTAGTTTCATTTGTTCTTAGATGCGAAACAAAGGCACAACTATAGATCAGCTTTCCTGGCAGGAAAGTGTGAGGCCAACCACTAATTTCTCAGCACCTCAACAGGTGAACAGTGAGTCGACGACAGAGCCCTGAAATTCTAGAAAAACTGTGACGTTTCGAGAGCTGAAACAGCACAGCTGTGATTATGAACTTGTCCTAACTTTTTGGTGTCCAACTAAAGAGTCTGTGTTTCCATAGTAACAAAACATACATTGATTTAGCCTTGAGTTCTTCTTGTAATTGCCAGTAAAATGTCCTTTTTGAATAGTTTGTATTTTGTATTTTTCAAAAATCCGGACTTTTCTTGAAAGAAGGTCGGAACTATGCAAGACTATTGTACAAATAAGAGTTTAAAAAAGGCTCTAACAGGCAAACTGCGAGTGTCTTTATTATGAATCTTAGGAGTGAATTCATGTCTAATGGTTCCAGTTGTCAGTCGTCACCTTTGTTTCCCAGTAAAAAGCCCCCCTGAGTCGCTGTGTCGACAGCGCAGCAGGAAAGATGCTTCTAGCCAAAGCAGCTTAGCTTCGCCTCCTCTGCTGCCTTAATGCTTTTTTTTTTTTTTTTTAGGGGGGTGGGGGGGGCACGGCGCTGAGCGTAAGTGACACTGAGGAAGTGTGTTGTGTGTGGGCGTACGAGCGGCGCTGTCGCCGAGCGGGCTGTGTCGGGTGGCAGCGCAGCGGGGGAGCTGGCCGGGGGTCTGAAGCGGGGCTGCGGAGCGTGTCACTCCGCTGGCCCATTAATCATTCCCAGCCTGCCCTGCACCAGCGCCTCAAAGGGGGCTCGGCGCGCGCGCCCTAGGTGGTCCCGATGCCACCCTGGAAGCCCCCGGTCGGGCCCGCGCCGCACAGACGGTGGACAGAAGCATCGAGCGTCCGCACGTTCGAGCGGTTCGCGCAGCTATTTCTTGCTGGCGAGCAGCACGGCACAAGAACAAACAAAAACAAACAGTGGAGAAAACAAACAAGTTAAACTGGACCACAAATGTCTTCTCGCACACAACAGCGTCTTTTGTCAAATTGAATTAAAAAAAGCAGAACTAAGAAATTCATTGTTTGTGTTTGTTCCCACGAAAGACTGAAAAGTGTCGAAATAAAAGCGTAAACAAGGCCTCAAGGTCACGGGTTAGCCACAAGGTCATAATTGCACTAATTTGTATTATCGTTCTTTCAGGTAAAACTGAAGCGTACACAATGAAATCAGGACCACCGAAACACTACGAAGACCAATCAGCTAAATCTCAACCTGCTGCCCGCAAAAAGCTCGACCAGTGTTTCTTCAAACGCCTTCTTCCTCAATCGGTTCATCGCCAAAACGACGCGTCGCTGACATCCTGTGGTTATCGACTTCTCCACCAACTTTATCGATCTGCTTGATCATGGACAGATGCACATCGCGTGTCCCGCAAAGACCTGTCAGCGTCCAAGCCGTCCAACCAACTCGAAGGCACGAAGCGAACCGTCGGAAACACCAAACCGCCTCTCCGAGCGACTTTTCAGTTCGCTCCTTAAAGCCTGAGTGAAACCTTTCTGGCTCGAACCATCATGTCTGTCTTGAATTATGAGCGCCACAAAACAAATTCCTCCAAACATGCCGTCTTTTACCCAGAGGACACTGGGCTGTAAGCAGAGCGCGGGGCTTTTTTTTCCCTCATACATTTCTTTGTTTTATGGTCTGGTTGTATACAGAGAAACCTCTTACCAAAGTCACGTCGGCTTATGTTGCAAGAGCGACCGGAGGCGACGGAGCGACGGCCAACTCCGCTGAAGCGCCGCCCACCCCCCCACGGTCTGTGATGGTGACGGAGTTGGAGGACGGGTTTTGGGACGCGCTGCAGGTCGCGTCGTCCATCTCACAGCGTCAGAAACGGAGGTTAAAGGGGTGTGAGCGTCGTGACGGGAGATCGATGCTCCACTCGATCAGTTTTATGATCAGTGAGAGTTCAAACTCGCCGTGACGCCCCGCTGTCAGTTTTTCCTTGTCACGTGGACGGAGGAGGTCCAGAACACCCAGTGGGGGGGGGAGGTGGGAGGGGGGGGCAGCTTTATGTCTCTGCTTTCACCCATTAACTACAAATTGTGTATGTTTTTTATTACTTCTGAAGCCTACTTAACTCTGATTTATCATCATTCACGCTGCCAACATGCCTTCAGTTTTATGGACACTGACAACACGGAGAGGAAAATGGCGTTTCTGAGTCGAGCAGAGAGTTTCTGATCCACCAGTTTGATGTTTTCTTTTCCTCACTTTTTCAGTGTTTGTGGGACCTCCGATGGGGCCCGAGACCCCAAAATGTTTGTGCTGTCATCTCAGAGCGGCAGGGGTCGAAGTGGTGAAAGACGCTTTGTCTTTGTGAGCTTCTCTCTGCGAACTCTGACGTTCTCAGACGTGTTTGTTTAGCTACTGTTGACCTGGAAGCTGTTTGTCAGTCTGTTGTTGTTTGTCTCTCTGTGTTGGTTGGGACTCCACCTCCAACCTAATGTCAGCTTATCCGGTTTAGAGCCAATTAGAGGATGGTGACTCAATAGAACAGTAATGAATGGGGACCTCTAGTGGCTGCAGTAATTATGACAGCATCAACAAAGAGAACAAGATAAAAAGAAGCAGATCTGAGAGAAAGACAACCTGTAAAAAACAGTTGTTCTTAACATGTTTTTGTATTGAAATTAACAAATAGGTTAAAGGTGTCATAAATTGTTGAAGAAGTTAAAATGGTAAACATTATTTTACACATTTTTAAGAAAACCTTTTTTGAATAAAAGATCATTTTTCATGATTAACAATTTTAGATTTTTTTAATTGAAAAATAAAAAGAAATAAAATACTTTAAAATGAGCTGTAGTAGTAATAACACGAGTTGGTTTCTTAGTACAATGAAAATTTTCAAAAAATTTAATTTTTTTTATTTATGAAACTGAAGTTTCTGCTTTTTGCAAATTACTTCTTCGTAATTATATTGTATTATTTCGTGTCACAAAAATTCCCTTCTGCAAATATTTGGCACACAAACTTAAAAATTAAATAGGTTGAAAAAATAGCTTAATATCTTCAAAACATCTGAATAAAAATTAATGAAATAAAGGATTAGAAATGTTTACTTATAAATCTTTGTTTTCTTCGATCTGTCTGATGGTTCACTGGCTTTCTCTTGCAGCAACATCTTTTCCTTTCGGCTGTTTTCGGTGATTTGATTGGAAGTAACTCATTGTGTGGTTTTGGCGTCTTGTGATAAATGTGCTGTTGAGGTTTTTTCTTCCTTCCTGTGCTGAAGGGAGTGTCCACGTGAAATATTAATAACTGTGGGAAAGGCCTGACTGTAACACAGCTACTCCCCCCTTTTTTCCTTAACCGGTATGTTTTTATAGTCTCGGAGGCACCGCGATGTCAAAGAACATTAAAGAAAGCGAGGAAGAACGTTTCGACTCACTGATGATGAAATGCGACGAATAAAACCACGTGTAAAGTTAAAGAATCATTACCTGGAAGACGTAAGTATGTCGTGAAAACAAACTTTGGTCATTTTAGGTGAACTTTGAGTGTTTATTAAGTGGAAAATTTAGATTAATTTGGGATTCTTTGGCTAAAAACTTTGACTAAAGAAGCAACAGGTCCCAGTTTGTAGTTGCTGGTTTGAAGGTCTAAAAAAATGAGGATTTCCGGGCGAGTTTAGTTGATAAAGTTGGATTCTGTTTTAATGTTAGAAAGGAAACCAACACGTGAAGCTGCTTCGTATCAAAACTTGCAGGATCGAGACTGACTGGTTTCGTCCAACGCCTGAAAGACCTCCGTCTTCGCTCTGACCGGTGGAGCCGTGAGAGCGATCCTGCGGCTCGACACGTTCTAGATGACTGAAACTCGTCAGTCCGTCTAACCGGCCGTCGACTCCTGACGGGATCCTGTCAGAGACGTCTGACTTTCCCCGCCGCCTGTTTCCGAACCTGCTGCACACCTGCTTCCCATTAACCGTCGCCTTCTCGTGTACTTGTCTTTCTCATGATTAATCCACTTTTTTTATATTTTTTTGCACAGCCCATCTGTAGGTTGTCTCGAACCCTAATAGGGTTACGAAACCTAAAATAAACAAATGTAAAAACCCACAGAAGATGAGCTGGATTCCCACTGTAACGTGCATTTGTTTGTGTCTTTCTCAGATTCCCGTTATTCATCATCGATCGGGGGAGTTTTTCGAAGCCTTCGACTCGCCGGATCGACGCGAGGCTCCCTCGCTGAAACAAAGTCGGGCTCATCATCGACAAACACAGCCTGTTTCCATCACTGTCTGATGGAGCGGGTTAAGGTAATGCACTTAAACACGAAAACCATCAAAACAGAAGTCAACAAAAGAAAAACAAGGCCAGAAGTAAACAAGTCCTCCGGCTATTGTTGGCTGGAATTATGGTAAAAATGAAGGGAAGGGGGAAAAAAGAGACGAAACCCATAAATGTGTCTCAGCTTACATGTTAAACAGAAATAGAGAGAGAGAGAGAGAGAGAGAGAGAGACGAAATGCAACTCTTATTACAAGAAACTCTCTGACATCATACTTTACAGAAATTCTCCTCTCCCGTCACACGGGCCGCTGCTGAAATGAGACCCAGATGGCGAGCAGGCCTGGCCTGGTCTAACCTGGCAACCTCGGGGGGGGGGGCCCATGCACTGCCCCACCACCACCACCACCTCAGCAGACACACTGTGACAGGGACAGGACTTGGCTGCGTTGTCTGACTGAATATCAAAGCGGCGTGCGGCTCTGTCTGCAGCGGTTGTTCCGAAATGACAGCGGCGAGCGCGGCGTCACGGCAACCGAGAGGGTTCGGTTTTCTCCAGCTTGACAACCGGACTGAAAATGAGCCGAAATGAGTGATTTCATGTTGACATTATGATTTGACTGGAGCGGGACCGAGAAGTCGCCGGTTGCACGCAAACCAACGCAAACACCACAACTCATTAGGATGAATGTGTTTCAGCCTAATTCCCCTTTATTGAGTTATTGCAGCCACAAAGCTCAGCAGCGTTTTAGGCCTTCTTCCACGTCAGTTTATGACATCGAATGACCCTGCTCTGACCCTCCTGCAGCCTGACGATGATGGTGCTGAAGCTCTGAACGTAAGCGACTCAAACGCAGCTCCAGCGTTAATTGTAACAAGTATTTACCATCAAAAATAAGCATTTGTGCAGGTAGGAGAGCAGATGTGAGCTTTTGCCAACCGGGAGCATAATCCATAATTTAATTGTAAATACTGAAAACAACATTCAGGGCCAAAACTGAAAGAAAAAAGCGATAAAAGCTCGGCAAAGATGTTCAAATTAAACAGAAAATGAGTGAAAAATAAGAGTTGCAGTTTGAAAGCAGTGGTTTTATTTTGAAAAGGTGTCTTCTGACGAACATTGGGTCCAGTTTCGTTGCATTTTTGACTTTGCTCCTTTCAAAATGACTGAATGATTCCAGGTCTTTGTAACGTTTTGGACTCGTCGCACTGCAGACGTATCGCAGTGAGGAGCCACATTATTCTCCGTGTTTAGCCTCGCTGTGATAAGTGGAGGCAGAGCCGGCGCCCGTTTCATACGGTCGCGCCCTCGCCCGGTGACCTCGCGGGTGGTGAACGTGTTGACTCGCTCTCTCACAAAGATCTCTGTGGAGGCTTGAAAGGTTCCTGAATGTTGCATTTCTCCAACACGGCGCGGCCTCAAGCCGGATTTGATCACACGATGAAAAACACATAGAACCGCGTGTGAGACGAGACGCGCCAACGGGCAGGAGGAGCGTTCGAGGGGAAACGGGCGTCTCGCAGCCTGCGAAACGGAGCGCCGCGCGGCGGGGCCACAGCCGCAAATAAAGGCCCAAACTGAACAAGTGCAAAATTACACGTGTGAGTGACCCAGGCTACCATTTTCATCTGGCCTTCAAAAACCCCACTTGGCACGCGGAGGTTTCCCACAGTTCCCTTCACAGCCCATCAGTCAGGCCGCAGAGGAGCGGGGGGCGGACTGTCAGGGGTCAGCGCCGCCACGCCGAACACGGCCAGAATATGAAGCAGCTGCCCGGGACAGGAGCGCCTCGCCTGATGTTGTGTCACCCTGCGTGCGTGCGTGCGTGCGTGCGTGCGTGCGTGCGTGCGTGCGTGCGTGTGTGTGTAGGTAGTGCTCAAACATTATTGCACCTTAATGAATTAAACAAACGTGGAACCTTTTTGTAGCCAGGTTTTATCCTCCTGAATGTCTGAAATGTGCCGTGTGCGTGCGTGCGTGCGTGCGTGCGTGCGTGCGTGCGTGCGTGCGTGCGTGCGTGTCCTTTATAGGAATGATTGCAGGTCATGCTCACACATTATTGCGCCTTAATGAATTAAACAAACGTGGAACCTTTTTGTAGCCAGGTTTTATCCTCCTGAATGTCTGAAATGTGCTGTGTGTGTGCATATGCATTTGTTTGTGTGTGTGTGTGTGTGTGTGTGTGTGTGTGTGTGTGTGTGTGTGTGTGTGTGCGTGTGTGTATGTGTGTGTGTGTCTCCAACAGATTATCATAGAAGCTGTTTATTCCTCGCTTGTTATCGTCTGCGTGTCTCTTTGTGTCACTTCTCTCATTGTTTGCTTTTTTTTCCGCAAACTCAGCCTCTTCCAAACTATTTTGCAAGTTGGCTTCTGGTGGTTGGGTTTTGCTTTTTAATACATATTTCACAATTTCAGCAGGCTGTTGTTTGGACTGTGACTTCTTGAAGTGATTTGGCAACCCTCTGCGGCTGCGCCACGCTGCCCCGGCGGTCAGTCGGTGTTTTTCTTTCGCCTCTCTCGAACCCGTCGCAGTCACTCTGCATCTCCGTGCTGTGATTTGGGATTTTTCTGTGGTCGATTCGCATCTTGTTTTCATGCATCTCGCAACACTTTGGCTAATCTCGTTTGGCGTCTCTCTTTCTCTCTGCTTGCTGCCTCATCTGCGCTTTGTTTGTCATTTCCAATATTCTCTCTGTTGTTTTGTGTTGTTCTGGATTCGGTTTCTCCGCCTCCTTTTAAGACGTTTGTACATCATGTGATCTGTGTCTTTCTGTGATAGTTTTCAGCTCCTGTTGACTGTTATTGTTTTCATTTTGTGAGGGTTTGTGCAGCTTATGTGTGTTCCTTCACCTCAGTTTGGTGTCACTCTGACAGTTTTTCATGTTTCTGGTGTCGTTTTGCACCTGCCTGCAGCTCCTCTTATATCTTTGATGTTGTAACGTCGCCGCTGCTTCTCATTTGACATTTTTTTGATCGAATGCTCCATCCAGAGCTCGTGGAGCAGCAGAGACGCCTGTTTTATTCCACACAATCGTCCAGCTGATCCTGATGTGACGCCTGCAGCCGGCCAACCAACAGAAAATGCCTTTTGACACAGTGATGGCAACCTTGCATGCAAAGTCATGGGAAATTGACTTTGTCTTGCTTCCCCTGATGCCTGCCTCCAATAAGTGAGACCAAGTCTCCCAGAACCTCACCCCCCCCCACCCCCCCACCACTCCTCCCAACCTCCTCCGACCCCCACCTTCCCCTCAGCGCTGCTAATGTCCTACAGCAGGGCGGAGAAATCCAGACAGATCATTAACACCGACCCCCTCTGCATCCCCGCTGCCAGACCATATGGACCCGGTGCTCAATGGAAACAACCCCCCCCCCCCCGCCCCCCTCCCTCTACCCTTCCTCCCCCCCCCGGGTCGTCTTCTTTCATGCTAAGGTGTCAGGCCACCCTTATTATTTCCTCTTTGGAGGAAACATGTTCAGTCTGGCTGCTCTGTTTTTCTTTTTTCCTCCTTCTTTCTGCGGGTTTATCTGATGACACCACTCACACACAAAAAGTGAGAGGGTGAAAAGGCGTGAGGGGGGTGTGGGTGAGGGTGGGGGTGGGGGGCTCCCACTCCCACTGACAGCGAGATGGATGCCACAAGTGACAACCTTTTGTTTCAGTAAAATACACTCACATGCTGGCTGCGCCCAGGCGAAAGGCGGAGGCCAAGGGGAACAACTTGTTCACTTGTTCCGTCTGGTTGAGCAAACCATGGCAGTGTCGGGACTTGTTACGTTTCCAGGTTTGCCTCGCTTGTGGCCCGGTGGGGGCCCTGAGCTGTTGATATAACGCCCACCCCACCCCCAGCCCCCACCCCCCTGACTGCTGAAAATAAGCATCAAATACACACGCTGCAATAAAAACTCCGATCTGGCTCCGGGTTACTCCGCGCTTTGTCCTCCTCGCTGAATAGTTTACTGCCTCCAAAGTGGCAGTTTATACTCTACGTGCCAAAAATGTCAATAAAACCGCCCTAATCGCCCGTCCGATCTGTAATAGCACCTGCTTGTGGAAACACAACACGCCCCTGCAGTCTATCTCTGCAGCTGCAATGTTTCCTTCCTATTAGAGCCGCTACTACAGTCGGAAACGCGGGTCAAAACGCAATTACGCATTTGGACAGGCGCACTTTGTTTGCTGAAATGACTTCCTGCCTTTTTTTCCCTCTCTCTGTCTTTCCTATTCAGAAATTTCTTTCTGCCAGTTGATAAAAATCTAAGTGTTTTCTACCGCACCAAATAATTACATGAAGTCTAAAGCAGGGGAAATAACACTTTAGATGTTCTTTATTTTGTCTTCGCACGCAGGAAACTCAGTATCCTGCTAGTCGATATAAATCAGCTCTGCTGTGGAGGGATTCAGGTGAGACGAGTTTGTCATAATTTGGTAAATATCACAATATTTTTGATAATTAGACAGAGTTCTTACATTTTAAATCCCTACAAATCTCGCCTCGGAAGTTGTACAATTTCCCACGAAAATTGTTTTTTTTGGAGAAAATTTGTTTTTTAAAGGGTGAATTCAGCTTAGATTTTTATTCTGGATATTTTAATAAATCATCTTCGGTTTGAAACGATTTATTTTACAAAGAGACTCCAGAGTTTTTCCGCTGCGTCCCCGGTCGAGGCCTTAATTCTCCCCTGCTTCTAACGCAGTTTAATCAGTGAGAGTAAAAATGATCGTTTCCCCTCAATTTAATGTCAAATGACTTCTCATCAGAATCTGCCTGAATGTAAACTGCAGTTTGTCATCAAAGTAAACACTTTGAGACAGTCCAAATGTAAAATAAACCTCCAGAAAGCGGAAATGTTTCAAACAGCGAATTAAAGTTAAAGAAGCTTCATTTTAGGTGAAGAAATAAACATTTTCTCTCTTTTTTCTGTAATAATTTACAGCAAAAATACATCACTTGTCAGCAGATCAAATATTGTTACTCAGTGAGCGTTATTTCTTGAAGTTTTCTGGTTTGAACAGTAGAAGGAAAAAGAGGAGACGTCCTACCGACACACTCGTTGGCCTCTCTGGCCGTGGCGCGCTGCCAGGGGCGGTCGTAGTGGAAAGGTTTGCACCTGTCGCACTCGGGTCCCGCCGTGTTGTGCTTGCACTCGCACACCAGGTTCCCCTCTCTGTCCTTGACGCACTTCGACGCGTGGCCGTTGCACTTGCAGCGCCCGCCGACCTGCAGGTCCGACACCGCGTAAAAGTAGGAGTCGCGGGCCAGCTCCGAGTCGTCCTCGTTCTCGTCCCCGAAGGTGTGCAGCCGGCTGAAGATCACCTTGATGTCGGTGGCCGTCACCCAGTCCTGCAGCACCGGGGAGTTGTCGAAGTCGTGCGCCGACGGTCGGCCGTCCAGCGTGCTGAAGGCGATGAGCCCGCCGGTCAGCGGGTGCATGTCGGTGTGCGAGTCGGTGCAGATCGCCTCCTGCTCGTTCTGCTTGGTGATCGCGGCCTTGTTCTGCCGGTTGTACATCTTCTTGCACTGGGTGGAGTAGAACTGGAAGGGCACCCAGGACTTGCCGTAGTCCATGGACTTGTAGATGGCCATGGACTCGGGTCTGGGTGAGCAGAACTGCAGGCTCACGTAGGTGACCTCAAACTTTTTCCCGAGCGACAGGGTGAGGGTGACGTTTTGCGGGAACTGCATGTAGTTCTCCGACTGCCAGCAGGTGAGGTTGTGCGGGTTGTTGAGGTCCGTCAGGTACGCGGGGGGATGCGACTTCTTGGGGTCCCCGGAGTCGCAGGTGTGACAGTCCCTAGTCCTCTCCTCGCCCTTCTCGGTCACCACGCAGTAGCGCGCGGCCGGGCTGCCGCAGGTGCTGGACACCCGCACGTCCTTCCCGAAAGCGGAGTTGACGAAGTCCGGGATGCACCTCCGGGGGTTCCCGTTCTCGTCGTAGCACGGGTCCGGGGGGGAGGACTGCGCGGCGAACATGCTGAGCCCGTATCCGCCAGAGACGCGCCCGGCCAGCGCGCAAACTGTCACCAAGGTGACCCAAACCTCCAGGACCTTTTGCATTGTAATCCGAGCACCGCGGGGACTCTGGCGCTGAAAGGCAGCAGAAACGACACCGGGCAAGTTAGGAGGGTCAATTAGGAGGAGGAAAGAGGAGCAGAGCAGGTACACGACCGCACAACGACACGAGGCTAAACAAACACAGCAAGAAGTGTCAATAAAATGTTTTTCTTACGAGGCAAAGAAAACTCCACCCAGATTTCTATCTCCAAATATTCAGCCTAGCCTGGAAATGTTGCAAAACTCCAGAGGGGGGAAAAACACTGCTTGTCCCCCTTTTTACGCACAAAAAAACCCACCCAACTACTCCAACACTTCAACTTCTCCCCCTCTGTGAAAAATGACCAAATAAAAAGAAGAAGTGGCCAAAGCCCAGCTGGCTCCCGCTCTGCCTCTGCCCGACCACTCAGTCACACCTCTGCCCACCTCTATCTCTGTCTGTCCCATTCCCCCCTCTGTTATAATAGAAAAAAAGGGGGTCCACTCATCCACAGAGGAGCGGAGCCGGAGCCTCGTGAACGGCGCTGACTATTAGAGAGGGAGCAGCGACATCTTCTGGTCATTGTGAATAACTACATGCTTAAAAATACGCTGCAATTCAACGTGAGATTGAGCGAAATAGTTTTAAAAACTGCGGGAAAATTCACATTCACTGCAACTCACAAGGTTGGTCCAGACCATCCCCACAGAAGTATTTATATATGATCAAAAATCAGCGTTAAACAGGGTTTTAATGCCCGTTTCCTGCTGGGAATCAAATCGGAATTTAGTCACATGATTTTGTCGAGTAATGGCAATTCAACAGTCTAATATTTTCCCCCACTTTGCTGCAGAAGGCAGTTTGGTGAGTCGCCTTCTGTCTGAAAACGGGCCAGTTCGGGAACTTTTTGAGCTGAACTGTGAATTAGAAGGACACGCGACAGAGCGGGAACCTGTGCCAAGACCCCCTGCGCAGGACTGACGCATAGAGGGACGTTCGTGCTCGCTGTTCCTCTGTCATTGTAAGAGGTTTTACTGAAGCCCACCCACTGAGCGACATGATGGGGTCTGATAGCATTCAGACGGACTGTCTAAGAGGGACACTCACTTAAAGCTGACCCCACGGAAATGACGTTTTTTTGTCACTTTTGGTCACTTTCAAAATTTAATCACCTGTTTCTCGAGAATCCTGCATGTTTCACCAAAACCAACAAGAAAGTGCGAAAAAAACAGTTTCTTGGCAGACTTGATGTCTTCCGCTCCCAGCGACCTTTCAAACTCTGCACGCCAACGACCTCGAATGGACTCCCAGCCTCTCCGTTCCAGACATTTGATCATTGTCAACCGTCAGCATGTTGTGCCAGACAGAAAACCCCAACTCCTCCCACAGCAACAGCAGCAGCAGC
>JASSRZ010000065.1:9295239-9317816 GCA_032164315.1 Malacoctenus gilli
CAGCAGCAGCAGCGCAACGTCTCGCGTAAAACCGCTTCAGCATTAAGACTCGTCCAGTTCCTGTTTTGCAGCCTCTCCGCCGCGCGCTCCGCGGGTCTCTTTTCCGCAGAGCTCCGTCTCGGGAGGATGTCGTCGCCCTCTCGTTTCCCTCCGCTGGGGCGTCCCAGTCGCAGCTGATCGGGGACGATGCGGGACACTGAGCAGCGCGGACACAGGTGAGCAGCGTCCTCCTGTTATTCATTTGACTGTTTTCTTTCTCTGTGACACTACTTGCATCACCGTTGCAAAGGGTTTTGTAAGATCTGAACTTTTCACCTCCATGAGGAGGGTTGTCAATCATGAAAGCTTTTACTGACGTTAAAATGTCAGTAAATTTCAATATTTTTAGACTATTGAAGTACTAATGCTGATGTTTAAAGCACGTGGTAGCTGTTTACTTCTCTCTCTTTCTGTGTTCTGCTCTGTAACATCAAAGGTTAAAGCTGTTGTGTGTGAAACAGACAGAAGTTGTTTTTTTTCTGCACGCTGGCGGGTCTCGTTTGTATGACAAGTCCGTAGATGACAGCGTGCCAGCTGACAATGGTCCCTGCAACACCTGCTTCCTCATTAGACAATCGATGGGACTGTGAGGCCGAAGCAGGATGTGGCAGGTAGCTGCTCGGAGCAGAGAGCTGCAGCCTGGGCATAAAAAACTCCAACCGACAGAAGGGAAACTGGAGGTTATTGGGCCAAAGTTAGGAGAACAAATGGAAAATAAGGAAGTTATGTCAGATGTGTTTAGTCCCACTGATTTTTTTGTATCACAGCAAACACTTTCCCTACCGAATGCAATGTTTTGCCACTCTGGATGCATTATTATTACCTCAAATAAGGAGGTGATGTTTTTGTTTGGTTGGCTGGCAACACGTTGCCCATAACAAAGCGCCTCGCCTGAATCCGAAGTGTCCCTTAAATTTACATTGAATGCCTCGGAGGTCCCTTTCCTGTTTTCACGAGGACAGGTGACCCCCGTCTTCCAGCCGCTGCTTCCTTGTGTGCGTCCGCATCCTGGAGGCCCGGCGCGGCGCGGCGCGCTGTAGGAGGGGGAAAATTCCTCCTCATCAATCTCGGCCCTCTGCTCCCATTTGAGGTCAAGCGAGCCGCCGCAGCCGGCGGAGCTTTGAGGAAATCTGCCGCTTGTGTCATTGTGTGGCGGTGTACCATTGTGTACCATAAATACAGGAAGCACGTGACCTGCAGTAAGCAAAATTCACATAATCAGGCTGAGAACCATTTAGTTTATTGTTCCTTTTACTTTGAACCTCATTGTAAACATCATTGATATTCATTATTTTGCTTTAATTCTTAACTGTGAATAGATATTTATTTCTCATAGAATGAAAAAGAACTCACAGGTTGGGAAAAAAGTGTTTTATTTGGGCCAAATAAGAAATAAATGAAACACAACTTTATTCAGCATTAATATCTGTAGTACAAATTTCGAGCCACACGGGGGAGCTCGGTAACTTTCAATTGAATTTAATGAGTCTACCCACACACAGTTGAGCGCACCTGGCGAATAAACACCACCGATCTGCTGTAGAGGAAGAAAATCACAACACAACTTTTGTACAATCTGCAGCAGAACGAGATATGTGCCCCGAGGTTTTATTTCGAAGACTCGTGTGTTTGGCTTCACTGTAATGTTTCAATGGAAGAGGGAGTCTTCATACTTCATGAGATCGATTCAGGTAAAACATTGAGAACCACTGATCTTGATTATAGAGCATCTTCCTCCTGGTAACCTAATCACACATTAAACTGTGTTGACGCCTCAGTTAATGTCCAACAAAACCAACAAAATGTGTGGATTATTAAACAGGCTTAACTGAAGAAAAAACATTAAAAGTACCAAAGATTTTCTTTCTATTAAAAGAAATCGAGATAGATGTTTTTTTTAAAATCTGTCCTAATGAGAATGAAACAGGAAGTTGACTCTTCATAAGGATTATTTCCACCTCATGTTTGGCTCAAAAAAAAAAAACGTCTGGTGTCAGCATCTGAATTTTCAGAATGAAAAAAGAAGAAGTGTCCGCATCCGTTTTTTTTGGCCAGCTCACCTCCGGTGTGCTCACACAGTCTGTGACTCACTGCTGGTAGGAAGTGCCAGGCGGCCCCTCTTCTTCTTCTTCTTCTGTCCTGACGTCTGACGTCCTAACGCTCGCCTCTGTTGGCATCTGTCAGTGTGAGCGAGTCCTTCAGCCTCTATTGCTTCCAGAGAGGAGCTCATAAAGCGCGGACAACATTAGTGACAGGAAGTTTTGGACCATTGAAGAGACACAATAGAGCGTGTTTTGTTTTGTTTTTTGGGGGGGACTTCCTCCTGGGTTTATTCTCTGGCATTTTCTCCGTCCACGTCTCGATACGGCGGCAGGAGATGACTCAGACGATGGAGCAGAGCTCGTGCACCGAGGACCGAATCCAGCATGTCCTGGAGCGATGCCTGTGTGACCTCGGCGTCAACATGCTGGACAAGCAACTCTGGAACGGTAAGAATTTGGATTTTTTTAAGCTTGAAACAACAAGATGTAAAGATGTTCAGAGAGTGATGTTGGAAAGCTGCCGTTAAAGCCAGCTGGAGACAAATTGTCCTTTTTTTCCTTAGATAAATAGGAATTGAAAGTGGTGACAGACAGCAGCAGCAATAGAAAGAAACATGTTATATTACGCAAGAAATTTGTGACAAAATCGCTTCGATCCAGACTCATGCTGACCAACTGTGCCACTATCATGCTATTTAGCTTTTTTTCCCCCATTGATTATCATCGGCACATGCAGAGAGAAATATGTGGCCGTTCAGGTTGCGTGTTTTGTGTCTCACCAGCCGGACTGTGCATGAACCGCTGGTGCTTGGAGGAACTTGTGAAGAGAGACTCGCACAACTTCCTCATTCTTCTACAGAAAATACTGAAGAAAACAAAGCAGGTCCGAACCAACACGTTGTTTTTATCGTTCTCCAAACCAAAACGTGAGGAGTGAGAGCTCCATCTGACCGCGTGGGTTTTGTTTCCTCCACAGGTGCTCCAGCAGTGCCAGTACGAGCAGGTGGTGCCGCTCACTCTTCTGTTCTCCTCCACCCTCCTGAAGGTGAGTGCGGCTGATCCAGAGTCTTTTTTCCAAATGAGATGCTTCCTCTGTTTGTGGTTGTGACTCATTGTGTGGTCCTTGCAGGCTCCTTACGTGGCCGCCGACTCCAGCGTCCTGCAGGAGGCCTACCTGCTCTTCCACAGGTTCCTGTCCTGGCCGGAGCCGTGCAGCTCCGCCTGCAAACACCTGCTGCACGCCATCCAGCAGGAGCTGAGGGCGCCAGGTAGAGCTGCAGTCCAATCCTCTCCAATGCATCACTCCATCATTTGTTCCTGATCATTGAACAAAAGTTAAATAACAACAACAAACTTCATACTTTTATTCTCGCAAATTCAGTTGCAGAGAGATCAAATATTTGGAAAAACTTAGAAAAAAAAATCATACCTACATTTTAAAAAAAGGCATTTAGAATAAGGAATAATAATCCTAAAAAAGTAAAAGAAATATAATTCAAATCAATCAATTTGTATTTATTATATAGAAAATTAATGTGATGACAAATACATTTTCTAAAAGTAATTAACAAATATTTTGTGTCTGGAATAGTTCACTTTAAAATGTGTCAAATCTCTCTGTATTTTATTGCTTTATTTTTTTTTAGTTTAATAAAATGTGAATCTATCCTTTTTTTGGTTTTACTGTCAGTGAAGAACGCACAACGTGTGTTTAGTTTGCTTGCTGTTTATTGACATGTCAGAATTCGGTGTTCAGGTAAATGATGCCTGAAATGTTTTGCTTGTCTACAACCGAAACAAATCAAATGTGAAGCGAGGAAGGAACAAACATTGTTGTCCTACTTTTCTGCAGTCGAAGTTGTGCGTCACGTGCAGGTTGATATCAGTTTGGAGGTTGATGATAAGGCTGCATTTAAGTGAATCTGATAAGAAAACAGGAACCACTGGTCCAGCTGTGCTCTTGTGACCACAAGGGGGCAGTGTTCGTGGTCAGACACTCAGAGCCACTTGTTTCTTCTTGCAGGTATTTCCTTCCAGCGGCTGGTTCGAGCCGAACAGGGGATTCCTCACGAGATCCACGGCAGTAAAACCATGTAAGCTGGCGCTCGTTGTGACGGCAGCTGGTGTTATTCCAACGCGCCCTGAACGCCTCGCGTCCATCTCCTGTGCCGCTCCGCAGAACCGTGCTGCTGGTGAGTCCAGACGAGGACGTTCCCGTGGAGGTCCAGTCGGTGTCCGAGCAGCTGAGCGCCCCCTGCCAGTCCGGCAGAGACCTCACGACTGCGCTGATCCTGCACGGCTGCCAGGCCGCTCTGGGCGCCATGTCCAACCTGCAGGAGCTGCAGGAGGCCCTGCAGGTGACCCCCCCCCCCCCACCCACAGGACCATATGATCCTTATGATTATCAATTTGGAGTCGCAATCAAATGTGACGGATATGATCCTTATGATTATCAATTTGGAGGAAGACAAAGGAGGGGATACGTAGACTTTAACTCCTTGTAATCATTTCTCTGTGATGTTCCTGCAGTCGAAGCAGTCTGAGGAGCTGGAGCAGCTCCTGGAGAAGGTGACTGACAGCATGGAGACGGCAACATCTGCCGAGGAGCTCAGGGTCACCATGGAGAAGCTCCGAGAAAGTCTGGCTGTCCCCGCTCCTGCTGATGGCTGCAAAGATGCTGGTAAGTAAAGAAAAATCTGCCTGGAAACTGTGTTTATTTTGAAAAAATGTGCAGAAAATCAGCTTTTGATTTAATTCTCGATCTCCTCTCGTCAGGAGGTGTTGAAATTTTCAGTCCGCCTCTTCCTAAATGTCACAAATGTTCGTGGGAAAGTGACAACTTTGGTAAGAAGCTATGGAAACCACAGATCCTTCTGATATTCAGCTGCCATGTTTGTAGTCTAACTCTCATTCGTCTGTTTGTGTTGTTGCAGATATTCTGAAAAACATTCTCGCATCCGAGGCTGACTTGGACTCACCTGAAGACTGTTTCCTCAAAGGAGGACTGGACGAGGACGACATCAACGACACGAGCGTGGACGAGGAAGACGAGCAGGACGGAAACCACCGTGTTTCCGTGGCTTCCTCCTCCTCCAGAGACTCCATGTTTTCCAGCCACTCGCTCTCCTCCAGCTGGTCGGTGCCGTCCGGCTCCTCCGGCGTGGAGAGCGACTTCAGCGAGGACGCGGCTGCCGAGGACGGACAGGACAGCCAGCCGAAGCTGAGAAAGAAACCCAAGAAGAAGTCCAGGTCCCTCTTGGGCATCGAGCGCTTCTCGATGCTCTTCAAGAGCCCGCGCAGTCCCAGCGTGTGCCGCCGCGCCCAAAGCATGGGCTACAACGGCGACATCGTCAGGGACTTCCACCGAACCGGCTCGCCGCTCAAACACGCCACCTCCTTCTCCAGACAGGCCCCGCCTTCGCTGGAGTCCCCGGCCGGCCGACTCTTCCCGCAGAAGCACTTGTGCGTCCGCAGGCGGCCCATCCTGAGCTGCGAGGAGGAGAACGTGGTGGCGGCGCCGACCCTGGTGAAGGTGGTGGTTTTCGGGGGGGACAGGGAGGCCGGCAGGCTGGCCAGAGCTTACAGCGACCTGCAGCAGAAGGAGAGCAAATGCCCCCAACTCACCAAGACCTGCAAACTGCAGTTTTACTTTGTGCCCACCAGAAAAAGAGGTTCAGCAAGTGAAGCGCAGACAGGAAGTTCAGCCAAAAACTGCACAACTGTGGTGAGAACCGCCGTCGCATCCCAGCAGGTTGATTGATTCATGCTGTCAAATCTCGCGGATTTAAGCCTGAACAGGTAAAATGTTTCTGCCGCACACCTCAAAATGCTCTTAAATAACTCCTCCCCCTGCAGGATTCAAGTTGTATTACACCTGAGCACAACACGACGGATATCGCTCAGATGGTGGGCATGATGGACCCCTGGTACGAGCGCAACGTCCTCAGCCTGCTCAGCTTGTCCTCCGACGTGCTGCGTCAGGTACGTACCGGATAGTTCGACTGTGTGGTATAAGTATCACAATGGTACACAACTTGGAAAGTTGGGTAGTTTTTGAAGTGGCACTCGTTGAAAAAAGTAAGAGAACTTCTTCACATTTGATTGCGACTCAGAATTTGTGGTCACTGTTGAGCAATTCTTGTGAGTTTTGGCAGCACTTTTGGGATTTTACCGGATTTTTTTGGTGTGCGAAATTGAGAAAATCTGTGGTCCCGCTCAGGCTGCCGCGAAGGACGACGACGTCGCCGCAAGCGGCGGCGAGCGTCTCCCCCTGCTGGCTGACTTGGTTCTATACTACTGCAGACATGCGGACCAGCCCGTCTTGGTGCAGCTGTACCAGGCTGAGGTCAGCGGAGCTTCACACACACAACAGACAAACAATGACCATGAACTGATGCTCGCTGGTGCAGCGACTTATTTTCGGTCACTTCCTCCTCGCAGCTGACGCTCGCCGGGGGCGAGCGGAGAAGGGAAGTGTTTATTCACTCTCTGGAGCTCGGGCACACGGCGGGGACCAGAGCTGTGAAGGCCATGGGTGAGTCACAGACGACAGCGACGACAAAGACAGCCGTGCACGCCTAAACCAGCGTGTGTCTCGTTGTTTGTGCGAAGGTGCCGCCAGTAAAAGGTTCGGAATCGACGAAGAGCGAGAGGCCGTGCCTCTGACGCTCAACGTCGCCTACAACAAGGTATTGTTCCTGCTCACACGTTGCCTGCAACAATGCACAACAGGCCTCGCGTTCCCGTTCGCAGACGGAACTGCTTTTGCTCCCTTGCAGGTGGCGGTGAGTGGGCGGAGTCAGTGGATCCAGACGGAAAAAGTTTGCACGTCCATCAATCTCCACAAGAGCTGCACGAAGCCCGAGCAGCTCGGTAGGGATGCTCACTCTGCTATTTCCCTCACAGACCCGTTTGAAGTGCCTCTGACGTGTCGTTTTTTTGCGTTTCGATTAGATTCAATAGAGACTCTGCAGCTGACGATGACTGAAGTGCTGAAGAGACAATGCTCCAAGTCTAAAAAAGGCGTCAACCAGGTGAAAACTCATGAACAGGAAAGAAAAACAAAAGCTCACACAGACAATTCAAACATCTTTTACCAGCATCTGTTCTTACTCTCTCCCCCCCCGGGCAGAACATCATCACGTCGGAGGTGAAGGTGGACAAAGTGCAGGTGGTCAGCGATGATGAGGGCGCGACTTTCGCCGTGTGTCTGGATCAGGATGAGAAGAAGTTCATTCAAAAGGTCACAAGGTACAGCAGCAGTCGTTCAGCGTTTGTCGTGACCCCGAGCGGCTTTGCAGGGAATTTAAACGCCACGCAAGGCCTCGTAAAAGAAGTATTCCTCCCTTGCAGCGTCTAAAGTCGTTAAGTTGTATCTGACAGTGAAGCCGTATCAGCACACGACCCGATAAAGCGTTTCCAGCGAGCTGATGGAGTCTTTCGGTGCCGGTGCTCTGCTTGGTCTGCAGGTGTGAGGTGTCTCTGTGCTGTAAACCCGGGATCGGCTCGGACTGGCGGTCCTACAAGCCGTCACCGGGCCAAGTTCAGCCGCTGCACCCGTCCTACTGCTCCCTGCTCTGCCTCCCCATCACCTCCTTCTCCGCCTCAAACCACTGACGGACCGGACGCCGCGGCGAAGCGAACTCTGGGCGCGAATACAGACACGAGGGTCTGTGAGTGGCGCCGTAACGATCAATGAAACAGCAGAAGGAGCCAATCCGAACAAAGCGTCTGCAGACGAAGATGTAGCGGGAGGTGGAGCTGACGGCGGCGGCGTTTTCAGCGTCCACGCAGAAACGCTGGGATCTCCCCACTCTGGAACTGGTTTTTCAAAAAGTGCCCGTTTTGGTTCGCAGGATTTCGCGGCCAAAAAGACTTCTGCGGATACTGAAACCGTCCCCACGTGGACGCAACATCAGCTCCCCTCTCACCGAGAAGGAGTCACAGTTTCATTTTCATCGGTCTTGCGTTGCTTCTTCTGATCTCTGCGTCCCCAAAAGCTTCTCCACCCTCTTGCAGAACTGCCAGCCAGCAGATTGTGGTCCCTTTAACCTTGCATCAGCCTGTTGATCAAACAGCAACCATGTCACTTTTCTTCTTCTCTTCCTCATTCCGATGCTCAGGTTTAAACAGCAGGTCGCGTTTATGGTGTCTAAACCGCACAACCCTGCTCACTGTTGCCATGTTTTCTCAGGTAATCTGTTGGCACCGAAGTCAATGGTCTCATGTATTAACTCACGATCAATTCATGTTTGTCCCGTGTGTCACGCCAAGGTGTGTCACACACTGAAAGGAGAAAGCATGTGTCGTGACGCAACGAGAAAGAGGGCACTCGTCTAATTTTAGGCTTTTTCAGCTCTCTGAAAGAGTATGAAGCTTCGTGCTCTGAAACGACTTATTTATATCGACGAATCAGCAATAAAAGTTTTGTTATGTGGACCTAACGGACTCATTTGTGATGTTTTCATGTCCTTTCAATGAGCTGTTGAGTCAGCCAGCGCAGCTCACTGTCAGTTTTGGCACCGAACCCCCAGAAAAGTACTTCCTCCTTCGGACTCACCACACACGCCCTCGCTTGCTCAGCCAGCACTCACTCATTATTGTCAGCATGTTTTTATTGGCAGGACGCAGCAGCAGCTCAGCAGCATCCAGACAGACACAGCTACGACTCGATGTTGAGACGTTGGTGAGGATTAAAGCCATAGCGGTAAGATCTGCAGAACTCAATCAACTCTAACTTTATTTTCTCTCTTTGCTGAAAACTGGGTAACTTTGGGTCAAACGTCCTCGGATTATACTTCTACTAAAGAGCCTAATTGTGTTTTATCTGACCGATACTGTTTTCAGAGTGTTGTGTTCAGTGAGATCTGCTCACAGACGATTTCACGCGGCGTCAGATCAGATTCCTGATGTGAATCTACTCTTCTTCTCTCTCCAGCAGCCAAACTGACGCTGAACTGTGAAAAAACGGGTTGAAATCTGTTTCAGGGAAATGTGACGGATCGTTTTGGATTTTGCGCTCTGGCGGGAGTCCACGTGACTGAGACTCTACCCGTCGTCGTGGTCAGTAAGGCGCACGATGGCTGATTCGGCAGGTGAGCTTCGGTGGGCTGTGTCTCCTGCAGGTTTGCTCGCTTTTGCTGGTTAACAACAATGTCGAATGATCTTATTTTGTTGTTGTTGTTGTTTCCCTCGTTGCAGAGGCCAGCATGCACAGTGATGCCCAGGTGCTTTTTGAAGACATACACACGGCCTCCCAGAGAGGTAAATGCAGGATCAGAGGAGCAAAAAACTTCATTACTTTCAAATATTCCTGATTTTATTTGAGGTAGCAAAGTACTAGTAGTAGTAGTAGTCGACTTTGACTGATATTTGACTGTTTGTGGCTCCTGGACCAAGATGAGATTGACTCCTTTGGTGTAATTCTACATTAGCAACATACAGCGAACCGTCTGTCCCATGTGCAGGCGAGCTGACCTCGACCCTTCGCAGGAAGCTGGAGGCGGACCCATCCTGCAGCACGTCGCTGATCAACGTGCTCCTCGGCGAGCTGGAGAGGAAGCAAAAGCGAGTCGGGAAGGTCGGACAACCGCCGCTTCTGTTCGGAGGTTAAGATTCTGAGCCGGCCCGAAAATAATGGTGCTTTCTGACCGATCTAGGTCCACCACTCCAAGTTTTATGTGTCTATCGTCCCCGTCCTGCACACGCTCTACTATGTAGTCATTCAGGTAAGACACACCTGTATGACTCAAAGCTGAAAATATGACAGGTTGACACAGAGAAAACATGGCAGAGAAGAAAAATACAAAATGCGCTTGAAAGAAACCAAATTGTTTGTTTTGTGTCTCATTCGTCTGTTTCTCTGTGTTCTCACACCAAGTCGGGGGTCCGGATCCCAGAGAGCCTTTACCAGAAAGTGTGCGACTGTTTGACAAAGCTGCTGATACTTCCTCTGCCTTACTCCGATGTGGTGCTCCAAACGCTCAGGAGCACCAAGATGGAGATGAACACACCGGGTACGGCGCCCGAATGCACCGATTCACACCGTAAACTGAACCAGTCTCTTCTTTCTGACAAATGATTGGTCTCTGCAGGATCTTTGTACCTGAGGCGAATCATCGCAGAACACAACCTGAAGAACGAATGCTTCAACTCGCGTGAAAAGTAAGCACGGCGCCGCAACGCGGGCGCTCCCGCTGAAACAGCAGTACGAGTCACGGCCGTGTCGCCTCCTGCTGGTCTCCTCCAGGGTGTTCGTGCTGGCGGCCACCCAAGAGTTTTCCGCCCCCCTGGAGGCGATGCGTCGGGCCTGCCGGGAGGTGTCCGGCTCGGTCTGCAGCGCCAGCGTGGTGGAGAAGAAAGCGCTCCTTCACGCGCTGCATTCGGGGCTGGAGATAACAGGCAGAGGAGCCCAGCTGGCTCGAGCTTTGGAGGTAGACAGGCCATTCAGAGGGCGCGTTGCCAACTTCTGCTGACTTTCCGAATCCTTTTGGCGACTTTATTTTGCTTAGAAAAGGAGGAGTGAAAAATCTAGCGACTATTCCTGGTTCCTTCGGGGCATCTACGCCATCCTGCAGCCAGACTGCGGATGAATCGGCGTGTACAAAGCCGCCGCAGAGCTCGCGGCGAACTGGCAAACGGCCTACATGCAAATTAGGCAATTGCATTATTTACCATCATGGCAGCCAGTGCGGACTTTCCAACAGTCATTGTTCACTTTAATCGGTGTAGGAGTTGTCATCATGGTTCCTGTTGGTTTCCAAATTTCCTGTTTGGTGAGTTTGGTGAATTTAAATTGAGTCGATGCAATCTGAAAGGTGGAGAACTAAAGTGCTATGGTTTTCACTCCGTTACTGTCTATTAATGCTGCTAATGCTCAATTCTCCTCCCGTTCTACTCTGAAATGAGTCGAATCTGATTCTCGTGTTTCAGGCTTTAGAGGAAGCACAAGCAAAGGGACATTTCTATGAAGTCGTTGATGCTGTGAAGAAGAGTATTGCACAGGGTCCGGATGGCCGTACCGAGTATCTGAGCAAACTCCAAGAAGTATATGGCGATATCATGACGGCGTCCGAAGAAGGTCTGGTGATCTGCGGCTTGCGGCGACGCGAATCATTGCGAGCGATCGCTGGAAAGCTTCCATCTGATTGCTGTGTTGGATCTCTGCCCAGTTTCCTCAGACATAACCGCGGCTAACCGCGGCGCTCTGTGCAGCGCGACGATGCCCTACCCAGACATCGAATTCTTCACATGGAAGGACGAAGACGATCTCTGTGAGAAAAAAATCGCACTTTATTTTCGATGGAGTCTGTAAATGTCCCAAATGTCCCTCAACACTGACCTCTTTTGTCTTCTGCCCTTCAGGGAACCTGTTGACAAACTTCACGTTGCAGTCTAATGACGAGCAGAGCAAACGAGACAGCGGGATAGAGCGAGACATAAACGAGGACACAAGCGAGGTTGCGACCACGTCCCCGGCTAGAGATATTCCGCTCCGCCGACGAAATGGCTTGACAAAAGTCAAGTCGCTGGATCTGGCGTGCGATAAGATCGACGGACTTCCTGGACACTCCGCAGTCGTCAAAGGGGAGCGCAGTCACACGGCCCGGGTGGTGGTCCTGGGGGACGATCGCATCCTGGGAACACTCGCGAGGGCCTACCACGCCCTCCGGTGAGCAGTTGGACGACAGCCGAGCGACCTGTTTTGTGTTTCTGCTCTTTTAATGGAAGTCGTTTCAAACTTTTCTGTGATCTTCCGTCGCCGCGTCTCCCACCAGCGAGAAAGAGTCCAAGCACAATATATTGACGAAGAAACTCAACCTGCAGTTGTACTACATCCCCATCGCCAAGGATGGGTCTTCACGCCAAGCAGCTGTGAGTTTCCACGAGGCTCTGAGACCCACAGAGACGGGAAGACGTGCGACTGACTGTTTGTCTCGGTCATCTCTTGTAGGTCAGTCCATTTCTGAGGGACGGTCAGTTCTCTCTGGCCTCCTACTTAAGAGGAGTGGATCCATGGTACAACAGCAACATCAGCAACCTCGAAGATGGACTCACCAAACTATCCGCCATGGTAATTAATCATTGAAAATACAGGTCATAAACTTATATTTTCCAGGTGTAAACCGGCAAATTTAATGATCTAACGTCGGAGTTCCATTGTGGACATTTTTAGCTCACCTAAGTTTTATGTCTCTGAGATATTCAAGGAGTTTGAAAAGATCATTTGTGACATTTTAGTATGAAAGAAAAGCAGCACACCCAAACCACAAACATGCCGGGCTTTCTAATAACACTCCCACGGATGGGATAAAAGCTACGGGTCCCAACACGGAACCCTGTGTAATTCCAAGACTGATCTAAGTGGAGAATGAACTGATGCTGGTTTGATTGCTGTCCTGCTTCACTGCAGCCACCAGGCGCCAACAAGACGCCAGAGAAACACCTCAACCTCATGGACACACTGTGTTACTACCTCCGCTGTGGGACACAGCCAGTGAACCTCCCGCTGTATTCTGTCAAGGTACAACAAAATTTAAAGTGGCAATAAACACAAACATGATTAGAAAATGGTCGGAGGTAGTTTTGTTGCCATTAGGACAGAAAGAGTGCTTGAAAACATTATACTGTGGTGACTTGAAGGCACCAGATGTGACTTGATGTCACTTTGTGCAAAAATTTGTGGGTTTGACCTCACATGTTTTTCATGCAAAATTTTCGACAAATACAGAACCTCAAGCTTGTATGGTTTGTTTACTTTGATACATTGACATTATTCCTGCATCTGCCACTTCTTCTCTGACTCGACTGAGGTCAGACAGGGTAAAGTGCACCTACGAGATAATTATCAACTCCCCGGGAGTTTCCCACCCGGACGTCTTCTTCCTTTTTTTTGTCTTTTCTAGTTTTTCCTGCTTTAAAACTGTTCAAACATGTTGTTGCCACGAGATAAAATCAGTGTGGAGTAGGCCGGCATTGCTTTCCTTGCGTGCCACTGTTGCATTTACCAGCTATGCTCATGACACAAATACACACTTGCGCCTGGTGTGTTTTTCCAGGGTGGCAAAAATAATAATAATAATTAATTTGACCGACTGGTTCTATTTGTTTACTTGTTCCCATGGTGACGTACCTGCTCTAAGATTCCTAAAGCAGAAAGGCAAAAAAGAGTAATGTTGGCATCACTGTGTCGCACACAACAAGCTCTCTGCAGGCTTTGAGCCATTTTTTTGCGGTTTACAATGTTTTAACCTTCCTCACTTTGCTGCAGTTGTTCTGCAATACCTGTGATGTGACTTCCGTGGTGGAGACTGTGTTCGTTTCCCACCTGAAGGCCGACATCGAGGATTTCAGACACCTGCAAGAAAATTCTACAAGTATGTTTTAATTACCGAGTCCTAAAGCCGACAGGACCGAGTCGACGCAACGCTGCATGAACTCAGGCGTGTGTCTCTGACAGGGAACCGGATTTCACGCCAGAAGAAACCGAACTCTAAGCACTTTGGAGCCGTCCTGTCTGTCAGTTATACAAAGGTACTTTTATTGTCTCCTATCATTTATTGATGTCATGAAAGGTATTTATTATGATTATGCAATGGCACTGACTTGTGTTCCCACCAGGCTTCTCTGAGCAAGCGAAACACTGTGATGGGAGCGGCTCCGATGACATTTGGTGTCAGCATTTCATCTGAGCCGGCAGCTTCGACAACAGGTGGTTTTTCATGGGAATTTAGACTCAGTTGTGCTTTATTTGGAGTATAAAAGTAAAAAAATCAAGACAAACAGTACAGTACTCTTGTATCATACTATAAAGGTAATAAAACAGTCGAAAAAATGTATTTTATCCCAAGCTGTGGTATAAATATCACAGTGGAATGAGGGAGCTTTTAAAAAAAAAAAAAGGCAAACTGAGTTTACGTCATTATTTAGAAGAAATCAGCTGAGTAACCTTTATTTTGTGCAGGTGAGGATTACCTCGCTGTCGGTTTTGACACCATGAACCCGCAATACAAGACGGTAGGAGATCATTCAGTTGTATCTGATATTACGGATCATTTTGACAATGTTTTATCGAGGCAAATCACCAATTTGGTGGTTCTGATCGTAGAAAGTTCAAGCGAAGACCATCAGCATTCGGACGCTGGAGCATTACAGATTCTGCGTGTCTCTGGACAGAGATACTCGCAAGACTTACAAGAACGTCCAAAGGTAACCCGGTTGTTCCTGTTCCAATTTATTTCCTCTGTTTCACCTCGATGAAGCGACATCACAGTGACATCCAACCGTCCTCCCGTAGATTAGAAATATCCCCGTGTTTGGACCCTGGATGCAACATCCGATCCAAGTTCAGTGCGAGCTGCTATCGAGAGCTACCGCTCAGCAGGTACCTGGACAAAGTGCTGTCACTGCCCATCAACACCTTCGTGGGTGTGACCATCTGATGTGCCTGGATTCACAACTGCTGCACAGATGCTGTGTCTGTTTTGTTAATGTGTGTATATATGTAATATAGAAATGGATCAGTGCTGGTTTGTTTTTTCGACCACATTATGTTTCACTCTACGTATTTGTTTTTGAAGCTTCTGTGAAGAATCTGTAAATATTTTTTGATGATACGCTTGTAAAAAAAAAAAAAAAGTTTATCTTGTTCTTTCTAACTTCTGACTTGTAAAAAAAACCCCAAAAATAATGAAGGAAATTTCTGAAATAATTGCTGACATAATATCAGAAAGGATGAAACTCAAGTGAAATTCAAGGGAAGCACAAACATTGTTGTTGTTGCTCAGAATTTACACACAATAAATTTAATAAAATAGAATACACATTATTATTTCCCAGTAGAAATTTGTCATTGACTCACAGTGAATATAAGTAGCTGCACATAGTAAATATACAGGAAATTTTGTATAATATACAGATAAGTATGCATACAAACCCTCATGACAAATCAAGCAAAAGTTTTGACTCGTTTCCCCGAGTGGCGCTGTGACTCCGCCACACCGACAGGAGGCGCTGTGGCGGCGGTGCCTTCAGGTGCACGCTCCAACTGGCGTCCGCAGTGAGAGCGCTCTCCAACGGTAACAGGTGTCCCAATACGACACGAGTACGGAGCAGCAGCTGTGATGTGGGGACCAGAGGAGGCGAATCGCCGGTAGAGATCCGTGACGAACTTTGCGAGGGTGAAAGTTTTCAGGTAAACGTCCAAGTTTCTGTTTTAGTTTTGGTTTCGCACAAACTTGATGTGACGTGGACGGCGGAGTGGTGCGAACAGGCGCAGGTAGACTGACACGGAGCCGCTCAAAATCCGGTTCCGTGTTTATTTAACCCGCTTTGAAACCCACATTTGAAATATGGTTTCAGTTTTTAGAAAAAAAAAACAGGATTAGAACGTGTTTTAAATACTTCCACTGCAGGTATGAGGTTTAAATCAAATACAAAAATAACCCAGAAACCTGATGAATAAGTTAGAAATTATTAATTCGATTTAAGATATATTTAAGTGAGTGCAATAGTGTTAAAAGAAAATAGGAGCGGTTTTATTTGTTTAAATAAAAAAGTTTTTAATGTAGTAGACTGTAAGATTCCCACCTGCAAAGACCCTCTAGTGGTTATTCAGGAAAACAGCAGAAAGCGAATTTAAAGTTTAAGTAGAAATACTAGAAACTGTGAAGCAAAACGACAAATAGCAATGATCCCTTTTTGTTCCATTTTTGACATTTTTTTTAACCTCTTCATCCTCTTTAAACTGTTTCCTCACCGTTACATCCTGTTTCTCTCACTTCCTCTTTCTCAGTTTGACTCCCGACCTCAACCACGATGAGGAGGACCAAACAGATCGACGTGAGGCGCGCCCTCGCCCTCGCCGGCACCTTCAGCTTCGTCTGCTCCTGCGCCAAAGCCTGCCTGCTCCCTTTCCTCACGCTCTACCTCAGACAGCTGGGCCTGACTCCCGCCATGACCGGCATGGCCGTGGGCACCCAGCGCCTCATCTCACTGCTGTGGACCCCCGTGGCCAGCGTCCTCTCCAAGCACTACAACAAGCGGCGGGCGGTCATAAACGGCTCCCTCGTGTCCTCGGCCGCGGTCGCTCTGCTCTTGCTGCTCCTCCCGCCTGCCGGCGTGCAGACAGACGGTGGCGCCTGCAATGTTTCAGTGGTCGAAGTGGCTCCGACCCAAAGTTCAGGCGGTAGCCCGCTTGGGGTCAGTGCCAGGACGGAAACCCCGCCGCCACCGCCGACAACAACTAAAGAACCTCGTTCGCAGGCTGCCATCACATCGAATGACACACGATCTGCTCCTGGTGTCTCTGGAAATCATTCACTCCACGAAGTAACTTATACTGCTCAGAATTCATCGGTGACGGTCAATAGCAGTCTCGTGGAGTCAAAATCAAACGCTTCTGTTCAGTTTAACGTCAGTTCTCCGGTGAGGAGTAAGAGGTCCGAGTTGGAGTCGAAGCAGCCTGAGGAGGAGAAAACAGGAGGCAGTTTTGCCTTCCTGGACAGCCTGAAGGTGATGGACGTCCAGCACCAACTCTTCTTCCTGGTCCTCATCATCATGTCGCTGTGGGAGTTCGCGTCAGCCCCGCTGGAGTGGACGGTCGAGGACGGCCTGTACGAGTATTTGGACTTCGCGGATGCCTCGGACCGCCACGGCAGCACGGGCGTGTGGGGTCTCCTGGGGGCGGCGTGCGGGGTCGGGGGCGCGGGGCTGCTGGTCAGCCAGCTGGACTGCGTGTTGGCGGCTCAGATGCGGAGGAGCGCCGTGCACTTCTTCAGCTACGCCGCGCTGGCCGCCCTGGCGCTGCCTGTGGCCATGTACCTCCCTCTGCACCTCAGCAGGAAGCGGGACCGGGCCAACGGGCTCCTGAAGGCCGTGCGGCTGGTGCGCGGCTCCCCTCGGGCGCTGCTGTGCGCCGTCACCACCCTGCTGGTCGGGGTGGCGTGCTCGGCCGTCGACAACTTCCTCCTGTGGGAGATGCAGGATCACGGGAGCAGCGAGCTGCACATGGGCCTGACGCTGGCGCTCGCTCTGCTGTCCCAGGCCGCATTCCCTCTGCTGGCCAGACACCTGTCCAAACTCCTCGGCCCCGGACGGGTGCTGGCGGTTGGCGCCGCCAGTCTGGCGCTGCAGTGCCTCTACTACTCGTTCCTCTGGGGGCCGTGGGCCCCCCTGCCTGCGCAGGTGCTGAGCTGCCTCAGCAGCGGGGCGCTGTGGTGGGCCGTGAAGGTCCAGTGTGAGGACCTCGCCACGCCGGGCGCTGAGCGGAGTGTGAGCAGGGTCTTCTCCTCTCTGTGCCTGCACCTCGGCGGTGGGCTGGGGAGCTTCGCCGGGGGGTTCGTGGCGCAGCGGTTTGGCGTGGCGTGGCTGTTCAGAGGAGCGGCGGCGGGGCTGGCGGCGTGGTGCGTGTGCCTGCCGCTGCTCCAGTGCAAAACCCCTCAGCAGCGCCGGATCAACTATTCCCGACTTCTGGCGGCCGACGCCAGCGAAGCCAGCGACTCCGAGTCGGAACAGGAAAAGGACTGGCTGGATAGAGCGATGGAGAACGACAGGGGCAACAACAACAACAACAACCGTGGACAGAGGCTGAACCAGTGAAACCAGCAAACTCCACAGACTGTAAAACTGAACCGAAGGAACGAGCAAAACAGGAACGTGAGATTTATTTATGGGAAGTTTGAAAACTGTCGCTACACTGTGAAATAGATGTAAAACGGAGCTTGATTTAAAGCACAATAAACCTTCGCTTTGAGGGAAACGCACCCAGTGACCTGGAAGGCTGCTCACGCCACTTCTGTCTTTGTGGTTTGACATTACATTTCTGCAAATGTCAGTGAGGCGATAAAGGCTCCAACTAGAAATACACATCCAGGTTTGAGTTAAAGCTGCTGGAGATGAACTCGAGTCTCTCCGTGGAGACGTGTCACTCTTCATCTCCAGCTTGCGCAGCCTCGAGTGGGATGATTGATTTCCCACTCTGTCAAGTTTAATCACAGTCAAACTCGTTTGCATCAGATTCAGGCGTCCTCGCAATTTATTAGCCGGCGAGTATCAGCTGCACCGGCAGATTTGGGAATTCATCTCGGAGCCTCCTGAGCCTTCACGTGACGCACATTTGCATAAGCGTTCCTCGTTTCGCCAAAGCAAACGCAGCCGCCTGCAGGATCCTGCTGCACCGCACCCGGACCTGTTGTTTACCTTGTTAGGAAGCTGCGGCTTTTTCACTACAGAGCAGCTTTTTCTTCATCCTAAACTGTGATCAAGAAAATATATCGGCAATATTTAAAACAAATTGAATCATTGTGTTTATTCACGCGGTGAATCCGCACTCCAATCGTCCTCAACGTGTTTTTTGATAGCCACGCCCCCTGGTGGCGTCTCAGGCTGTTTAACGTCCTCAGTGACGTGTGAGCAACTGAGCGCGGTCAGACTTTCAGCGTAGTTTGACTCTCCCGTGTGAGCAAACTGTGAGTTCGGCGATGCGTTCAGAAAGCAGATGTTTATCGACAGGCGCAACTTGCAAACGTGGCCAAATGTTCAGTTTTATCCGTTTAATCATCTGCAGACCAGTTGTGGGTGGAAACTTGATGCATTTCCGGCAACTTCTGGGTTGAAAGAATCGTGTTGCGATAACAAAATTATTATTGTTGCACTGAACCTGAATAAGTCCTCAAACACGTTAAAACACAGGTATTTGAGTCATATTATATTAAAGTAACGATACTTTTACTTGAGAATGATTTGGGATAAAGTCACTCGAGGCTCAATCAGTAAAAAAAAATGTTGACGTTTTATTTGATGACTTGTAGTTTGGTTATAACTTGAAGCAGCCAGCAGGTGGCGCCACTTCCCCCGCGCGCGGAGATCCAGCTCGTCACATCTGGAGTCAGCGTCAGCTGGAGCATTTTCCTCCCGCTGCCACATTTCTTCGCATGTCACGGAGATGCCGGACGGACTCCGACCTCTGAACACACACTTTTGGCCCACGCAGCACCGCCTTTAACACCCCCCCCCCCTCCTTCTCCTCCTCCTCCTCCTCCGGCAGCCTACGACAGAAACTGAGGAAGATGGAAACAGAGAGAAGATGCTCGCGTGTGGAGGCAAAGACGGACAAATCAAGTGAGTGAAGTGACGCTTCAGCTCTTTGCAGATCCCGACAATGAACATTATGTTACAGTTAATCCGCATGAGGATTCAGGAACACTGTTTATACTGCTGTATTTTAATGCAGAACCAGAAGTTAAGTTTTATTATTTACTTCTTTAACCTTATTTACATGTTAGACGGGAGAAGCTAAAAGACTCGTTCATTCATGTCTTCTCTGCGGTAGCGATACAGTGGCTTAGTGGGTCGCTGTCTCACAGGTTGAGGGTCGCAGGTTCGAGTCCAGTCTGGCTGAGATTGTATAGAATTTACGTGTCATCCTGGGTTTCTCCCCACATATCAAGCAAACGCACATGATGCTATTTCTTGCCACTAAATTGTTGACAGGTGAATTTTTGGAAATAATTGCGTGTCTTTCTGTTTGCCCAATGACGGAGTTGCGTCCTGTGCAGGTAAATAATGAGAATTTATGAAATAATTGAAGAACAAATCCAAAATGGTTTGATTTCATTGTCCCTCGGCTTCACCACACCTGCTCGAAACGACTGTGTTCATTAACGGGCGGCTGCAGAGTCTCCGCGGGGGGTTAAGCCGTGAAAACCGCGCAGGAGGCTTTGGGCGTGCGGCTCCAACGTCCACACGCGCGCACCGAGTAACAAGTGTGATTACAGGCGACAGTGTGAAATTAAAAAGCCGGGAGGGGTTCAGACTGGAGGCGCTGGGGGTGTCAGAGGAGTCGCAGAAAGGAAGAAAAAAACAATGAGTCCAGAAATAACACACGTGGGCAGAGCCAGCGCCAAAACGCCAAACCACACTGTTGGTCATTAATGCGCGCGTGAGAGAGAGCGAGAAACCACGCACGCAGCTGTGCTTCGTGTCACAATTTGTGTCTCTGTGATTCATCGTGGCTCTCATGCCTTTTCTCACACGAGGTCAGGTAATTAAAAGCCAATCAGAGCTCTTCGGGATGAGTCATCGCTCCTGCGGGGGAGCGGCGGGAGGAGGAGGGGGGCGGCGAAATGATGGGTGGTGGGGGTGGGGGGGTGTATCCTCTGAGTTCACCTCAGGGTGCTGGAAACTGATGAGGAGGAGGATACTTTTGAACTGTCTCCTCTGTGTGTGTGTTTTAAGCTTTTCTTCATCCCACGTTACAGTTTTCTTTAAAAGCCTCGATCAACAAGTTATTTCATATCGTAATTAGTTGAGTCCACGACTCTACTTAAATCCCGCCTGCTTCGTTTAATCAACACACATCTATTCAGCTTGTTTTTGATTTGAAAACGCTTGAGTGATGAGAGCGTTTTCATGATGTTCATGTCGAAAGTAATACCACCGTGAAAAATACAGTTACAGTTCCATAAGGTGCTGCGCCTTTACGTTTATTAAAGTAATAATCATCGTGTCTCTGTGGAGTTTCCTCACTGCGATACAGACTCCAGACTTCTGTGTGATGTGTTTTCATATCCTTTTGCTCCGTCGTGTCCGTCTCCAAGCAGAGGACGTCGTCTCCATGGCGGACTCCACGGTCACGGCGGAGGACATCGAGGGCGAGCTGGTCAGGATCGAGCGGATACGAGACGTCCTGGTCCGGAGGGAGTCCGAGCTCAGATACATGTAAGATCTGCCTCTCAGCTGTGACTCCGTCTCCTGATACACTTCAAACAAAGCCACCAGCACCAACTTCAATCCAATCCCGACGAATTCACTTCATCAGAGCGGCTTTTTTTTTATGATTCATGGTTGTCTGACTTGTGACAGTCGACTCAGGGGGATAGTCTCGCTTTTTGACATGAGGCGCCAACGTTTTGGTCCTCTGCGGTAAAACCGAGTTCGACGGGGATCTGAAATGCGCCGAGACGCCGGCGGCGGTCCCCAAAGTGTCGGAGATGCTGCACCACCGCAACTGTCAGCCACCAAGTGCAGGAGCAGCCAGTATGGGGAAGAAGTCCAGGAAATAACAAGACAAGAAACTCTCACCCACTGATTTTTATTTCTGATCTTGAAAGATGTCTTTTCTCTCTCATCCCTGCTTTTAATTTTTCACTCTTTCTCTGTGGAGACTTCCTCATTATTTCCACACATGCGGGGGAAGGAGAGGTCAGCACTGCACAACTCAGCCAAAGAGTGAATCAGAGAAACAGCCAACAGCTTCTTTCTGTTTGTTTATGTACCAGTCTGGCGTGTTTTGGCTGTGCAGAGGCCCTTAAAACGTTACAAGGGCGGAGCCAAGGCCTTAAAGCAGAATGGGGCGGAGCCATTTCTGTTAAAATATGTCATGCATGGAGCCAATATCTTTATTACCTAACAGGGGTGGAGCCAGTGTCGTTAAAACGCAAAAGGGGGCGGAGCCAAGGTCTTTCAAAATAGCAGGGGCAGAGCCAATGCCTTTTAGGGCGGAGCATATTTGACAATAAGCCTCATCCAATTCACTTTAAATTCCCAATCAGGACTTTCTTTGTTGTCACATCCAAAGACATCACTTTTAAACAGTTGTTATTTGTTGATGTTTGGAATTTTGCGGCTTTTTGCTTTGTCGGTGACCCCCGGAAGCAAAACATACTGGACGTGTGATCTTTCTTTCTTACTGCTGTCTGATTGAATCTGCCCGCTTTGTATTTGTTTTCTTCTCCGCTGGATATTACTGTTCAAAGAAGCCCAGCGAGGTGCAGGTGGTGGTAACATCTGTGCGAGCGGCTCGCGATCTTATCACCTCAGAGGGTGAAATGAGATCTGATGCAGTCAGCTGTGTTTTATTCTCAGCAGGCAGCGCCAGTGTGTTTCTCCAGCTAATAAATCTGCAGACCTGTCTGTCATCTGGCCTCCAAAGCTCCGTCCAGTCTGTGCTTGTTTGATGTGCTCGCCGACGCCGGCTTCATGCAAAACCGATCATATTTGTCCAGCCTGTTGGAGGGAAAATGAGTTTCCCTGCACACACTCAGAGGTCTGCTCTGGTTTTGGTTCTGTTCTGGTATCAGCTGTTCTGCGCCAGATGTATTTGAATTGCTCCTGTTGACGTTTTTTTTGGTTTCCTCTCAGGATGGACGACATCCAGCTCTGCAAAGAGATCACTAGGCTGAAGCAGGAGCTGCAGAAACTGGTGTCACGACCAGGTGAGGGTCAGAAATACCCCCTGTGTCTCTTTGTGACATTGCCTCGTATTTAGTCTCTGTTTAATCTGTGCTGAAGAAAAGAAGGAAATAAAGTGAAAGCTTCAGAATAATTCTACTGTGTGTCACCTTCATGAATGTGTTTTAATGTCCTGCTGTGCGACTGAACAGACAAAGACAAGTCGAAGGAGGAGCGGGCGAAGGAGGACGAGCTGCTGCAGCAGATCAACAAACTGGTGGAGACGAGGGACTTCCTCGTGGAAGACGTGGAGTTTGAAAGGCTGAG
>JASSRZ010000065.1:9320878-9332626 GCA_032164315.1 Malacoctenus gilli
AGTAAGAAATGTGCCTGTTCAAGACTTGGTGTTCGCAGCGAGCATCAGGTGGTGGGTGAGGCGGATAACATGAAAACCGGCGGTCCAAGTCGCTTTTACGGGAGGGTTAAGGCGAAAACAACCAGAAATGGTCTGTTTTTGCAAGAATAATTATGCATTCGAGGTTTGGAATTTAGTGTGCTGCCTCTCCTGTTTTTATATGTTGCTTAATTTATTACTTAATTTGATGTCAGACCTCCTAAAGAAAGTCAGCAACACAGCACAACACCGAGTAAGAGATTTTGTTTACAAATTAATCAAGATTGTGTTTTAAATGTTTATTTTTCTGGCATTTCTTCAGCGTTTCGTCCATTTGGATACAGAGTAAATATGCAGCTGTGTCGTATCAATGTCCCTGATATTCACCCTGAATAGACCAGTACAAGAAGATCCTCTTTCATGAGCATAAAGGGAAATATGAGAGGATTTCGCTCAGTTTTCATGCTCGTCAACTGTGTCCTATTTTCCCCACAGAGCGAGCGACCAGCGCCAGTTTACCGTCCGACGACTGGGAGCTGAACATGGAAATCTGTGACATGGTCAACGGCGCAGAAGAAGGGTGTGTGTGTGTTTGTGTGTTTCCCGTTTAATCTGCGAGCTTGTGGATCAGGCCGCTCACTCCCGACTGTCTGACATCGTCCCGTTTCAGACCCAGAGACGCCGTCAGAGCCGTGAAGAAAAGGATCGTGGGAAACAAGAACTTCAAGGAAGTGATGCTGGCGCTCACGGTGAGTCTGACTCGTTTTCATGCCTCTGTAGCCACACTGAATTTCTTCAGTTTTTTCCTGAGTTAATTGGTTCTTAAATGTTTGTCGATATTCATCTATATAACAGGTGTCAATAAACACAGTCTGCTTCATCTCCATGAGAAAATCCCTGACAAAAACATGCATTTTATGTCTTTATTATGCCGTTCAAGTGAATGTTTTTTGTCTGTAAAGAAATCAGCAAACCTGACGAAAAATCAACAAAACCAGATTTGAATGTGGTGCAGTTGGACCTGCTTTCCGTTATAAAACAGTTTTTTACAAGCGCTCCCGGCTGAACTATGTCTCACTGCAGCGATCCAAGAAGAATGGTTGATTAGCATATGACTGGATGGAGCTACTTACTCATCGGAGAAACTTTTCACTTGTAACGGACAACGGCGGCACAAAATAGCAAGTGTTTGGTACTCTGGCTGCTGCTCCTAAAAGTGGGAGCTCGGCCAAGCCGACTCCAAAGGCCCAACGCTGATTACAACCAGCTGAAGGACTGAGCGGAGAGAATAACGTCTCTGTCCCTGAGCCGAGCCATCGAGGACGCCGAGCGGGCCGGGTGTCCCGAGGACAGCGCCGCTGGACATCGCCGCGGCTCCGTGTTTGTTACCACCAAGATGGAGAGTCGAAGGCACACAGCCGGAGCGACTCTTGTCTCGTTTTGCCGGCTTCAGTTTCCTTTCGACCGCGAGGACAAACCGTCTCCGCCTTCGCGTCCCCTCTCCTGATTCCCAACGCGTCTCTTTGGCTTCAGGTCCTGGAGACGTGTGTGAAGAACTGCGGCTACAGGTTCCACATCCTGGTGACGACGCGCGACTTCATCGAGGGCGTTCTGGTCCGGTCCATCATCCCCAGGAACAACCCGCCGGCCGTCCTGCACGACAGAGTGCTGAGCATCGTGCAGGTGCGCCAGACGGCCCGGTTGTGGCGCTCGGCGCCGACGCGTCGCCTCGAGGTTTCCGTGCTGATCTGTGGTTGTCTGGCTTCTAGGCGTGGGCCGACGCCTTCCGCAGCTCGCCCGACCTGACGGGCGTGGTGTCGGTGTACGAGGACCTGCGGAGGAAAGGTCTGGAATTCCCCATGACCGAGCTGGACGGTTACTCCCAAACTCAACCCTCGAAAAAGGTGCGACCGGGATTTGGAGCGCTTTTGTTTTTGGTTTTTTCCACTGCTAATACTTGGGTGCAACCTGTCATCTCCTGGTCATTGTTTTTCTCGATCTTTTTCCCTTTCCTTCGCCTGTCAGGCTGCGCCTGGAAACGGGCCTGCCGTCACTGCTGTGCGCCTCTCCAACAAACCCCCGCTTGTCTCGCCTCAGACCTCTGAGCTTAAAATGGCCCTTGAGGGGAGCAGTGCGTTGACTCCCAGCCAGGTGATGGGACTAAAAACACCTGCAGACGTCTCTGTCCTCCCGCCGACCGCTCCTCTTCCCGCATGTCTGTTTTTAAACCGTGTTCTCCGGTTTTTCCTCCCCGGCTTTGTTAAATCAATAGCGGCTCCGCCCACGTTGTTTGTGCACCTTTTGTTGATTCGGCGCCGTCGATTTTCCAGGTGAAAATGCTGAAGACGGAGCTGGGAGTGGTGCGCAGCAACCTCACCATGATGTCGGACATGATGAGTCAGCTGGACCCCGTCACAGTGAAGCAGGCGGACATGGAGCTGCTGGAGGTAAAGACTGAACATCAATACTTCCGACACTTTCTTCGGCGCTGTGATGCTTTCCTCTCTTCCTCCTCTTCTTCGTGTTGCCCCTTAACTGATCTTGTACTCTCACGCATGTCTTTTTTTTGCCACCGGACCCTCCAATCCCCCACCCACACATGCTTTGTCTGGTTGTGTCATTAGCAGTTGTACACAGTTTGTAAGGAAATGCAAGACAGGATAGTGAAGATTGTCCCCAGACTCAGTGAGGAGAAGCTGATTGAAGAGCTGCTGGCGACCAACGACGAGATGAACACCGCCTTCACTCGCTACCAAAGGTAAACGCGTCGGTGAATGACCTGAACCAAGCAGCAGGCTGATGTCAAGTCAGTCTCACGCACGTCTCCACATGTTCTGTCCCTCACAGGTTCGAAAGACGCCTCACAAACGGCCAGAACGCGGCGGGGAAGGTAAAGGACGCGACCGGCTTTTGGTTGGTTTGAACGCCGCGGCTCGTGACCGTTCGGAAAAGTTTGACCTCTGATCTCACTGCCTCCAGAATCACACGTACGTCAACCTGGCGGACTTAGACTTTCGGAGCGACGGCAGCCAGTCGGGCCGCACGCTGGGCACCAGCGACAGCTCACTCAGCCTGTCGAAGGCCGACAGCGTCTCCAGCCAGATGGCCAAACTCAGTCAGTTCCCCAAACCAGTGCATAAACTCTGTTGTTCTTCAGTGTAGAAATCACCTTTTTACATTGTTGTGCATCTTGGTTTGTCATGAACCTTAAAAAACTACTTAATTTTTCAAAGATTGTTCATTTACAACTGTGATCAGTGTTTTTCGACAGCTGACATCCACAGAAATTAACTGTCTATCTGCTTTTTCTGGCTCAAAACAGTCGTTTTTAGATGGGTGTTTAGACATCGTTGTATGTGCTCAAACTTGTCTCACGTGTTCTTTCAGGTACGAGTGAATCCGAAGACGGACTGTCGCAGAAAATCACCGTTTCAAACCAACAGAAAACAAGGTAAACGTGAGCGTTGCTTTGCTGAAACCCTCGATTGTCTCCAATTATGTTACGGTTGCCGGGCGACTCCGTCAGGCCAAATAAGCCGGTGATCTTTGTTTTGCAGCTTAATTCCTTCTAATCCATTTTAAAAGGACGCGAGCCAGTTTGTTTGCGTTGTTTACACTTCAATTATCGGCCGCCACGGCAGTTTTCCTTTAACTGCAAATGTTGTGTTGCAGCGAGCAGAGTGAAGTGGACGGTCTGGCTCGAGCGCTGGGCAGAGTACAAAATGCTGGACCGGTGAGCAGCGCCGCCGTGTAATTCACCTTTTGACCACCTTGGCAGGGTTTTATCCAGCTGCCATTGGTGAATTAGCCTCTTGTTTGTGGTGTGGGGTTCAGGGCCAACGAGATCATTGTGAAATTGTCTGAGAAAAAGCCACGCGGAGGTTCACGGTCAGAGTGTTTTGTGTGTGATTTGAGAGCCCCAGTTTGATGCCTTGTCTCAGTAACCGTTCTCTTCCTGAATTTAACTGCGTCTGCGCGTGAAGGATGACAGTCCGGCCTCCTCTCACAGCTCCTCCCCAAAGTTAGATTGGATGATTAAGAGGGGAATGGTGGGTCCGAGTCCAAACAGTCCGCTGGTTCTACCCTCCCTCGTCCTCCATCTCTTGGTTTTTTTTGGCTCCAAGTTTCCTTTCGGTTCCCTTTTGCTTTGGTCTGATTTGCTTTTGCTTGGTGGTTTTAAGTGTTGAGCTGGAAAACGGTGGTTTGCATGCCGGTAGTCGGATTCCAAAAGCATGACTTTTGATTGGTTTTCATTGTCCTCGTGTTGTCATACCTGAAATCCTCTTTATTTACTGTTTGTTTACCAGCATGTTGTGTGTTTTTGGGGTTATTTGGCTGCTTTGACACGTCGTGACAGCTCCGCGTTTTGCCTTCTCTTATAGATTCCCATCAACCAGTCCAACGTAATGGATGACATTGAGAACTGGCTGGCACTGGATGATGAGGTTAGTAGTTAGATTACTTGTAGGTGAGCAGAGAGCTGCTTTTATTTTGCATGTGTGAACTTTCTGTTTTCCTGAGCTTCACTCACTGAAACCACGTTTGTGTCGCAGTACGACGACTTCGAGGACACTGATGGTGTGACGAGCGAAGGTGACAATATTTACAGAGTTTTATTTCTTTTTTTAAGCATCATAATATAAGTGAAATGTGTGCCAAGTTACTTTTAAGCTCAACTTGTGTGATTTTGGATAAGGTTACGTTTTTGATCGTATTGGATAATTCTCTGTTTTTCTTAACCCGTCCTTAAACTTGAACTCGTGTTTTGTTCTTTGGCAACATCCTGTCTCGAACGGCCACTGATGTCCATTCATGCTTCCCGCAGAGTTCGACAAGTTCTTGGCAGAGCGAGCGAAAGCCGCCGAGCGCCTGCCGTCACTGAGGGCGTCTTCGCAGGACGACAACCAGTCCGAGTCCTAAGCTGCTCCTGAACCTGCCGGACTAACACTGCTCGAGAAGCTTGTGCGTGCATGGGCTGGAAGAAGTGCGCCTTTCTCACTGACCGAGGGTTAAAGTGGCACATTGGAGGTGGAAATGAGCCTCCGCTCTGGAGGAAGTTATGTCATACATGTGTACTGCGCTCTTTAATGGGAACCAATAGTGTTTTTAACCGATAGGAAAGGAGGTGTTTTTACTTGACGTTGTGTTGGTGTGTCCATGAGCAAATATTTGCACATTTTTGTATGGCAACATTCCTGCTGTTGAAAGATGGGGAGCAATGTTGTTAAATTATGTATTATATGGCTGTTAAATATATATTGTTTAAATGAGACAAAGGGTTTCCCTTAGTAAACACTGTAAAAGGAGCTTCACAAGAACAAACTCTTAACAGTCTGATGCTTCACATCATCCATGTGGAGGTTTTTCTATGACCGTTTCCCTACTGAGATGTTTACTTGAAGCAAAGTCTTGACAGATTTCTGTCGACGAATAAACTAAAGCTATTAACTGGAATGGCGCATCGTGTCATGAGGTGCCTTGAGGTGATACGAGACTGATTCACACCCAAAAATGTAGCATGATCAAACAAAAGCTTTAACTCAACAGACGGAGTTGAGCAACCCCAACGATGGTTCGGTTCAAGCTGCTCTTTAGACGTTTGGCCACTAGATGTCGCCAAAGGCCTCTGCTGAAGAGCTTTGAAAAATGTCGCTTTTTTGTACACTATCTTCAGTGTCTATCGGAGCTTCACTACCTCACTCTGTTGCTGAGTGCTCTGCCATCCGGTAGGACCCACTTTATCTTTGGCTTCTTTGAATATTCATAGGATTGTATAGAGGTAGGCACTTTCATGGGTCAATCCAAGGCCGAATTTTGGCCATTTTAAAGAGTGGTTGAAAAAAGAAAAATCCACCCTGGGAGCCTGGGAACCAAGGATCACTCTGAAATAGAACCAGGGACCTCTTGATCTTCAGCCCAACACTCTCCCACCGAGCTACTTGTCCTCTGACTTACAGACGGGTTTTTCTTTTTAATTTAGCGTAGGTTTTCATAGGTTTTCAGTTTAAGTTGGGGTAAGGGTTCAGGAGCCATGGGAAAAATAAAAACTCCCTTTTAGGAGCCTGGCAATCAAGGGTCACATAGGAATAGAAAAAGGGACCTTTCGATGTTCAAACCAACACGCGACCACTGAGCTATTTGTCCTCTGGTATATCAATGGGGTTCGGGGAAATTTACCATAGGTTTTCAGTTTGAGTTGGGGTAAAGGTTAAAGACCTGAAAGCCATTCGACGCACAATTTTCCCTTAAGGCCTCAATCGAAACTAAAACATTTTTTGTTGTTTTTATCTTTTAATCTCAACATTCAAAACATGAAAGGCGTAAAAATGGGGGGGAAAATCGAACAATTTCCACATTTTTAACGATTTTTAATCTTGCATACTTTTCTTTCAATGACAAAAATTCATGCAATTAAAACTAATTCAACTACATGTTTTTCCTCGTTAAAGTATGATTATTAATATTCCTTTGACAAGTTACACAAACTGCACTTTAAATCAGAGGGTCTTCTTTGTGGAGCAAGTCAGCAAATATTTTCTGCCCTGCGATTGGGCCAAACAGGCCACCTGCCAAACAGCTCTGACTCCTGATTGGTCCACTCCTCCTACGCCCACCCGTGTTACGTGACGCCGTCACGCCCGGCCGCTCTTCACGTTCAGCTGCAGCCGTGGACACGTCCGCCGTCCCCAACTGCCTCTAACCGTCATGTCGCTGGGCAAAGCCACACGGAGCCTGGTCGGGCCGGCCCGCGGGGCCCTGCGCGCTTCGGCCGCGGCTCTGATCCGCCGCTACGCAGCCGTGGCCGAGGCCAGGGCGGTGCTGGAGACCGAGCTGGACACGATCCGCGCCGCGGGGACGTGGAAGGCGGAGAGGATCATCACCTCCAAGCAGGGTCCCCAGATCAACGTGGACGGCAGCCGTGGCAGTGAGTGGTCGTAGTTTTGTCGCGGCGAACAGCTGCGGGACCGTGTCCTCAAACGCACCACTCAGTTCACAGTGTTTGTGTCGCTGCGCCTCCGTTAACGGCCCCTGATTTTTATCTGGCTGCTACTTCTTTTTTTTCTACCTAAAACTCGCGTTGCTAACCAAAACATGTCCGTTAGCGACCTCGTCTCTCTTACAAACAACACCCAGAAAAACAGCGATCAAGGACGTGAGTTTAAGAGTCGAAGCATTTCCAAATAGGTCCCAACAACTCGTGACCTCTGACATCAAACTCCGATTTTAAAGTCAGTAAAAAAAAGTCGTTTCCGAAGTTCTCCACAGTGGAAGCTGCAAATATCTGCCAGCAAACAGCAGCAAACTCTGTGTTTACATTTCAGCCTGAACTTTTGCCAGGCTTAGACCCTGCTGGTGTGTGATTGGGACGTTGACTTGAGGCCATGACCCCCTCACGTGTTGAATCCACAGGATTATGCATAGTTGTTGAACCTTTTACAGCTTAAAAGCTCTAATTAACAAAAAATAAATACAAGTGTTTGTCTCCTTTTCCTTGTAAACAATTTCAGGAGTGAAGAACTACTTCAAGTGCTAAGATATCATTTCTTCCACTCTCAAAAAAAACCTACTCATACTTCCTGCATTCTCTCTTCGTCTCCACTCATTTCTCACAGGTATTTTGAATTTCTGTGCCAACAACTACCTGGGCCTGTCCAGCCACCCGGAGGTGGTGCAGGCAGGAATCGATGCCCTGAAGACGTACGGCGCTGGGCTGAGCTCTGTCAGGTTCATCTGCGGCACACAGGTTTGCGATAAAAGCAGTTGTTTGCAATCAAGCATACTTCTTGAAATAACTGAATTAATCGAGTTCTGATGGCACTTTGATCTTTTTTTAGGATCTGCATAAAAATCTGGAGCAGAAGCTGGCAGAGTTTCATGAGCGAGAGGACTGCATCCTGTATGCCAGCTGTTTCGACGCCAACGCCGGACTTTTTGAGGTGCGTCGGGACGAATCCTCCTCCGTCGCAATGAAGTGAGAACAAATCGTATCTGGTAAAGCATGAAACGATTGTCCCACCAGGTGATGATGGGCCCGGAAGACGCCGTGCTGTCTGACGAGCTTAACCACGCCTCCATCATCGACGGGATCCGCCTATGTAAGGCGAAGAGGATGCGCTACAAACACATGGACCTGAGCGACCTGGAGAACAAGCTCATAGAGGCCCAGGTGTGTGTGTGTGTGTGTAAGCACATAATCACTCACGAACAAATCACTTGGGGAACCCACTCCTTTGAAATAGTTATTTTTACCATTAAATGAGGCTTCTGTCTTCATTATGTGGTCAAAAAAAACATGCATGTTTCTACATTGTTGTTTCGCCGTTTGGTTCTGTCCGTCTCAGTCGTCCCGCATGCGCCTGGTGGTGACGGACGGAGTCTTCTCCATGGACGGGGACGTGGCCCCCTTGCAGGGCATCTGCGACCTGGCCGACCAGTACAACGCCATGGTCTTCATCGACGAGTGTCACGCCACCGGCTTCCTGGGGCCTCGAGGCAGGTTGGTGGAACGTCGAATCCCGTTTTAGGAACGCGCTTCTGAAGCTGCCCGCAGGTGTGTCGCATACTGCTGTGTTGATGCAAAGGCTCTTCCTGTACTTTTGCAGAGGAACAGATGAACTCCTGGGGGTCATGAACAGAGTTCACGTTGTAAACTCCACACTTGGAAAGGCGCTGGGTGGAGCAGCAGGTGAGCTGCAAATACTGTCTGGTGTGTGTGTGGAGGCCATGATCCTTTTCTGACCGTTCGGTGTCTCTCTCCACCCCTTTCTTTCCAGGTGGCTACACCGTCGGGCCGAAGCCCCTCATCGACCTGCTCCGGCAGCGCTCGCGGCCTTACCTGTTCTCCAACTCGCTGCCCCCGCCGGTGGTGGGCTGCGCCACCAAAGCTGTGGAGCTGCTGCTCGCCTCCAGTGAGATCGCACAAAGTATGACCAACAAAACCATGAGGTGCGTCCGTCCTCGCAGCGTCAGCCAAATGCTGAGCTGCCTCGTCAAACATGGTCACTCAAAGCCCCATTTTTGTGACAATGGTCACGGCTGAAACTGACACTTTTGTATCATTTAGGATTAAGCACTTTATGTGACTGTGATTACTTTTTTTCCCCCCTCCAACCAGATTCAGGAACAAGATGACGCAGGCCGGCTTCACCATTTCAGGCTCGGCTCACCCGATCTGCCCCGTGATGCTGGGCGACGCACGGCTGGCCTCCCTGATGGCCGACGACATGCTGAAGCACGGTCAGTTGATCGGTTCTCAACAGACCGGACGTAGGACAGACCAGCAGCACTGCAATGACCTGTCGTTCTCCTCTGCAGGGATCTATGTCATCGGATTCTCCTACCCAGTGGTGCCGAAGGGCAAAGCCCGAATCCGCGTTCAGATTTCAGCTGCGCACACGGACGAGGACATCGACCGCTGCGTCGACGCGTTCATCCAGACGGGCAGAAAGCACGGCGTTGTCTCCTGAATCAGACACCCGAGAGGAAACGGGAAAGAATCGGCCAAAGCGCTTTACAGATCTTGCTGCTGCCTGTTACTTAAGACCTATGAATGATTTTGATGCCGAGAGTTACTTTCGTAGGTCAACGGAGATTGTTGTTTTTGTGTTTGCTTGGCTGAATGAAGCACTTTTCCTACAGTGTAGGTGTGTTTGTATCAAAGGGCTGTTACATGTTCATCTGCTGACTGCAGGTGAGACTTTTTCAGGCCTCAGGTGTGGTTTTGTGTTCAGGAACACAGTCTGGAGCATTTACTCATGCTACTTGTTTTGTGTAGTAGCACTGTCAAGCTTTTATGATGGTAAACAATAAACTGATGCTTTGATTCAGTAAAAAAGTCAAATGGTTTGTGTTTTGCTTCCAATAGAGGAACTGACTTTTCAAAATAAAAGAAAAATGGTTCATTTTGCAACTTATTAATTTAAATGTTTTGCTAGGAAGCATGAGATTTAATCTTTCTGCATCTGAGGCTAAAAACATCCGGAAAGTTAAGAGAACAATCATGATATCATTCAGACATTTTTTTTAGCTCAATTCAGTTGCAGTAACTGCACCTCAACTAAAAGCAGCACCTTGTTTAAACTTTACATTTTAGCATTTGAAACGGCCATTTAGGGACATTTTGGAAATTGAAAACTTTTTAAAGATTCCTCTGCGGATGTCGATCGAGTATTTTGCTTCGCAGACTGTGAAAACCCTCGTTTCAGTGACTAATCTCTCATTTCTTTGTTAAACACACATTGACAGCAGCTCGCTTTCTTCTCCCTTCCCCCGTCATCTTTTTCGCGCCACTAGAGCTCCTAAGCCCCGCCTTCCTCGTGACGTCTACCTCCTCTAATTCGTCCCGACCAATAGAAAACGACGTTCTTTTCCTTCAGCAAATCAGAAGACAGCGGACGAGCTGTTGCGCGAAGCTGCTCGCGGGAAACAGACAGGAAGGAGTTGAGCTTTTTGCCGCGAAACTGAGCCGTCGGACCGCGTTGTCTCCGGCTCCCTTCACCCGCAGACTCTCCTCTCGGACTCGGCGGTGAAACGCGCGGTTCATTCGCAGCACTTTTCCTCCGCAGCGGCGCTTTCGATCGTCTCGGTGTGAGCATGTCTGGCTTCGATGACCCCGGGGTTTACTACAGCGACAGCTTCGGCGGAGGAGAGGGTCCCGGCGGGGACGACGGGGGACAGAAGAGGGTCCACATCAAGAAGCGGTTCCGCGAGTTTCTCCGCCAGTTCAGAGTCGGGACCGACCGCACCGGGTTCACTTACAAATACAGGTGAGGAACCACGTTCAAGGGGTCTGGTCGGACTCCTGTCTGTGCTGGACAACCGGATATCTGTGTGAAACAAAAATTGGTGCTGGGAACAGGATTATCTCCAGCAGAAATTACAAATTTTACGGTTTAAAGTCAAAGGATTAAGTTTTGAAAAGACCCTCGAGGCAGAAGAATTGCATCGTGGGATATGTAGGCAGGAGGAGTTTCAGATCAAACTTTTCTGTCTTAATTTAAGATTCAGTGTTTTGTTTCTTATATTTTGACTCTTTGATCTTAAGTTTATTGTTTTTTTGAAACGTTTCTTCTGTTTGATTGCGACCAGAGATGAGCTGAAGCGTCACTACACCCTGGGGGAGTACTGGGTGGAGGTGGAGATGGAGGACCTGGCCAGCTTTGACGAGGACCTGTCCGACTGCCTCTACAAGCTCCCCACCGAGAACCTGCCGCTGGTGAGTGTTTCCACAGGAGGTGCCGCGACCCCGTTTCTGTCCCTCAGCGGTTCTGTGGTTCTCACGCCTCTGATGTGAAATTACAGCTGGAGGAGGCGGCGAAGGAGGTGGCCGACGAGGTGACCCGTCCTCGGCCCGCCGGGGAGGAGACGGTGCAGGACATCCAGGTCATGATGAAGAGCGACGCGCATCACGCCTCCATTCGTAACCTCAAGGTAGCATCAAGCCTCGTTTCCACGTCTCGTCTGGTAGACGCCTTCAGCAGCTGAGTCACAGTCTTTTGCTCCGCCCCTCTGCAGTCAGAGCAGGTGTCCCGCCTGGTGAAGGTGCACGGCATCATCATCTCGGCCACGGCGGTGAAGGCGAAGGCCACCAAAGTCTGCCTGCAGTGTCGCGGCTGCCGCAACATCATCAACAACATCCCGCTGCCCCCGGGCCTGCAGGGCTACGCCCTGCCGCGCAAGTGCAACTCGTGAGTACGGCGCGACTCTTTTCCGCCCGTTTCCACAAGCGCC
>JASSRZ010000065.1:9341613-9358496 GCA_032164315.1 Malacoctenus gilli
GGCCTCGGTGGCCTCGGTCAGGGCCTCCTCGGCCGTGATGCTGAGTCCGGCCCTGTGGAGCTGCGTGGCCCTGGTCACCCTGGGCTCCATCTTGGCTCTGGGCGTTTGGGCTTTCATATACAAGCGGCAGAGGAGACGCAGCAGCTTCCCTGGTAAGAACAGAGGAGACGAAAGTATGTTTAAAGGCTGAAGGAGTCCTCGTGTTGAGACATTGTCGAGAGTTATTCTCTTCAAAGACACAGTCCAGGAACTGGGCTTTAAAGTTGTCTTCGAACTGATGTCTACATTATATATGAACCTACTTTGCGATGCATTCACACAATGTCAACGACAGTAGAGAGGAAACGGTGCCGCAGGTGCTGAAGTGTGACGTTCAACTGCGGCAGAAACTCCACAGTTTCTGTTCTGTCCCTGGGGGGTCCCTCAGGTCAGCCCCCTCCCGTCCCAGCAGCTATTCTGGGACCGACACTCATCCGTTGGTTGGGTGCTTTGGGCTCATTACCAAACTGACTCAGGCAGGACAAAGTGGACATGCAGGGGGGCTGGTGAAACCTTTCAAAATAAAAGCTTGTAAAAGTGTTATTTTATGTGTTACAGGCGCCTCAGTGCCGGTGCAGGAGCCCCTCCCGGACCCTCTTGACAAACAACCCCCCACAGAGACAACCAATGAGACCCCATCACACTGCCCTCACCTCCTCACGGGGGCCCAGGCGGGCTTTAGGTGGGGGGACGGCGGCCCCACAGCCGGCCGGGGCCCCGCGGGAGGAGGGGGGCAGGACGCGGGGCCGCCGGCGTGCACCGAGGGGCACAGGATCCCGCTTCCGGCCACAGAGCTGGGCGGCACCGCGCTCGTCACAACCAAAACTGTGTAGAGACTCCGCTTCCGGTTCAACACCCTGAAATGAATCTGTCGGAGATTGATTGATTGGATGGGAGAAAATCACCTGATCTTCGATCTTTCAGTAGTCACAAATAAGTGGCATTGCACATTATTGCCACGTTGCCCGGGTCTGTTTCCTGTTGATTTATTTTCCATTTTATTTGAGTTTTTAAGTGATGTTGAAAATGCCGACAATCCTATGTCTTCATGCAGCTCTCAAACTGTCTATAATACTTCTGCAAACGCATTTTTTTTCCTTTTTAATCTCAAAGTTCTCTTTGGAAAATAGAAAAATGCAGGTTACAACTGGAGACATTCTGTAATTGCCACAATTACCGAATAAAAACAAAGGAAGCTGCTTCAAAAATTTGCTTTCAAATATTATTTAATAAAACACAACAAACACCACCAGAGAAACGTTTCCAATGTTGTGAAAAGAAGGTAGCATCGTTGTCGTGCGAAAACAGAAATATTCTGGACGAGTACTGTTTGGAGATAGTTTCGCTGTCTCCGCAGCAGGAAAAAGGCTATTTACACGGTAAATAATTGGGTCAAACGTTCTCGATCAATGAGCGACCTGTCGGCAACACTGGGACATAAAACAGAGAGTCACTGTTCAAAATAAAGTGATGAAGAGTCTCGACCGGATGGACAAGAAAACCTTCGTTCTTTCCAACAGAAATTGAAGTGTCAGTGTCCGCAATGTTCACAGATAACATTACCTAAAAAAATTGTCTTTTTTGGGACCAAATTCATGGATAAAACTCTGCTTCTGTTTCTTGAACTTCACTGACATCAAAATAAAGACTGAATGCAAGTATTTTACCGAATAAACCTCTGTAAAGTGAGCTGATGATGAGAATTGATGTGTTAAAATGTGTCAAAAAAACACAGAACGAAGACCAACAGTCTGCCCGTCGCTTTTTCTATAATAATAAGTAAATTTCATCTGTAGGGAAGACTCTTTTTTTGTGACCAGTGGGACGAAACCGTCTGGGGAGTCGGTTTATTTTAGGAGATACTGAAGGAAAGTGCAGTGAAATGTGTGAAGAACAGATGTCAGGAAACACTCAGAGGATCGTGACTCTGAGGCAACACGAAAGCCTCCTCAGACCCCTGAATGATCCCAGCCACAGACACCCAGCAGTGCCCACCAAGCAGCGCCAGCGCGGCCGCCCTCTCGCATGCCGTCGCTCCGGCAGGGTCACAGGCAAGTGTTGGGGGCGTCGGCGACGGCCAGGTGAAAGTAATCCGGCAGGCTGTCGCTCTGCAGGCTGCCGCTGGTCTCCCTGCGACGGACTTTGGCGGACAAGGTCCCCTTCTTGTGGAAGGCGTCCGGCCCACCGCTGCGCTTCTCCAGACTGGACATGATCATCTCGGCCAGGTCCTGCTGGAGCCGCTGGAAGTTCTCCCTGAGAGGGAGACGGCGGGAAAAGCACCGAAACATCATCAGGACGTCTCGGCGAAGCTGATCTCCGCTTCATCACCCAAACACTCAATTAGATGCATTCGGACTAAAACGTCTCTCCGTCTCTGAGCTGCTCAAATCGAGATGTCACTCACGCTGTGGGCGGCGTCGGCAAGTTGTGTTTCCCGCCGGTCACTCCCGTTAACCAGTAGGTCATCTCTTTGCCTTTCCCCTGCAGGAAGAGCAGACGGAAAGCAGAGTCGGACCGAACGTTCAGGCGAACCGAACGCTCGAGAGACGCTCGGCTCACCTTCAGGTACGTCTCGCCTCTCGTCTCGTACTCGAACTTCCTGTCCGTTCTCTGCAGGATTTTGATGGTCGACTGGCTCACGTGAATTCTCAAAGCTGGAAGAAGAAAACGTGCGTAACACCTGAAAATGTTTGTTTTCATTGCGAACGTTTTTCACGGAGGGAAAATCTTTCCTTTTTACGAGTTTTTTTGGAAAAAAAACCAATATTTCCAGTGTGTGTGTGTGTGTGTGTGTGTAAGTGAGTGTGTGTGTGTTCTCACGCAGGCCTGTCGACTCCATGCGCGAGGCGGTGTTGACGGTGTCACCGAACAGACAATATCGAGGCATTTTGTTGCCCACCACTCCTGCTGCACACGGTCCTGAAGACAAAAACAAGAAACAATTAGTGAACAATCACTGATTAAAAAAAACACTTTTAATTCACTTTCAGAAAAACAAATTAAGGTTAAGGAAGCTACATTTGTCAACAGATAGGAATGATATTTTGAAGACAGGAAAAAGGCGAATTGGCAAATATTTGATCTGAAACATTCCGATTGTGGGGAATTTTGAGGGAATCAAGGCTGTGATTAAGCCAACACATGGTAAACATCTGGTACCTGAATGCACCCCGATGCGGATCCACAGAGGGATCCCAGGCAGGTGCTGCAGTTCAAACGTCCCCACAAACGCCAGGATGTCCAGCGCCATGTGAGCGATGTCCACCGCGTGTCTGTTGCCGTTGCGTTTGGGCAACCCCGACGCAACCATGTACGCGTCCCCGATGGTCTCCACCTGCCAGGGGGGAAAGAGGAGCCGTCCGGCCTCTGAGAACTCGCCGTTTATGGGTGGGGGGGGGCACTGGTGCGGCGGTGGGGCGCGGTACCTTGTACACGTCGTGGTGGTCCAGGATGCTGTCAAAGTTCTTGTAGATGTCGTTGAGCATGTCCACCACCTCCATGGGGGTGCTGTAGTGGCAGAGGGTGGTGAAGCCCACGATGTCACTGAAGTAGATGGTCACCTCCTCGAACAGCTCCGGCTCCACTCGGCCGGTCTCCTTCAGGGACCGCACCACCGGCCTGTGAGGGGGGGAGGGGCACCGCGACACGTCTCTGAAGATGCATCTCAGAAGAGCTGATCCGTCGACGAAACGCGTGGACCTACGCTGGGAGCAGCATGAAGTTCAGGCGGTCGGCCCGGTCCCGCTCCACCTTGTACAGCAGCGTCCTCTCCTCCACCAGGTGCTCCAGGGTCCTGGAGTACATCTGCAGGCGGCGGATCAGCTTGTCCATGTACGTCTCCGTGGCCTGGTTTTGCAAATTACTGCGAGACATCGAATCCGGTTCAGAGCGAGATCGTTCAGTCACTCAGTGAAATATTCATGAACGCTCCCAAAAAAGAGCTTTTTTCTCAGTTTTGTTTGAATTTCTGATTTCTTGAGAGCAACCGGAATATTTACAACAAAAAAAACAAACATTTCCTGTCAAACTGTTACATCGACGGACCTGAAAATCTTCCCAAGCATCGACTCTATTTTCTTAAAATCCGGCCTCCGTTCTGGATCTTCATCCCAGGCGTTTTTTATCAGCGTGTAGAGCTGAAGACACAACGAGAAGTCATTAAAACGAAAAAGACCGAAGGATTCAAACTGATCCAACATGCACCAGAAAAAAGGTTGTTGTTGTTTTTCACCTCGACCTCCCGATCCGACGCGCCTTCAAAGTAAAGGTCGGGTCTGAAGGCGATGGAACTGGGATACTGAACTCTGTAGAGCTTCTCTGAAGGCAACAAACACGTTAAATTCTTCCGACTTTCCGGCTTCACAGTTTAACTCCTGATCTGCGGAGATGAGCGAGTTTTGGCAGGCTCACCTGCTCTATTCAAGCAGTGCTGTGTGTAGAACGGGCAGCGTCTCAGGATGATCTCGTGGGCGATGATGGCGTAGCTGTAGACGTCTCCTTTTTGGGAGACTCCTTCTTTGCGGAGGTGCTCTGGTGCCGTCCAGAGGTCTGAGAGGAGAGAGGAGGATGAGGAGGAGGAGGAGGAGGAAGGGGAGGCATTCAGGACCTTTCGGGCCGGCGGTCGGCATTGGCGGTGCTCGGTCAGGCTCGCCCTCACCCCTGCCCGGCCTCAGGATGGTGTGGCAGCCAAAGTCGGTGATCTTGACCACCATGCGGTTGTCCACCACGCAGTTGGTGGACTTGAGGCGGCCGTGGGCCTGAATGTTGCTGGAGTGGAGATAGGACATGCCCTGCAGGAGACGCACAGCCGGACGCCACCACTGAGTCACAATGCAGCATTTTATTACCTCTTTTCATGTTTTATTTCAGACATAATCACCTAAAGAGGATGATCTTCCTGCTTATTTCAAGGTCTGTTTGTCTCATTACAACTCTAAATTTCACCTTTTTTTAAGAGTGTGTTACTTAAGTTAGAAAAAATTGGACCGATAACAATGAAGCTATTGAAATTGACTGAAAATGTTCCCTTTCTGGGTGATTATGTCCAATTTGATTGAAACAAGTGAACTTTACTTGTCAATTCTAGGGTTTTTTTGCATTGCATCTCCAGTGGTGCAGACGCACTGCATCGCCACAAAGATTGGCCTGCATTTGCGTGGGCGAATTGGCGACAGATGTTCCAAGTCATCAGACGTTTATTACCTTTGCGATGTCGTACATGACTGATATCTTGAACTCCATGTCCATGAAGGTCTCGTCCGGATACGAGATCCTGTCGTTCAGAATGTGCTGGAAAGAAGAGAGCAGATGAAGACGCGGACGTCTAATGGCTTTTATTACCCTGCCGACGTGCAGGGCAGTGTCATCAAACAGTGTGGGGTGTGTGAGAAGCATCTCTGGTCATCTGCGAGACGAGATCGTTGAAGTGCGTCTGCCGCCGCGCTCTCACCCTGAGCGAGCCCCTCTGGCAGAGCTCGAACACGCCGTACACGTCGTACTCCACCTTCACCGTGCCGTAGAACTTGGTCAGGTTGTAGTAGTCGATCCTCAGCAGCTGAAACGTGGACAGCGGGGAGGAGGTGAGCCAGCAGGTACCAACTGCCACCCGTTTCCCCCGTGCAGAAATGAGGCGTTTCTCACGGTGTTGAGCTCGATCCTCTGATCCTCGTTGAAGTCTCCTTCGGTGTGCTGCAGCTGTTTCAAGATCACAGGCTGGAAAATGGAGGAAATGCTGAGTGGAAACAATAGACGCCGTCGCCGACTGTGATGTCAACGTCCAGAAACATCGGTACCTTCTTGTCGTAGCGGCCTCGCTGGCTGAAGAAAGTGCTGTCCTTCCTTTTATCGTCGTCGATCTGCAACGTAAACACATCTCAGATTGAACCCGTCTCATTTTTCTCCCTTCAGCTCGGCTCGTTTTGTGTCCCGCGTCCATCAAAAGTGACCAATTTCTGATCTGTGATGGCAAGGGGGGGGGGGGGGCGGTTACCTTCAGGGAGACCTCCTTCTCATCCAGAGGAACAATCAAGTGCGGTTCGATGTGAGACCACTTCTTCTGCAAGAGACGCTCTTTTCTGTTCTGCCTGACAGGTTTGAAACACACCGATAAACAGGAGAGGTGAACGTCCAACCCGTCTGTGTTTAGAGAGACCGACAGACTTCTCGTGCAAATTCTGGAAGCATTTAGGATCCTGTTTGTCTTTTTTATTATTCTCCATCACATAAACATCATAATTTATTTGAACCGTTCAACTGTTCAGACGTTCAGCTTTTTTGAAAGACATCTGCACTTCAAAAATGACCTTTTTTAAGCCAATCGTCTTATTAATCCACTGACTCACTCGTTCACTCACTCGGCCGCTTACCTGTAGAAGATGAGCGCGATGGCCGTCACCACGGCGACAGTCAGACTCAAAACGATCACGATAATATCCTGAACATCGAAACCTGAAAGCAAACACACCAGAAAATGGTCTTTTTTCTGCTGCGCTTAATATAAACAGAGAAAAAGTTGAGCGCTTTGAGTTCATTTTTCTCCGGCTTGTATCTTCAGAGCTTCTTACCAGCTGGATGTTCGGGCGTGTCCTTCGGGAGCTTGTTTCCTTTCCAGTGGAGGGCGGGGTTTGGGTCCTTTACGGTGCTTTTTTTTTTAGACGTATCGAACACCAGCAGGACTTCATACTGGAGGGAGAACGACGCATGTTTTCAGGGACATTTTCAACTGCGAAGGACAAACAGTTCAAACTGACAGCAGTCGGACCTGGTTGGTCAGAGCCGACGTGTAAATCACGGAGAAGTTGGCGTCACGGTCGCCAGCCTCGTCGAGCTTGTAGTGTCCTCCCATTCCTGAACCACAGACGGAGGGACAGAAGCTGTGACGGGGACTTCAGCAGACACGAGCAGACGTCCCCCTCCGCAACTCACGACTCACCGTCGAAGGAGACATTTGCAAACGGGTGTCCATCCGCAGACGTGTTGGAGGACGTCTCGTTGCGGCGCCTGCTGAGCAGCTTCTCTCGGAGCACTTGGCCCAACAAGAGAGCTCCGTCGTGATATCCTGCCACATAGTCGTTTATCTGGAGAGGGACGACAAAATCAAATCAAGCGGGGAATTTTCCTGAACGCTCGATCGATCAAACTGTCTTTAGAGAGTTCCGGATAGCTGATGTGAACAGAAGCAGAAAAAATCGAAAAAAAAATGCAATAGTAACGAGTAAAAGGTAAAGATGAAAGGGTTTTTTATTCAAAATGATTAAAAAATGACAAAAAATGACAAAAACTTCGAGAAAAAGTCAAATAAAATCAAGGAATAAATCCTAAATCAGCTCGTGGAATTAACACACAAGCTGAGACAATAAATCAACGTTTGAATGTCACCTTGTCGTTTTGCGTTGAGTTGAATCCGCTGTTCGTGAGGTTCCTCTGCGGCAGAGTGACCACCAGGACGTTCTGCATCCCCTCAGTGGACGTGGTGTTGTCGTAATACTCGGTGCTGCACAGAAGTATCGCGTAATCCTCAGAAATGTTTCCAGTGTTTTACTTTGCCGTGTGACAGCTCAGTCACTTACTTGTACACGTCGATAAGTATAAACATGATGTCCTCTTTAATCACTTCCCCCATCGCTTTGATGGCGGTGATCTCTTCGACGCCTCCGCATAAGATGAAGACTGAAAGAAACAACGCGAAACAACGAGTCTCTGCTTAGACTCTACAATGCAAAACATGAGGCACAAACTGGCTCAGCCTTTACTGGAGGCGCTGCTAAGACTTTATATTGCAATAATTTCATACTTCACCATCTTTACCTAATTTTCTTCTGTTCACCTCAAGAAAAATCCTCAATCTGAGGAAGTGGCTTTTTATTTTCTGCCCCTTTAATTTCCTACTTTTATCATTGACCACCTGAGTTTACAAAAAAATGCAAAACTCCGTCGGTTTTGTAACAATTAGGCCCAAAATACCCCGAGAACCTATTCGATTCAGAAGCTTTCAGTCCTTTAGTCCGCGGTGCCAACGTGTCACCGGACAGAACCGAGCCAGTACCCACTGTTGCTGTGTCTGTCCTCTGATCGGAGGGCCTTTTTCAGGTCGTCCTCTGAACGCAGCATCTCTCTCTTTGAGTTCGAGGCGAAGGCGGAAGAGGGAGCCTCCAGTGCGTTAATGTACCTGCAGCAAAAGCAAAGGTTGGCGTCACACGCTGCAGGTCCCTACCGGGAGGGAGGGGGGGGTCATTCAGGCTGGCTTGCGTTCGTCCCGACTCACCAGAAACAATCCTCGCTTGCGTTATCGCTGTTGGCTTTCTTGTAGACGTAAACCTGCTCCCAACTGTCTTTGAAATGCCAAGATTCTTTCATGAACTCGAGGAAAAAGCTGGCGATCTTTCTGGCCGGCGGGAGGATGCGGGTCAGCTTGGGTTTGGAGTCGCAGGAGAGGCCGAAGCTCCCGGCCGAGATGATGGGGATCGTCAGACTGAAGCCGATTTCCTCACTGGGGCGGAAAAACAAGACGGTGAGACAATTTCGTCCAGTCAAGACCAGTCTCATCACCGAGAAAACGAGACTCACGTACTCGACTAACTGGAAGGTTGCAAACGTGCAGGAAGGTCCGAGCATGACGCATCCGGTCTCACGTCTTCTCTGAAGACAAATAAGTCATCAAACGTTATGAGATATCCAATAAAATCAAGGAAACAGATGGTTGAAAACAAAAAGCTGACTTTCTTTCTTCTATCTGCTGTATTGGAACAAAGACAGCAGTCATCAGAAGTTTAAGAGAACTTGGTACAAGAAGTTTTGGAGATTTTGTTGATTTTTACCAACATTCAAACTTCAAACTCCTTCAGAATTATGGACAAGCTAAATCTTCACCTGAACACCGAGGCGTGTTTACAGGTTTATTCGCCCTGAAACCCTCGTTATTTATGAGTTTGACCTCACTCACATGCAGGTGTTTCAGTATGGACACGCCCTCGCAGGTGGTGCTCTTACAGCCCTGCTGGTTGTAGCCGGTGGTGGTGAAGCCGTTGTAGTTGGCCGTCAGAACGAAATCTAAACCTTCAGTCATGGAAAAACAAAGAGATAAAAGCGTCATTAGCATCAAAAGCCAACTCATTAATACCTCTGGATGGTCCAGATTAGATTAAATGAACCTCGTCACCACCTCTGCGGGTGGAAAGTCTGTCTCTGATTTCAGCCACAGAACAGATCCGTTTATCAATCCAGCAGCAGTCAATTAATCAAATTAGGGTTTTTTTTCTTTTGCCTTTGTTGTTGTTTTTAGATTCTTAAACAAAACAATCGAAAAAAAGATGAAACCACTTTTGTTTACCACAAAAAAATGCTACAAACTACTGGTTGTACAGCGGCGATAAAAAAAAAAGCTTCATCATCATGACTGGATGGGTCACAGATTGTGTTTAGCGTGTTGACACACAATAAAAATAAAAAATGTCCCCCAATGTTTTGGCTCTCCCGTCTCTGACTCGCCAGAACATTACAGTGAAGCCAAAAACTCTGACTCACCAACATGGAAAAGCGGGAGCTTTCAAAATTCAACATTATGCTTTGTACTTTTGAGTAAAAGTTTTTCAATCAGCAAAGTGAGTTTCATGAGCAGCAATACGAACAAGTTAAACCACAGAAATGCACAGTTTGAAACTTTTCAGCAGCGATTCAAGATGTCGCGTGAGAGAGAAGTGATTTTGTTTCAATTGTGCTCGAATTTCTTTTAAAATATTGAATGAAATACTCTTAAATGATGATGCTGATGTAACAGACGGACAGCAGATCGTCTGTCCTCTAAATGCTTATTTCAACAGATCTGCATTTTTATATCTAGCTATCTCTTTTTGCTGCAAAATGAACATTTAAACCACTGATTTGCATAGTTTCTTGGGGTTCTGAACCAGCACGTTTTGCCCTCCAAAATGGCTGCATCACGGCGTCCCGGGAAGTTCAGCACTGGTCAGTCTCAGGCGCCCGATCGGTGCCGACAGGAAACAGCTGCTGCCGTCTGACAGCTGTCCACTTGTTTAAGCAAACAGCTTTTGCATGACAGTAAACGGGCCAAACTGGCTACGTGCTCAACGGGACGATAAACGCTACGTTCAGGCTTTTATTTTATGATCAGTGACAGAAATCGCACTGTACCAGGTTACAGAATAAGAGCTTTGCATTATATTCCATTTAAAAAGAGAGCAAACATTGTGGGTGACTGTTGCAGACGCTGATTTGTATAGAATATCTTTACTGGATGTTAGAGGTTTGATATAAAATTGTATTTTGTAGGAAAATTTGATAATTGTTACCAAATTTTGTTGAAGTATTTAACTTAAAATCAAGTCTCCATCAGGCTTCTCACAGTAACGCCGACAACCTGTGACCACAAAATGGCACAAATCCGTTTTTAAGTGTGTCCTGTTTTACATTTTGAAATAAATCTTTCGTATATTTCTTATATTTTGAGACCAAATGAATAACAGTTGAGTTTTTACACTCTTTACCAGCAACATTTTTCGCTTTTTTTGGTTATTTTAAAGATTTTTTTGTGAATTTTGTTCGTTTTTCATCTCTGTTTTCACAGTTTTCTTATTTGTTTGTTGTTTTGACCCGTCAGCGTCCACCTCCTGCTTGTTTTTCCGTCTCATTTCTGTCCCTGGGGTCGGTGCGTCCATGTTTAGGGTCCCTCCATACCTTCGGCCTCGTTCTTCAGCCGGTCCAGCTCGATGGCGCGCTCCACGGCGGACTGCACGTACGGCCGGCTCCAGTCGTAGGTGTCGTCCTCCAGCAGCACGACGTTCATCGTGTATCGGTGGTAAATCTCCAAGCAGTCGTCCAGCATGTCGTTGGCGACCGCCGCCGCGATCAACACCCCCAGGAAGGCCAGACTTTGGCACAGGTACATCCTAATCTTTGAGACTGTCCAGGTTCTCCCAGATTTCTTGGCCCTCCTCCTCCGTTTCTACATATCACCCAGTGAAACAGGAGCCTGCTTCTTTCTTCTTCTTCTTCTTTTTACGTATGTACACCCGAGTAAATCCTCCACAGAGATGACATGGGTCCAAATGGAGAAGTGAGCTCGGGCTCTTTGGGAAGCAGAAGTCACAGCATCCAGGTGGGAGGAAACAAAGCCAAGCTTTTCAAACCTTTCCAACTCCAAATGAGTCCAAATTTAATCCAAAAGAGTGAAAAAAAGGTTGAAAAAGTCGAACAAAAGCAACAGTCTTGGCTCTGCTCCTTTCGTCACAGCCTGAGGATCAATAAACCTCCACCTTGGTACAGGCGGGTCTCGCTGTCCTCCGCGTGTTAATGAACAACTGTCAAGTGACAGTCGGTGCACAGCAAAGGGAGGGAGGGAGGGGCAGGAAAAACTCCCACACTCCATCTGGACGGACACCTCGGAAACTCACGAGATCACAATCTGACCTCGGCGTGGACGCACAGATCGCTTGGGAACGTCTAAATCCCACCTCCTGCTTCCTCTTTGTCAGGCTGAGAAAAACCTGATCTGAACCGTCTCTCGCTCTCAAACCCGTTTCATGATCAATCTAAACGATAAAAACAACACAAACACCCAAAACACAGTGTATGTTTAGCCTCATTCTGTTACTTTGTGTTAGAAAAGCCTTCTTTGTCGTGCAGTGGGAGAGCTTGTGTGGTGCTGGGGGCAAAGGTCACAGCGGGCCATAAAGCCGAAGGCTTGTGCACCGCTGATAAATATTGTGGGCTGTAAAAGCAGGGTGGAATTAGCCTGTAAAAGTCTTGACCAAACTGCTCGTAAAACCAGCGTCAGCTCACTCGGAGGCACAACCTGCATTAATCCCTCCGATCGAACTCAAATCGCGCTGCCGCGTCTTTATCATCAGCAGCTTCAAAAATGTCACACGAAGGTGGAAACATTCCCGCACTGAGGAAACAAATCTGCAGCTTTCGGAGTGAAGATTGCAGCTCATATTGTCACAGTGACCTTAGAAAGTCAGTGTTATGACTCTCATGACAGTTGTCACATAAATAACAAGTTTTGGCAGCAGCGTTACCGTCTCATCAATCTCTCTTCTTCTCATGAGCAACACATAATGTGGCTTTGTAGGAATCTGGGACCCTTTTCCTCTTTTTCCAAAACGCTCCAATTAATTAATTAATTCTTCTCTTTTTTAAAAAATAAATGAAATGAAATCATTTTGAATAAAGAATAAAAAGTAAAAAATGTTCGGGTGAGAAGCAAAAAATTAACGAAAAATTAAGTAAAAATGAGAAAGCGAAGAAAATACTTGTGTGATTCATTTTGTTGACCTTTTTTGTCTGTTGAAAGCGTTTTGTGTATGTAGCAAACACACTAACTCCTCAGTCTCCATCCCGTCTGCCCTCTTATCTGCCCTCCAACCACAGTTAAAGTGCTCCGGGGCCTTTTTATTCCAGCTCAACACGAACAGCTACCGTTAATGGCGTTCAGTTGCTATTAACCAGCCGAGACGAGACAATAAAGTTTTAACGCATCACGCTTCCTCCTCTTGACAAGCTTCCAGGTACAGACAGGTGGGACGTCTGTAATGGTGCGAAATGACGGCGTGTCCCAAACCAACGGCGCTATTTCAGCGTCATACGTGCGTGTTTATGGCCCGGTGAGGTGGCGACCAGACAGGAAGCGGTTTGATGTGCAGGAAATCTCAGACGCGGGTCCAGCAATCTGGACTGAATCTGACGGAATCGAAACATCAGTGACTTGGTGTCTGAATGCTGTTGATGCTTTTATTTTGTTGAAACATAGAAGAATGACACGAAGCCATTTGACCTTTTTCTGCTTCCTATGGGAAAGACATGAAAAATTGGGTTTAAAGTCAATTAAACCATTTAAAACCGATGAGAAGCAAATGATTAGCATGTGAGTGATTGACCTCTATCTGACTCCCTTCTTAAGTGTATCAATTGTTTGCTTATAATCCACTTCAGTAACTCAGTGACATTTATTCACATCATCCAGTTTTGGAGGTTTGTTGTTTTTGTCAAACTGTCCAGAATCAAGAAGGTCGAACACTCACATTAACCTACATCTGTACCACAAATATGTCACGTCTTCTCTCAAAACGGGGTCAAGCTTCTTTATGTTCCGACACTATCTCTTATTCTTGAAACTTGGGTCCGCGCCGACGTGATTTATGATCCCCGTTGCGAGATAAAACCTGATAGATGAAAGGTGATTTATGGTGCTTGTATTAAACCTGTCGCCTGTTGCAAAAACCCAACGCTTCATCACACTTCCATCAAGATTCAGGCTTTAGTTTGATAAAGACGTCACTCCAGAGATTTACCAACACCTCACGAAGCAAAACAAGGTCCAGAAAACTTTAAATAATAAACTTCATGCTTTTAATTCTTCCTCCTACAAAAGTTTCAAGTATTTCAAGTAACTCTTTGAAGTTTGACGATTAAATGTGACAGATAACACTGAGTGTCCTGAATCCTTGAGGCACAGAAAACAACCTTATCTCACTCTGACTCTGAAGTGATGTAACAACAGTATTACCGAATCAGTTTTATATATTAGTATTATTTGAAAATTAAGGACCAGAAAATACCCGGAACTAAAATAAAAGGTTCCAACAAAATTTCCTCCTGGTTTCAGACTGTCATGTTTAGTCTTCAGTTATGAAGCCTCTGATATTTCTTTATAATCAAAAGTGATAAAGTATATTTGTTCTTCTGGCCATTTTTTTGTGAAGCTTTTCTTCGATCGTCCGATTCAACATCTGAATATTCTCTGTGAAGATGACAAAACTTGGTCCATGCAGGTTTAAGTTAGAGAAAAAAGCTTTGACCATCAAGTGAAAAAGTTGCATAAGACAAGAGTTTGTTCATGAACAAATGTTCACTCTGTTATTGTCTCTCCTGAGTAAAACCATCTCTCTCACCTTGTCTGCCCTCTTGTGGCTGTTTTGTATAAAAGGGGATAAAACGCTGCAGATTGGACGGCCACCATTCAATCAGATACAAATCGATCACGTTTGTACTCTTGTGGCTCTACCCCGACCTCCTCCAGGGAGAGAGAGCTCCTCGACCTGGAGAAGGAACGAGACACTGAAAGAAAAAGAAAAACAAACATGTTTTAAGGATTTGCCAGTGAAAGTAATTCATCTGTCCAGAGTTTCGACTATCTTCAATAAAGCAACAATATTTGCACTTTTGGCGTAATATGGACACTTTTATTTTGGTATTACCTTTATTTTCAAGGGTTACGAGAGAGAGTTTTTGCTTTGGCATTTGTAGACTGTTAATTCAGGAATTACACAGTACACAAAAGTACTGTTCGTAAATGTACTTACTACATGTTGTGACTTCACTTTGGGTTTCACTTCCTATCATAGGAATATATTTGAATTAAAACAACAATCGTGTACAAAAACACTGTGTTTACAGCAGCTCTGCTCGCTGTTTCCTGCTCCATTAATCACTCCGCCTTTCTATAGGTGAAAGGTCACCTGACTGCGGACGCGCATGTAAATAGACAACGGCCCCGCCCACCTGTGGCGTCACCGTCGCCTTCGCAGGCTCTGATTGGCTGCCGCCTCCGCTGCAGCGTTGCACAAGAGAGCCGTCACGTACCGCACGCTGTGTACGTGTGTGTGCGCGCGCGCACGTGCGTACGCGTGTGGACGCCGAACTGTGTCAGTGAGTCCAACTGGCAGCAACAGAGAAGGAGGCTGTCAGCCTGCAGGAGGTCTGACATCCGTTTATTCGTGTATTTATTCTAACAGCTCGCTGGAGACGTTTTATTTTTCGCTCCCTCGTGTGGATGTGATTTTGTTTTGTTTTGTCCCTGATTGCACAACAAAAGTGCAGCTTTGCTGTTGGAGGGGAGACATGGAGGAGGGAGGCATGGGGGAGTCACAGCAGCTCCCCTCGCAGCGGAACATCCTCTGCCTGTTTGACGTGGACGGCACGCTGACGCCACCCAGAGAGGTGAGTCCGACTCCTCGCCCCGGGGGAGGAGGCGCCGGTGGCCGCGCTGCTCTCCGCATCATTTCACCCCCACCCCTCCCCCCTTCTCCTCCTCCTCCTTTTAATATGCTTTTATTGTGTATCAGAGAGCACACTGTGTCCTCTGGGGTCGGCAGCGGTCCTCACCCTTCGCCTCCCCCCCCTGTGCACAAACACAAGGGGTGACACTCCGGGTATTTACCCTCAGATCGAGCCGCAGACGCGCGGAGCGTGTGCGCGGTGAGCAGCCCTGTCACATACCGCGCCGACGGTGTCTGGTGACTTGTTTACACCCCCACAAAGTATTTGGCCCCATTCCTGTCATGCACTCTGTGCCGTTTATTCATTTGCTTTATTTTTAAGCGAAGTGAAGTGGGTTTAAATAGCTGCAGACTTCCTGCTGATTCAGAATCAGCGTGTTGTGTTGAGTTTTGGACGGATCGCAGCTGAGTGTGAGCGCTCGGGTTCATCCAAGGTAACTTCAGTGAGAACAGTCAAAGACTTACTGATGTTGTGGGGACCTGAATCTGCTCACACTGTTGCATCAGGGGGAAATATTCGCTTCCGTATACATTTACAGCGAGAAAAGTAGAAAACGCACAATTTTAGTGCTTTGGAGGACAGATTATAGGGTTTGCTTTGTATTTTGCAAGTGCAAAAGATTGATGCTGAAAAAATATAAGCAGAGAAGCATCTTAAATCGTCCAGAATGTTTCATAACAGCTCTAAAGCAGCAACAAACTATAAAAAGGGTTCAAAGGTCACTTGTGCAGAAGGCAAACAAAATATAGAAACACCTGAGACATGTAAAAGAGCTGTCACATTGATAAAATAAATGACTTTCCTGACATTTTTTTAATGATTTCTAACATTTGTGCTTCCTTATTTGGGTATTTTTCACGAGAACAAGATGATTTTGTCTTTTCTGACCAAACGAAATGAGCAGTTTTTCAGAGTTTGCTCTGAACCGGAGTTCAGTCGCAGTCGGAGGTCCTCGGAGCTTTTTACCTCCTGGTTCACTTTATTAGGAACAGCTTCTGAGAGGAGCCTCAGTCTTTATGTTCTCTGGTGACAATTCTGCCACGGTTGCACGTTTAAAAGGCGTGTCTGTACGTGTTTTTGCGGCCTCGGCTGCAGATCGAGTGTGTCGAGTCTCCTCGCTCTCCAGTTATTACATAATCTGCTCTCCCGCGTGTGCAGCTCGTTCTCCCATCTGCTGCCAATCGCAGGAAGCCAAACTCTACCTCCATGTGCGTCTCTCATCATGCAGTGACCCATGAAATCGCCCTGTGTGTGCATGAGGAGACCCGGGGGTCTCTGGGCGCCGATGATGATGATGATGAGGTGGGCTTCTCTTTGCAGAAAATCGACCCGCAGCTGGATGAGTTCTTCCAGATCCTGCGGAGGAAGGTGAAGATCGGCATCGTGGGCGGGTCCGACTACTCCAAGATCGCCGAGCAGCTCGGCGAGGGCGACGACGGTGAGCGCGGCCTCTTCCTGCTCTGTGCGTCATCTCGGCGTCACCTCGCGCTCCTCGCCGCCGCCCACTGATCTGAACTGAACTTGGATCCATTCATGTTCATTCATCCAACCGCAGCCCAGTAGACAATGATGCAAACACTAGGTTGTAGTTAAACCTGATTACTCTTGTTTCCTCCCGTCATGATGCTGCAAATCGTCGGGTGTGGTTCTTGGTGGCCTGCAATGACTCATTATTGTGTGTCGGCACACCGCACACACCTTCAGGTGAACAACTTTGGAGGAACAATGCAACAAACTGACACTAAGCTCCTCCCACCACCATCAAACGCTTTAAATTCAGCATCATGTGCACGATAAACTCTCTGATGTTGCAAAACAGCACAAAACTG
>JASSRZ010000065.1:9358596-9369953 GCA_032164315.1 Malacoctenus gilli
AGTAAAATACGACGGTCAGCGGTCGATTCTAAACAAACAGAATATCAGTTGAATCAATAATAATCCCCCTACTTTACATTTGTAAACAGGTTTTATCATCTCAGCTGGGATTTTCAAGCATTTGAAAGATGAACGATGGATTTTTTTCAGAAATGGAGTCAAATATAATCATTTTGAAGACGAGGTGTCATTTTTTCAAATAATTAGTTGATTTTTTGGTGTTTTTTTTCTTATATAATTACAATCAGTGCCTTTTTTGCACAAATGCATCTTTTAAAGTGTATTTGTTTTTGAATTGGGGCCTTTTAACTCTGTTTAACTCCCATCAGGCCATTCAGAACCAGATCGGAGAGGAGCTGCTGCAGGACCTGATCAACTTCTGCCTCAGCTACATGGGACTCATCAAGCTGCCCAAGAAACGGTGAAGGAAATAAGAAATAAATACTGTAAAAAGTATTTGTATTGATGTTTCACAGCAGTAAATATCTGCATTGGTCTGAATACTGTCATGCATGAATGTTTATCAGTAAATTAGAGAGTGTGTGGTTGAAGGAGGCAGTGAGGGAGCAGCGATATGAGGGGGGGCATCAGGAGAGGTGTTGAATGTCAGATAAACAGTGTCGAGTCAACAAGGACACAGAGGAGATACACAAATACAGTTACACAATAATGGAGCATCAAGGAGGGGTGAAGGTCGCAGGGGAGCAGATTTAGTTGCTTTGCAGCGACAAACACACATTTAAACTTCTGTTTGATGTTTTGTACCTAAACTCTCTCTCTGTTTTTCGCAGAGGGACGTTCATCGAGTTTCGTAACGGGATGCTCAACATTTCTCCGATCGGTCGCAGCTGCACGCCCGAGGAGCGCATCGAGTTCTCCGAGATCGACAAGGTGAAACCCCTCGGCTTCGTTTCGGTCGGAAAACGTCGCCGAACTGTCTGACGGTAGCTGTCGGAACTGAAAGCTCACCGATTCGTGTCTCGAGTCCGGATTTTTGGTGCAGATGGTGACCCGCTACCATCGTAGGCTCTTGAACAGGGCTTGTTTCTCTTGACATGCTCGACAGCTCAGTCGGTAACTTTATTATCCTCTGATGACACACAGAGGAAACAGATCCCAGCAGCAGAGGAAAGTTTAGCTTCAACGTCCAGAAATATGAGTTTATGAAGCAGGTGAACGGGACAGAAACAGTGAGGTCTCGTGGAACGTTGTGCTTCATCGGCGTTAACTTCTTTGTTGCTCCACAGAGGGAGAAGATCAGGGAGAAATTTGTCGCCGCCCTGAAAGAAGAGTTTGCAGGAAAAGGTCTGCGATTCACCAAAGGTACGTCCGTCTTCAAAGGCCTGATATTGTCTAAAGCTTGTATATTGGGGAACCGACAATTTAGGGTTTCATCGGTGTTTCTGCCGTCTGCTGCGTTTCCTCACAAACCGGTTTACCAGCACGTCCGTCTGTTTGCTTCCACTCTGGGACGTTTGCCCCCGTCGTGCAGCTCCGACTCCGTGCCGGACGTCTCAGACAGCGGTTAGAGATTACCTGCGTGCAGCAGTGGGAAATCAGGAACCTGATGTTTGCGTACGTGCTTGGCGAGGTGTCGGCCGTTAAACTGTGTCCACGCAGGAGACTGACAGACTTGTTAGTCCTCTGTTCAAGGTAAACAATGTGAAATGTGTCTCGGCGAGCAGACTGCGCCGTGTAGAACTCTGGCTGTTTTTGGCTCCGTGTCAAGACTTCAGTCTTTATTTCCTCCGGATCTTTCCGCCTCTCTCACATGTTTGTCTGAGAGTGCTTGACTGTGTTGAGCGAGCTCTGATAAGCGTCACGCTGGCACGTCCCCGCGGCGTCAGCAGCCGTCCGGGAGGACGGACTTGATGAGTAGAGGGGGGGGGGATGGAAGAAGTCATTGAAGCCTCGGGCTGTTAGCGGTCAGAGGTTGAAGGAAGGACGGAGGCGTGCGGAGGGCGTGTTGGGGAACCGGCCCTCTGATTGGCCGCGTGCCCATCAGCTGGCGGCTCTCTGGTTGGACGATAAACCCATCAAAGAGAGAGAAGACGGCGAGGAATTTAAGGTGGAAATAAAAAGAGTGGGGGAAGGGCGGGAGAAAAAAGGACTGCAGCGAAAAGCTGCGTTTCACGGCTCGAAGGTCACTGCGTTCATCCCAGCGAGAACGAGTCACTTTTAGCTGAAAAAACAAAGACGTGTGAAGCTGCATGAATCACCGTGACCTTAAATACTCAGAACATTTGGCTGGAGGCAAGTCTGAGCACATTTCTCGGCTTTCTCCTGCACAGAGTCTCTTTCATCCACTAAAACTCTCTGAACCGGGGCCACAAACGGCTCTTACGAGGCGACGCCGCGTATGATGATTATAATGATGATCCGTGACTGTCTCATGGTCTCAGGTGGTCTCATCAGCTTCGACATCTTTCCGGAGGGCTGGGACAAGAGGCTGTGCTTGGAGGTGCTGGAGAGGGAAGGCCTGGACACCATCTACTTCTTCGGAAACGAGACCTCGGACGTGAGTGACCCAAAGGCTGAAAGCAACAGAACATCCACTCGGCACGTGTTTCTGTCGCTGACAGCTGGACTAATCAGCGTCAGACTCCTCCTCCCGTTCAAGTTTACACCCAGAAGAGAAAAATCTAATCTCCCTACAACCACGTTTGGCTCCGCCTCCATAATTCTTGTCGACTTGACCAGAAAGAAACCAGTAAATCAAAGTCCAGAGACGTCTTTTGCTTTCTAGTCACCATGACATTCATTTGTTTCTTGGAGTTATTGCTCGGCTCGATACTGAACTGCTGATTCATTATCTCTTTACGATTGGAAGCCCTTGTAGGACCAAGTGGTTCGTACGCAGGACGCCGAGTCCGATTCCAGTCAAGCTAAGCAGATACATGCAGCAGTAGACGGACTTTCCACCACATTATGTCGGCGTGTTCGACGAGCTGCAGATAGTCCGACTGAACTCACTCATGTAAAAGTCTGATGTTCTTCCAGTTGAGTCAATAATTTCATCTTGTAAAGTTGCACATGAGCTGAGTGGAGAAGTGAAGCTCTGTGAGGCTGCAGATGTTTAACCAAACAGCAGTTTCGTGGTCTCTGTAAACACGTCCTCAATATCGCGTCCGGACGAGTGTTTGCCGAGTTCGGAGGTCGCAGATCAGACGAACTCGTTCATCTCTGATGGTCTTTGCTCTGGAACGAATCCCGCCGGCTCGATCTTTGTCTCTGCGTGACGGTCGTTTCCCTGTTTGTCCCCCGCAGGGAGGAAACGACTACGAGATCTTCAACGACCCTCGGACCGTCGGCTTCACCGTCTACTCTCCGGACGACACGGCGCGACTCTGTCGGGAGATTTTCTTTGACTCTTCGCCGCGCGAGTCCTGATGCCTCGAGCCCGAGGCTTTGAATAAACTGCTTGAAGGTACAACTGCTGAGGCGATCTCATCGCCAAACGAAGACGGACTGCGATGAAATCGACTGACAAGTGATGCTTCTCAAAAAAAGAATCGCTTTTTGTGGAAAAAAAGGGACAAAAGCGTAACGTGTGGTGAGATGTTGGTGTCGTTGGTGCAGATGTTCTGTGACGTGTAGCATGTAACCTGAAACTAACCGGAGACGGAAAGAGACTCGGCAGCACGCAAACTGTTTTGCACTAACTTATTCTGACAACCGATCAGGACGCGATCCGGAGTCTGTTTTTAAAGGTTTTAACGTGAAAGTCGACGCGAATCATTCCATTTTTTTTCTTTCTCCTCTTTAAAACTGGAGTCCTGATGACTTTTTTTCTCCAAACGGTGCTGAAAAAACCCTGAAGTTTGTTTCTGCAGGTTGTTGGAACACACATGAAGATTTCACAGGTCGTTTTTTTGAACAGATGTGACGCAGTAAATTCATCCGAAACCAGTGAATGAAGCTAAAGTGAGGAATCACTCTGAATTTAATGTGGAAGATACTTTGAGGAGTCTGTTATAACTTGCACATTGTACACTGGGTTTATATATTTATGTTGGTTTGTGTGGCTTAATTAGTGTAGCATTATTTTTCACTCATCGCTCAGTTAAAGGCCCAACGTATCAGATATCAGGCTGGTGTTTAATTATGTATTTCTCCAAAGTGTTTGAGAGGTGATTGATGTTATTCGTCGGAGGCGGCAGTGCAGAGTCACCAGTTTGTGCCCACTTGAAGCCAGATGTTCCTGCAGTGGAGACGCCACGTCACTGCGGTGAGGGCGGGGCTTGTTGATCCAGGTCGATTCGACGCCCACGAGTGCAGGATGAGATAGAAATTTTACATGAGAGTTTTAAATCCAGAGAAAAAGAGGGAATTTATCACAGAAACATTCTAATGATATTTATTGAGAGTTATTTGGATAATGAGATTAAACTGGTTTTAAAGCAGGAAAAAAATGTTATGCCATTGAGGTTTTTTTGTACACTTTTTGATTTACTGTTTGACTTCGTTGTGACACTCCCATAATGACCATGCACAGCTTAGAAAAGCATTAAACTGAGACTGAGATTCATTTTGTGAGTTGTTGTTTTGATGCGTGTTGGTTCCTCTGGCCTGCAATTCTCCATGTCGCCACTAGAGGCCCTCTGACATTGTGTTTGTGTTATTCCATCATCTTGCCAGTTGTGTTTCTTCTGCATTTCTTCAGATTTTTGAACAGGAAGTTGCTAGTTTGAGTGTCTATACTGCTGATAGAGTCTGAGGTGAAATTCACAGCATGTCCCCACCCTCTTAACTGCCACACCGAGTCCTTGAGCAAGGCATCCAAACCCTGAAACCTGCTTCCCGGGTGCTGAGCTGAAGTGGCAGCTCACTGCTCCTCGTATGTGTTGTTAACAGCATGTTGGTTTGGCCAGATGCAGACAAAACAGACGTCACAGCTGGCTTGTGAATCATAAAATGCTTTAATGTTCTTTCAAGGCTCGGTAGAAGTCGTCGCGGGGATCACCGCCACAGTGGCTCGTCCACACACAGACAATTAAAAGTGCCCTTTTAAACTGTGACGACAAAACAAAAGAAAATCAGGTTCACGTTGAACAGATTCAGGCAGCGAGACCGACCAGACGCATAGACGAGACCCTACGGAGCACATGAAAAAACACAGAACGGCAGGAGAACGACCGACACGCCGACGATGAACTGTTGGCACAAAGCGCGAAGTCAAGTCGCTCATCGTCCCGCCGACTGCACTCGAATCACACACAGATGAAAGGCTTCTTCTATTAATAGAAAAAGAGTTCTAGAAAGTCTACACACACACACACACATACCCACACGGCTCCAGAGAGGGATTTTTTTTTTTGTTCAACAGCGAATAGAGCAAAACTGTGGCAGTTTTCATCGTGTAAGTGCAAGTTTTTGACTTTATCATCCAAAATAAAGAGTCCGTCATCCGACAACACACGTTTAAGGACAGATCCAAGCGAAATAAATAAAGGAAATAAATAAAACCACAGACGAGACGAAACAACGAAAGATATGCTGCTTTTTTTGTTTGTCTTGAAGAAAAAATACTTGCATTTTCTGCTTGAAAGCAGAAGCGTTTATGAGTTCAACACGTCCGTGCTGGGATGAATGTACTCTGCTTCTGTTTTCATAAACACACTCTGCCCCCTCTGACCTCGCTACATTTCCTTCTCAGTTTCACCACCCAACGTTCTGCGTCCATCAGTTCGTGTTTCTGAAATGAAGATATGAAACTACAGAGATCACAAGACGTCCTGCGAAGCCAGCAGACGGCTCCTTCAGCAGGTTTGGACAAGTTTCTCATGCAAAGTAGGTCTAGGTCTCACAGTCACTCGACATCCCTCCCCAAAACGACTTCCTATCGTCGCCGAGCGTCTTCTGAATTCTGCACTTTGGCCGCGATAAGTCATCTGACCCCCACTCGCACCCGACATGTGACTTCTCGAAGCGAACGGGTGAAAACCAGCCGCTGCGACGGGAAGCAAAGCTGAAGCCGGCCTTTTGTTTACCGCCGTCTCACGCCGAGCGCCCCGCAGGTTCGAACGCCGTGTCCAGTTTGCACAGACTCATCGCTCACACCTCCCACTTAGGTCCTTCACAAAGTCACACGTACTAAAACCCTTTTAGCTTTCTTCCCCCGTCACTTCACAAGCGAATCCGACAGAAGAAACATGAAACGAAACGGTTGAACTTTTACCTCTAACGAATGATTAGTTTTACATGCACAACGAACTGATCTGTGGACAGTTTTAAACGATGTACATCAGCTCTGCCAGTGGCGAGACGTCAACACCGACGACGACACACTGACGCTCGGCTGTGTACGAAAAACTTGGTATTAAAAAAAAGGTTTGGACACAGTATGTCGTGTCCTAGAGACCCCTGCACCCAAGACCCCCCCACCACCACCCCTCATCCAACCCTGACCCCGTGGGATCCCATAGGACCCCCCCCCCGGGACCTGCCAGGCCCTACGAGCTGATGATCTGGCCGGACCAGGTCTCGTGTTTGGTGCCCGGGTTCAGGTGTGTGATCTTCACCTCCACCGCCTGCACCTTCAGGTTCTTGGGGGGAACCCGGCACACTTTGTACGTGACCTCGTCGCCCTCCACGGGAACGTACTCGCCTTCGATGCTGGAAGACACAAGAGGTTGGACATAGAAGTCAGAGAAAGAGAGACCACAGAGAACCCAACACAGTAGAATCATAAAGAAGCGACAGGGAGGAACAGGTTGTCTACAACTGCTTCTTGAGACGCACATTCAGACTCATATTTATTTTCTTTATTTTTTATTTGAATTCAAAATAACCAGTTGGTTTTTTTTGTTTTTTTATTTTTTTATTTTATTTTGTTTGATTTAATTTTTATTTCTCCTCATTTTACTTTTCTTTTTATTATTTTTTGTTGAATAATCAAAATGTAAAAACACACAGGATTAAGAAATACCTATGCGGTTTTTTTAAGTTTTTTGAAGGTTAATTTTGATAGAAATCTTTTTTTTCTTACTTTTATATACTTTTTTGTCAATAACATATATTTTTTAAAAACTTGTCAGATTTTCTATTTTTTCTCACTTTTTAAAAAATTTTATTATAAGAATATATATTTTGGATTTTATTCAAAGAAGTCATTTTAGGTTGTTTTTTTGAACCACATTCTTTAGTTTTTGCACTTTATTTTCAAAAAGCAAAGTAAATCATTGATACACTCACTCCTAAAGTCACACAATGATTAAAAAGAAACAAACACTGTTTAACTTTCAGGCAACAGAGACGTGCTGCGGCACGACCAATAAAAACGAGAGGAATGTTTGATCCGCCGTGCAGATATTTGGCTGCAGGATAATTGGATCATCCGCCATAATCTGTGTGCAGATTTTCAGCTCTTACTGAGGCTGAAAGTAACATTTGATCTGTCCTGTTTGTCCTACATTAAAAAAAGCAAAACGTTGAATCAACCCTGCTTGGAAAAAGTACTCCGTACTCGGAGTACGAGTCCATTTATTCTGTGAGTCCTCGGTGAATCGAGGCAGCGACGTTTCTATTTGTGAGGAGCACAAACGTCAGCAGCAGTGAGCGCTCGGCCGAATCCGTTGTTCTGCTGTGAAGTGATGCCGCAGTTTTTGGAGGGTTCACTCACTCTGAGATGTGGACGAAGATGTCCTCGCCGCCGTGCGAGGGCCGGATGAAGCCGTGACCTTGTGACCTGGAGAAGTTCTTGCAGACGCCCTTATAGGCCGGACCTGAGTGAGCGCGCACGGTGCTGCGGAGGAGACGGAGGCCGTTAACAAGTTGTTGCGCTTTTGTTTTTACCGTCTTTGACACGTGAATCTTTTTGATCCGAATTGAAGCTCCTGGACACTTTGTACAGACTGCTGATGTCAGTTAATGCAGAAAAACTGAGTTTTTCTGTGAATTATCAAGTATGAATGACATGAAATGGACATCGTATAAGTTTGATCACTCATGTGAGGAAATATTTGCCTTTTAATATGTTTATAGCGCCAGAGAGGAGGCTTACGCGGAGTATGTGCGGGTGCGTTTGGTGGGCAGCGGGCTGGGCAGCTCCCGAGGCAGCGGCGGCTCCTTCCCCTCCTCCCACACTCGACTGCCCTCCCTCAGGAAGGGGAAGGAGAGGGTGAGCGAAGCGTTGGGCGAGCGCAGCGGCGTCCCAGAGGGCGACGTGAGGCTGGGGTCCGCCATGGTCTCGTGCTGAGATGAAGAGGAGGGAGGAGGAAGGACGCAGGGCGGAGGACACAGATGTGGACGCTGAGCTGGTGTCCGTCTGCAGGCTGCTGGCGGGCAGCTGACGCCTCCTGACGGATCTGCGGGTCCGGCTGCTCGGATGAGGAGCGGCTCAGCGTGGGACGCAGCCGCGGCGCTTATCCAGGTCAGCGCTGTCGCCTCAAGTCTGTCAGGACGAGAGAGAGAGAGAGAGAGAGAGAGAGAGAGAGAGAGAGAACAAAAGGAGATCAGGAGGACATCGTATTTCAGCCTGATGGCAGAGATGAAAAAGCAGCATCCAAACTCTTTCAAGTCAGAAATTCAAAGAACCAGAAAGTTAAAAAGCCCTCCTCCTCCTCCTCCTCCTCCTCCTCTTCTTCCTCCTCCTCCTCTTCCTCCTGCCGTTTTCTCCTCAGTTTTTACATTTCATTTCAGAAATATTCAATCATATTAAAGTCACAGCTGTCTCAGTGGTGCAGCTAATCCCTGCGTTCTGCAGCGCTGACCGACAGGCTGAAATGAAGCCTGCAGCTGTTATAAATGAGCATCACTCGCATGTCAAACCTCCAGCTTGGAGTACAGACCTTTAAAAATGTATAACTTCCTCACTGCATGTGAAATAAACAGGCCGACGTCTATTTTTATCCTGGAGTGGTGGTATAAAAACCCCAACATAAAAAAAACAAACTGTTTTTAAGCCGTAAATCTGAAGGTAAAAATAGCGTCGCTCCTTTAAATCCTGACCCAAATTTCCTGATTAATGTGGGAGCGTCTCGCTGGTGTTTTCACCTTGAACCCCCCCCCCTCGTGTCTCACTTCAGGTCCCATAAGATCAGCGGGCTACAGCTCCATCCATCCCCCCCAAAGCCACCGGAGGAGGAGTGAAGTGATGCAGGTGGAGATTAAATTTTTATATGTGTTCGCCTCGTGTTTCTACTCCTCAGAGCAGAAGCTCCATCTATCTTTCTATATCGAAAAAAATGGCAAAAAAACACATTAAAAAAAGGTTTCGGATAGAGATAAAAGCGACAGAGCAGCTCCTCGACATGATGATGCCACCACCATGTTTCACAGCTGGATGTCTTAAGTTTCACTCCGCGAACTGGCTTCGTTTCCCTCTGCTGAGTTCACACAGACGAGCGTTCGGCATCTCCAACAGTTCCTGCAGATCTCAGGCGGGTCTCTGTGTGAGTTCCCCCCCTCGGTCTGGGTTCATCGAGTCCTTCTGCGTTTGGCATAACGTTACAGGCTGAAAGCGGCGCTGCGCATTGTCCCGTTGCAGCCGGAGGCTCCACACACGTCCTGCATGGTGATTTACACCACACAGGCGCTTCTCATTGACTTTCTTTGCGCCTCCTCGAGCAGGAAGCAGCGTTTTCTTTCTGACGGTGAAACTTTCTGACAACCAAACTAACTGAATAAAGAGAAACTATGCGATGACTAAAGTCCCTGTTTCAGCTGTGGATATTACCAGCCAAACAGGGATGCCTGCAGATCAGAGGGCCTCGGTATGATGTCTGGTCAGGTGACCTTAACCTTCAAATCCTCTTACTATCACTGAGCGGCATTTTCATGCTTGATTGTATTTTTTCTGAGCGTCTTTCTGTCTGAGTGTCTTTCTGCGGCTCGTTTCACCTCAAAAACGCCACGTCCGGAAGTAAAAACAGCTCATATTTCATCTGCAGCGCGCGTGAGTGTCGCTGTTTTTTTTATTAGATTCATCCCCTCATTTCTCTATTTTTCCCCCTCACGCCCACTCCTCGGATTGTGATGACGCAGGCACGCAGCGTGACGTCAGAACAGCTGCAACACCGGGGCGTGAGTGGTGCGTTCGTGACGTCAGCGGGTCGTTCCCAAATGAACAATTTTACACACACACACACACACACACACACACACGCACGCACGCACGCACGCACCGCGCGCGGCGAGTACGCAACGTGAACGCGGCAAAACGCACGAGAGGCGCACGAGCTCCGTGGCGTTTCACTCACATTATCATCTTCATCCTCCTCCTCATCCTCATATATTACCATCACAACGTGCATTATGAGCACTGCGGTCAGGTTGCATCTGTACAAACAGGCGGCAGCTGGACAACATCTGGATGTGCGCGGAAAAAAAAACAACAAACGGGAGGTTTAAGAGGCTCGCGTCCGCTGCTGGGTCGAGGACAAATCTGTGTCCCTGTCTCCCGTGCGGGGACACGACCGACGTGTCCACGGAAGACGGACGGTGGAGTTCCTCATTCATGACATCTGCTGATTTAACGCCACATTTGATTGTGTTCAACTGGTTCAAAGATAAAACCGAGTCACGATATTTTAGTTCATAGAAACAGGAGATTCTTCCGACTATTTATCGCATCCTTACATCAATCAAAGCGCAGTTTGTTCTCGCAATAAATTTGACAAATCCGTGTGTTTTTCTGTGTGTACTTTCCTCCAAGAGTTCACTACGAACCACACACTTCACTTTTCTCACAAAGCTTCACCAAATTACGTTCAGTGGCGCATTTTTCCAGCTTTAACCGAACAAATGAGGCAAATATTTTATATTTTTACATGAAACATTGAGAAGAACCTGTAATGAAAAAAAGGAGCAGCCTAACTTGCACAAAAGCAGGTGACAGGTCGGTTATAAACACCAGCCGGTGGAAGCGATCAAACCTCCAGAAAGTCACAGATCCGCCGATTAAAACGACGATTGTTTGAATTGCTTGAGATCTCGCTGCAATTCAGATTCGGGCGTGCAAAAGAACACACGTCGCCGAACAAAAAAAGCACACACAAAGCCACACACACACACACAGACACACACACACACTCCCCCCCTGCAGGCACTGAGACATGCACAAATTCACAGAAATGTTACTTACTGCACTGGCTGCGCCGACAGGCTGTGGACGATCAGCGTGTGCGAGTGTGTGATTTAAGTCACTGTGTGTTATTATATAACGAGGAATTTATTAAATAAGTCGGATAAATCCGCGCGCGGCGACGGAAAACCCTGATGTGACGGTGAGACGGCTGCTGAGTCTGCGCAGCTGGCGGAGATTCCGATGGCGTGATGTGACTCTCCGTGTGTGTGTGTGTGTGTGTGTGTGTGTGTGTGTGTGTGTGTGTGTGTGTGTGTGTGTGTGTGTGTGTGTG
>JASSRZ010000065.1:9370916-9386322 GCA_032164315.1 Malacoctenus gilli
GTGTGTGTGTGTGTGTGTGTGTGTGTGTGTGAGAGAGAGAGAGAGAGAGAGAGAGAGAGAGAGAGAGAGAGAGAGAATTAGCTGCCCTCCTTCCTTTACGCTTATTATTTGCACAATGACGCCACTGTGGAGACATTTTCGGACTTTCTCCCACAAGCTGTGGTCACATTATGTTAATGTTGTCGTCAATCACGCTGATCTGCTTTATCCCTTTAACTATTCGTTGGTTTGTTTGTTCCTTCATGTGTGTATGTTTGCATTCATGCATTTTAATTTCTCTGCACCAACAGTTGATCGTCACACAAAACTATTGTATGTCTCTTTTTCTCTTGGACTGATGAAGGAAAACAATCACAGAAAACACGTTTTAAAAAATAACTTGGACATTTTGCATCTATTTTTATAACTTGAATCACATTTTTGAGTTCAGAGGCCACATTCAGCCAAGTAAATTATGTTTATATCTAACTGTTGGCTCTAAATAGTGAGTCAGACGGTAGCTAGCTTTAACTAATCCTTTATTTAATGTTGTTGTCGCCCTCTGCTGTGGAGTTCTGGTGCCACAACTTGTAGTTGGACAGAAAGGTTAAAATTACCAAAGCACAAATTAGCAGAACGATCACAGCTGCAAATTTGACACCGTTTGGTCAATTTATTTAAAAACACAGAGAATTAAAACTGAAGTAAACAGATTTTTTTTTCAAAAGGTTTAAAAAGATGTCCAAGAGAGGAGAGATGCAACTAAGACGATGAAGCGTTGGATGATCCGAAATGACATCAGGTGTCACCTCTGCACACGACACAACAGACGAGACTGTTGAGTAATTAATAAATAAATAAAATCACTAAGGGTTAAAAAATGTCTGATGCTATATAATAACAAAGCGTACACTGTTGATTCTGCAGTTTGACACTTTTATTAATAAATTGTACATGTAAACAAAAGTTTGGCTTTTTTCAGGAAAGTATTTACAGTATGAACATCGACGAGCGTCACTTCGGTTGGCTCCACTTTTGAGTCCCAAACAAAAGCTGCTGAATGTCTCGACATCAGTTTCAAGGTCACTGAATGTCGTTTTCTTTCTTCTTCTGTGGTGTTAATTGTTCCACCATGAGAGGAGCCCCAGACCTGGATCACAGATGGTCCCCTGTAGTATAGAAACAAACGGTTCAGGGTGGAAGTGAAGACCTGATGTCAGAGGAAGTAAATAAGCCCACCAACATGTAAACAGAGTTTGATGCAACACCACCGCTGACCTCTGGGGGCGCATCGATGCCACAGAGCCAATGTTTTCTTTTAATTTAACCAATGATTAAAACAGACTCTAAATCGTTTTCATGTTATAAAAACTAACTCTAATTAAGTGCTAATCAATAACGTTTCTCACAATCAGCGTGTACGGCGCTTCTTTCTTCTCCCCGGCGTCCTCTGGTGGCGGCGCCGTGGACTGTCCCGGCGTGGCTGCGGCGGCGTCTGCAGCAGGAGTGGCCGGACCCGTCGGCGACGTGTCCACGAAGATCTCGTCGGCCACCCGGAAGCGGATCTCCTCCCCCTGGTCCATGTAGAGGTCGTGAGCGCCCTCGTCCGTCTCGTACTCCCAGAGCCACACCTGCTCGGCTTCGTCACTGAGGGGGGCGGGGCTTAGGAAAGGTTCGTTCGAAGCGAGAGAAAAAAAACTGCGGCAACATTTCAGGTGAGGATACAATTTGGCAGGCTGCTGGAGAGACTCTGGTGGGATGAGGATGTCGTCGAAGAAGCCCATCGTCACTGCGAGATAAAAACAACCTCCTTATACAACTTTTGTTTCATGATTCGGAGCTAAAACTCACGACAGATCGAGTGAGATGGTAAATTTTACCGTGGACACCCTCCTGACTGCAGTACTTGATCTGACCGACGAGGATCTCATCGAGGAACGGGTGGAAAACCACATACCTGAAATGAACTGACACAAAGAGAGAAAGTTTGAGATTAGCGGCACAGAAACGCCGAGTTTCACCTTTAAAGTTTCAATACAGAACAATCATTTATTCACCTTGCATTTCATAACTAAAGAAAGCAAATAAACTGTAGTTTTTACAGAGTTTGACTTGATGCATGAATAAACAGAGCAGCAACAAAGCTGAAATCAAAGCATGACAGTCCATCTTCGATAAATAAAACAATAAGAGCTGCATTTTGATCATTTTGTCATCGGTTTGTCGTCAGACCTTTGGTGTGTGAGGCGCCGTCTCCTGGAAAGATGTAGGAGTCCTCCAGCTTGACGATATCGTACAGGCAGATGCAGAGACCCACATTGTAGACCACCTGAGGAGGAGACCGAGGGGCCACAATGAGCCACGAAACTGGTGAGTTGAAATATTTCAGAGCAGCAGAGCTTTAAAAAAGCTCTTTCTCAATCGGATTTATTACACTTTTCATTATTTAAGTGAAATAATCACGAGCACATGATCAAGAATAATTCAAAAGTTGTCAAAGATAATATGACGCCTGCTGCATTTCAAAATAAAAGCCTCTGGCGGGGCGGGGCGGCGCAGACGGACCTTGTTGGCCAGCTTCTTGTTGAGCTCTTCGGCCACCGCTTCGTTCAGCTGCTTCTGGAAGTCCCACGGAGTGATGCGCACCGTGTCGACCATCTCCACCAGCACGAACATGACGAGCCGCTGCTGGCGCGCCGACGACAAGCCGGCGAACACGCAGACGACACGCCGGCGAACACGACAGCAGACGAGGCGACTCGACGAAGTTCGGTTGGGTTTAAAACTTCAAAGACGCGAAATCGCTGAAGGTGATGATGAAGAGCAGCTTTAAGTCAGGTTCACACCTGATAGGAAACTTCAACATCAACTGAGAAAGCAACCATACAGTATCCATGGACGGTACCCACGTTGTTTGCGACAGTGTTGTTTTTGCGACACGTCGTAAAGCTTAAAGTGACAGAACACCTTCAAACCGAAGGGCGCAAAAACTAAAGAATAAAAAAAAACAGAAAAAAGTTGAATCTATTATTATTCAAAAAGACTTTTTGTGATTAAAAACAATTTATAAAAAAAACAATTCACTAAATATAAAAAATAAATTTTAAAATTATTGGGGAGAAATAAAAAAATGGAGAAAATGATTGAGTGAAATCATTCAAAATAGAATTAAGTTAACATAAAATTTTAATGTTGTGAATAGTGTGAAATAGAAGCAAAATTGTGTGTTTGGACAAAAAAGACAAACTTTCCCTGTAGACTTTTTTTCATCTTTATTGGTTCCTATTCGTAGTGTAAATGTGATGATATAACCTATAAAATCACAGGCAGTCTCAACAGTCTACAGTTACAAAAACCAAGTTTAATGCTAACAGAGGAGTGTGAGGAAAATCATCACGATGAAACAATCCATCACTACCGATTAATTCTCATTTACTGCATCCGAGCAGTTTAATGCAAATCAGCAGGAGTCTGACGACAGCCAATAACACGACGCTGCCAATAATTACAGAGTTTAATTAGTCACAGAAACGCTTCTGAACTGAAAAAAGACCAAAAAAGTGAAGAACGAAGTGTCATCTTAAATCACAGTAAGTTTCGCAAGAGGCTGTTTGAACCAAAGAGTGACCGATCGAAGAGAAAACACATCCTGTACACACTCGGATCATTATGTTCGTACAGTTTGATGGGGAAAGAAATAAAAAGATAAATTTTGTGATGAAATGAAAGAGGGATGAGATATTTTTCTTAATATTTCAGTTTTCAGGCATCTTTGGCTGGTTATTCGAACCTTTAAAGTGAGAAAACAAAGCAGGGGAACGTGATCGCTTTCATTAGTGTCTGAACATGGTCACAGGAGTCACTTGTATTAATGAGGTACTCAAACTTGTGCTGCTTTAACCTAAAATCAGGGAAAGAAAACGAAACATTCAAGATACACGTTTTCTACTCATTCGTCCGCTCTATGTGTGAATGTCGACACAGCTCGACAAACCATCGTCATTCAGCCACACCACAACATACATTTCTCTCTTTTCCCCCTAAAATTCAATATCAATATAATAACATTTATATGAATATTTCTCTATTTATATAGAAGCTTGTTGATTATTTACACATCCTTGTACACAGGGCAGCTCTACATCACATTTACAAAGTGGATCAAAACTAAAGGACTGAGAATCACCTCAGAAAAATGAGTTATAAAACGATCAGTACAGCGATCTACACGATCTTCCTTTAACATCTCAGATCCTGCCGGATCAAAGTCCCTCTCCTGTCTGCCAACACGCGTCTCTCATGAGTTCATCAGGGTGTACGAGGGTTTGTGTGTGCGCCGAGGGTGAAACGAGTCGCTAAAAACACCTAAAACTTCTGCAAACTTTACAAAGTGCCGGCGGACGGGCGTCTGGACGCTGGCTTGTGCGTTAGTTTGAGTAAGAGGGCGGCAGGCTTCTCTGTGCGATGGAGCTTCAAACGTCCACCAAGAAAACAAAACAACATTCAAGTCAGAGACACAATCGTTTCTCACAAGAGATTCACAAACAAGTTTCACACACTGGCAGGTCCGAATCACAGGACGTGAAACATAACAAGAACAATACAGTAAAATAATGGCTGAGTGGCCTTTTTTCCCCACTCATTCAACAGGTGATATTTTTGTGCAAGAAGACAGAAGAAGGAAGCAAAAGACTCGTGCGTTGGCTGAAATCTGAGCTGGAGTCGCTCAGTGTTTAAAAAATGGCAGTTAAAGCGAAAAGAGACGCTGCCGACGGGACGTCGTCAACGAGGCTCACGGTCCTCAAACGAGCGCTGGAGTTTGTTTACACTGAGATCCAAACAAAAACAACACTGAGTGGTGAGTCTGAAGCTGTCAGCAACCAGTGAGTTTGAAATATGGAGTACAATAAAAACTTTAATTGCAATTAAACTTGGACAGCTTATTGAGCTGCTTGAAACCACTGAAATATTTAAACCTGAATCTCTGTCAATTGTCTGTTTTTTTAACAGTCTTAAGTAAATAAAACAACTGATTTTGGAGCTTCATTCTGATCTATCGAGGGGATGAAAGTTGTTTTGTGGGTGAAACCAAACACCTTCTGTTACAATGACGTATGACGTAAATAAATACCACCTTGTTCCACACAGATTCAACATACTAAAGGCTCCTTTCTTTCCCATCCTTTTATCTGGCAACACTCCAGATCATTAATAGTGCAAGAGGAAAATATATTCACTATATTATTAGCAGCGATTGAAAAGGCCGCAACACAAAAATGGTTGCAGCCAAACCTCCCGACGACAGACAGCGAACAGAAGAAGAAACCGTCTTTAGATCTGATCTGCAGTCAGAAGCGTCACGTCCTGCTCGTCCATCACGTCGTCCTGCTTCGACAGGCTTCAACGTAACGAGCTGCTCGTTATTTTTCAGGGAATGTTGGAGAATAAAAACATGATGAACAAGCAGGATTCGACACCACAACCCTGCAGATTATCTGTTAACCCTTTAACATCCTGCTCATTCAGCCAGTGGAGCAAAAAACTATGGATTAATTTTTTATATTTTTTTAAGAATTTCCTTCAACCTTTTTCTATTATACACGTTGGCTCATTTTGTTGTTATTTAAAATTAACATTTTATTTTTTATTTTTTAAATTTCTAAAAATTTAAATTTTAAATTTATGGTTCATACTTTTTTTTATCCAATATATTTAATTCAGTTTTTTTATGGTGACAAAGACTTGAGGGTTTTTTTTAATGAGAATAAAACTAAACTAAAATGTAATGTGTTTATAAAAAACAAATCTCTCAAACGTGTGGACAAAAAAAATGTTGATTTTCAGGCGGAATAAATTTTGACGAATCAAATTCTAAAACTGTAAACGAAACCGAAAAAAATTAATTTCATCATTACTCCTGATTTGCTCCAGCAGCTCGATGAGCGAGTTGTTAGCAGGGTAAACAATAAACTGAGTTTTATTCCAATAGCTTTGATGTTTCAAGGAATAAATCAGTGAGCCGATGTTTCCTCATTTAAATGAAGTAGTGAATGATCCACCGGGTCATTCCGGGTAAAAGCTCGTCCATCATCTGAGTGTCTGATTGTCGACTCGACGGATAAGCTGAACGGCTCTGATTTTAAACTGAGGACGGGTGCCAGAAACAGACACACAAACTGCCAACTGACAGATTTGTGTGTTTTTTTCCCAGTGCAGTTGTGTAACCGTGTCTGTCGGTGCAGGAGTGCGTCCACGGTAATCCCGTGTCTGCATCTAAGTGCTCATGTTGATGCGTGTGTGTGTGCGCTTTATAATTAGTACAGCGACCTTGTGTATGTGTGTGTGAGAGGGAGGGAAAGCGTGCGTGTGTGCGTGCATGTGTGTGTTCCACCTTCAACTCAGTCCTGCCTCCAAACTCACACCATCGCTCCCTCTTTGCACAGCCTCCCTCCACGTTCATATTTCTACCCTTCAGAACCCACATTAAGACCCCCCATAGCCCCCCCCCCACCCACCACTCTCCTCTTCACCGATTACTGCAGCTCCTTCATCCTGTTGAGGGCGGAGCCGGCCTGGAACCACTCGATCTGCGTCTCGTTGAAGGTGTGGTTCAGAGAGATGGTCGCCGTGCTGCCGTCGCTGTGCTTGATCACCGCCGACAGCGGCTGCAGGCAGACAGAGGAGAGAGAGAGAGAGAGACGCGTGTCAGTGAGCTGCAGACGAACGATGGAAAGAAAGCTCGGCGGGATCGATGTTTGATTAAAGCCGCGTTGGTTTCACCTTGCCGGGGGCGAACGATTTCAGGCCGGTGATGGAAATCTTGTCGTCGGGGCGGATTTTGTCGTAGTCGTTGGGGTCGGCGAACGTCAGCGGCAGCAGGCCCTGTTTCTTCAGGTTCGTCTCTGATACAGGAGCAGAAAATGTGACGCTTTATTACAGTAACCAGAGTACAGCTCTCGAACAGGAACACATCGGTTACACAGGAGTTTCTGATCATTCTGTGACTCGATTCTCTGAATGGGGTTAATTTCGTCCTCTTCGTGGCATCACACTGACCATGGATCCTGGCGAAGCTCTTGACGATGATGGCTCGTCCGCCCAGGTGCCGCGGCTCCAGGGCGGCGTGCTCCCTGCTGGATCCCTCCCCGTAGTTTTCATCTCCGACCACCACCCAGTTCACTCCGTTCGCCTGGAATGAAGAACCGACTCCTTGTGAATTTGTTTGCATTTTCAAGGAAAGAGTGAATGAAGCCTCCCGTTGGACCCACCTTGTAAAATCGCGCCACGTCCGGAACACCTCCGAACTCTCCCGTCAGCTGGTTCTTGATCTTGTTGACGGCGTCGTTCTCGAAGTTGACGGCGCCGATCAGCAGGTTGTTGGAGATGTTGTCCAGGTGACCCCGAAACTTCAGCCAGGGTCCGGCGGCACTGATGTGGTCAGTGGTGCACTTCCCCTTCACCTGCAGCCGCAGACGAGAACCACATTCAAGCAAACCGTGGAGGATGGAAAGAAAGACGCCAAACGGGATGAAACATCTTTAAAATAGGAATTAATGTTGCTTTATTGATCAAAAACACACCGACTTCACCGTTATTCACCAGAATGGGCCATTTGTTTGCTGCTCACCTTGATGAGGACCATCATGTCCTCCAGGTCTCGGCCGTGCCACTTATCAAAAGGCTCCAGCAGCTGCAGACGGTTACTGGAGGGATTCACGTCCACCTGAGTGAGACCAAACCTGGGTGAGAAACGAAGACCCCCCCCCCAGGTTGCTCACAGACGGTCTGAAAGCAGGAGTCACCTTCACCGCGGCGCTCTCAGTGGGCGGGTGCTGGTAGGTGTCCTGACCCGGGTCAAAGTCTCTGGAGGGGAGCTCGTCTCCGCTGGGGGGCTCCAGCTTGAACTTCTCTCCGTTGGGCGCCGTCAGGTAGTCCGTCTCGGGGTTGAAGTTGAGGGTCCCGGCCAGAGCCAGAGCTGTGACGATCTACGTGAAAGCAAATAATAAATAAGGTGACACAGGGTTACAGAGACACAGAGGAAACTCCTCAGTAATTCTGGATATTCAGCGTGTCTCATACCTCAGGAGAAGTGACAAAAGCGTGAGTAGCGGGGTTGGCGTCGTTCCTGGCGGTGAAGTTCCTGTTGAACGATGTGACGATTGTATTCTTCTCTCCTTTCTTCACGTCTTTCCTAAAAGAACAAGAAAAGCAGCAAAACTTAGCCTGATTTGTTTTCAACTGAGTCAAAAATCTGGTGGTTCTGATGTCAAACAGTAGAAAAGTTTAAGTTTCATCTGTGCGGGTAAAATCAAAAACCACTGTGGTGTTTGTTAAATGAATCTGTAATTTCAGACTGAATGTAACAAAACTTCCAAAATTAAGACTTTCTTGGATTTGAATTATTCCAAAGTTCACATTGAAACTCTGATCACCAATTGGGAAAACTGAGATGTGAAAGCACAAACATGGACGTTAGAGTGACAGAAAGAGGCTGATCCGTGTGTCACTTGACACTGATGTGCTATTCTGGTGCGTTTCGGATGGATCAGCCCACAAGGTGCCCACCTGTCCCACTGCCCGATGCACGGCCCACAAGCATTGGCCAGCACGACTCCTCCGACATCACTCAGGATCTTTGCCTGTCGGATGAGGAGCGTGAAATTAGAGACGCTTCACAGTGTTGCGATGCGACACCGCGTGCTGCTGGATTCTCGGGCGGCATCACTCACGTATCCGTCCCTCTCGATGGTGGCCCGGATCTGTTCGGACCCGGGCGTGACCGTGAACTGGGCTTTGCACTTCAGACCCTTATCCAGAGCCTGCTTGGCCAGCGAGGCCGCCCGGCCCATGTCCTCGTAGCTGGAGTTGGTGCAGCTGCCGATCAGACCTGCGAGTAAGAGGAGGAGATGGAAACAGGAGTGAGGCGGTTTACAGTTGCGCTGGAAGGACTCCTGTATTTTTAATGAGCTTGCATATGAAATGAGAGACACGTTGCTGGAGAGGAGGCGATACAGGAACCAAGCGACTGTGTTCACTCGTCCTGGTGTTCTCAACTTGTTCTCATTCTGTCAGACACTAAAGCCACATCCAGTGCTCAAGGTCACTGTGGCCTGAGCTGAAATAAGAGCTGATCGTAGTGATAAAACGACTGTAAAGTCATATTTCACTGAACAGTTCTCTTCTCACAAATACCAACCAACTTTAACCTCCAGGGGCCAGCCGCTTTTCTTGGCGATGGCCCCGATGTCAGACACGGGGTGGGCCAAGTCCGGGGTGAATGGTCCGTTAATGTGAGGTTTTAACTGCGACGAAAGTGGAAAAAGAGAAATGTGTTGTGGCTCTTAAGAACATGGTGCAACAAGGAACTTTCAAAGACTTCCTGATATTTGAATATATAAAGTTTGTCTATAATTTGAAAGATCTCTACATTAGTTCTCATCACCTAAACTTCTAATCGTGCTTCATGCTATTAAAGTGACTGAAAGGTGCAGATTGATGGTGGGAACTGGAGTGAGGTGCCTTATGCAGTTTCACCACTAGAGGGCTCAATGGTCAAAAATACAGAAAACTTCTTAATTTCATTGGTTTTCTTCCCTTAATGGGGACAGAATCACAGCAAACAACTTCAGGATGAACTATAAACCAAACACTTTTGCCTTTAATGATTGGCACACAAATTTTGTGTCTTCGTTTACCAAACCGAGGATTTACACTCAGAACTTTTACGATACGGCGTCACTTGGTCGTGGTTTCACTCACCTCGCTCAGGTTGATCTCGATCACCTGATCGTATTCGCAGCCCTCATCTGGGACCAGATCGTCTTTGAACTGATCAGCCACCGAGGCGATTTCTGAGGGACGAGCGAGAAACAAAGACAGTGAGACACGGCGGTGGGAAATAAAACTGATCACAGAGAGACAGGCAGGAAGTAACTGACCGCCGCGGCCCGTTTTCTGCATGTAGGTCCTCATGCGGTGGTTGTAGGGGAAAACTGAGGTGGTGGCTCCGATCTCAGCACCCATGTTGCAAATAGTGGCCATTCCTGAAATGAGATGCATCGTCTTTTAGCGCGAGGAGGAGGAGTCACGGCGAGACATGCAGAGGACATCTCGATCACGCCTTTTGGAGTGCGTCTCCTCCGTACCAGTGCAGGAGATTGAGTCGACTCCAGGTCCATGATACTCCACGATGGCTCCAGTGCCGCCTTTAACAGTCAGGATACCAGCAACCTTCAGGATGATGTCTTTAGGAGAGGTCCAGCCAGACAGCGTCCCTGTCAACCTCACTCCAATAACCTAAAGATAAATAACGAAGATTTAAACAGATTAAAAGAAAACTGAATAAAACAAGTCAGAAAAAAGATAATTTATGAGCGATAAAGTGGTTTTTACTTCTTCAGACGATGGGAAAAACTCACCTTGGGGCACTTGAGCTCCCAGGGGATGTCAGCCATGACATCGACTGCATCAGCTCCGCCCACTCCGATACAGATGGCGCCCAGGCCGCCGCCGTTGGGAGTGTGGGAGTCTGTTCCGATCAGCATCACTCCAGGATATGCATAATTCTCCAGGATGATCTGTGCAGAAGGAGAAGAAGGTGCACCGACAGTCAGCCGCATAAAAATGCAAGAAATCAGAAGACTGAATCCCACATTAAGAAAGCAGACATTTCTCCTCTTCACACTCATAAAAAAACACACAAAGTGGCCAAGAAAAGCAAGAATATAAATGTGAACTGGCTTCTATAAGTGACTGATGCTGCAAGAATGCAAATGTGAAAGAAAACCTTCCAATAAAGTGATCAAATTAAGAAAATATTCAGTTTCGAGTGATTACACGACAATGAAACCTTATTTTGAGATTGAACCTAATTACAACCAAAAGATAAAACTTGAATTATGGACTTTGCACCTTTTAAAATGTGCTCTATGAGACACACTTTCAATAAATTTAAGGACTAGTATTGGACATTAGTGAGCTGTACCTGGTGGATAATGCCTGAACCTGGTTTCCAGAAGCCGACTCCATATTTTGCTGCAGCAGTTGCAAGAAAGTTGTACACTTCCTGGTTTATATCCTGTGGTGAGAAAAGTCGAATCTTAAACGAAGCCTTTGCTCAGGAAATTTGATCAGACGGTTCAAATTTTGAGTTAAGTCACGGATCTATCCGGCTGGCGGGAAACGCGCCCCACCTTGGCCCGCTGCAGGTCCTGGACCCCTCCGATCTGAGCCTCGATCAGGTGATCGCAGTGGATGGTGGAGGGAACGGCCACCCTGGGCAGACCGCTGCTGATGAACTGCAGCATGGCCATCTGCGCCGTGGCGTCCTGCATGGCCACGCGGTCTGGGCGGAGGCGCAGGTAGGTGCGCCCGCGGTCGATCTCCTGCCCGGCTGGGTCGTCCAGGTGGCCGTACACGATCTTCTCCGACAAGGTGAGGGGCCTGTTGAGCCTGGAGGAGGAACACGGTGCTTTCTGTTGACATCGCGCCTCCTGACGTTAACTTGGACTCGACACTTGTTTATGTCACGTGAACGATTCTGAGAGGAGCGACCCCTGACCTCTTGCGTACGATGTTGATGTTGTCGTGCATCTTCTGGTAGCTGACGCTGGTGTCGGGCTCGAAGCGGCTCATGGCCACCTTGGCCTTGGCGCCGAAGGCGGCCGTGACGTGAAGCCGTCTCGCCCCGGCTCCAAGGACCAGCTGGAGCACAGGACACAAAGGAGACAGACGCCATAAAGCTGGATTTTACTGTGCTGGCTGAGAAACAACACGTGACAGGTGGAAGTTACAGGATGACCCAGCAGAGCAAATGTGGAAGAATTGGAGCGCATGACTCTAAATCGACCTTTATTTTTATGACTTTATGTTCTCTGTTGAAAAGGTAAATCTGAGTCACACTAATGAGCCTGTGTGAACAACTCAGAAAACCTTCCAGTGGATTATCCAGCTTGTGCAAGTGGGAGATTTTTTTTAACCGAAGAACTTTGGCTTCATCCAAAATCTTGCATAAAAGCTACATTTTAACTCTCAATCGTGCACTTAAAAATGAACGACAACAAGGCAAACTGCCTGTAATTTACTCTGATTTCAACTATGTAGAAAAAAAACTATTACAGTAGTTTTTCACTGAAACCAGAATGAGTTCATTCAAAAAGTGACTTTATAACTTTATAAAAACTTTATAAAAAATGTATTGATAGTTAGTTTATTTTGATATAAAAGTTCGCACATTTTAGGCCAAGTTTAATGGCCTAAACTGGTATAACATTAACCAGTATAAAGCGATGTTGTGTCACACACAGGAGCAGTAACACACCCCTGTAAAGAAACTACACTGCCACCAATAAACTCCGTCACCTTGTGTTCACCTTGCTAACATCACGATATTTGGGCCCGGTCCGATAGAGACACAACCCCCTGAAAACTACTGATAACTTCAACCGCCCCGGTTGACAAATGGCTCTTATTCCCCCTGCTGTCAGTGATGGTGGGCGTCGTGTCGGAGGCGGATTACAGCCGCTACCGAGCGCCGCTGCAGGAGTCAAACGGGGACACGGTGACCCGCCGACGGAGCGGACCGCTCACTCCGCTCCTCGTTTGTCCGCCGCGGCTCGACTGCAGGCCGCAACGGCCGCGTCAACATCCCGTGTCTCTGGTCTAACGTTCACGCCGCAACGGCGAGGCCGCAAACGCCCCCGCGCGAGCGAAATAACGTTTTCTTACCCGCATTCTGGAGACCGTCAGGCAATAGGACGCCATTTTGTAGCTCTTTAACGGGAACTGTCGCCCTCGTGTGACGTCGACCGCTACTTGGTCACGAGCTCGATGCGGTTTGTTTATCTTTGTGATAAGTGAAAATTTATTGTTTCCGACGTTCAAATATTAGGAAAAAAAAATATTACAAAAGAAAGCATCAGAAATTGGGAATAAGAGAAATTCAAATAAATTAATAACGTTTATTTTTCCTAAAATATTCGATGTTTTGGTTCATTTTTTCTAACTTTATTGCACCATTTATTTCTGTGATTTTTAAAACATATATGCTAAAAATCATACTAACAAGAAAACCAAACATTGAAAGTATTTTTTTAAATATGCAGACACATGTCATGCATAATAAATCCTTGAATTTAATTTAATTAATTTCTGTTGGTAATATTGTTCATCTATTTGACTAAGCTGTGTTCCCAGATCCTTCATTACGTAAACTTCAAACAAATCATATTCATCCTTCAATAAAGTGAGACAAAGCAGAAATATTATTTCACTACATTTAGATAGCCTTACGAAAGAAATAAAACATAGTGTTTGCATGTTCTTCCTGCGTGTGACTGGTAATTTCCCGGAGTGTAAAAACCTATAAACAGTAATATTATATTATCGACTTAAAATCTCATTACAAGTTTATTTAGAATATTTTTGGTGCGTTTCTTCCTAAATAAACTCCCCCAGACAATAAAAATGGCACAAAAAGTAAGGGAAAAATACCTAAACGTAGCTAAAGCGTTCCTTTTCAGTTTTATATATTTATTCACGCGTATTGTTAGTGATTGAAACATCATTTCCCACAAGCCCCCACTCGAAGTCCGCTTGCTTTAGTTGTCGCAGTCCAATAATGTGCGGACCCTCCCCCATCTCAGCCAATAGAGACTCTGTTGCCATCACCGCTTATATTTTTAGTAAATTGTTCGGCGTCGTACAAAACTACACATATCTCTCCGCCTTGTAAAATAGAGCCTTTTCTCTGCAAGTTTAGAGGAAAGAGACATTAATTCATAAATTTGCATCGAAATTTCGATGCTTTTGATGCTATTTAGTGTCAAGAATGACGATTAATGGAAAGAAAAAGCAAATAGTGAGGAATGACATTGATGTTTTTGGTTTAATTTTTCTAGGAAAATGTGTTTTATTGTTGAGATAATTGCAGAATTAGGAGAAAAGATTCATGATTCTCAAAAAGGAGGATAATTGAATGAAAGGTATCATGTGCAAAAGATAATAATAAAGCAGCAGCTATTATAATATGGAGAAAGTAGTCCCTGTCGTCACGGGGGTGTGGGCGAGTCACGCTGTATAAATACGCCGGGTTGTCAAACAGTAAAGTTTCACTGGACCCTCCATGCAAAGTGTCACCAGAAGACAGAGCCGCACATAATCTGGACGGGATTGAGAGAGACAAGGGGGGTAAAAAAGGAAGGAAATACATAAAAAAAGACGGAGGTGGGGACTCAAAGCGACGCTACATCTGATCCAGTGACTCGACACATCCGCCGAGGAAAACAGAGACATCACACGGGAATTAAAATAACAGACGCACAGGAGGACAAGTCCTCCCTCGACGACAGGTGAGTAATTGACGGTGTCATAAATGAGCGGATGCGACTGAAAGCAGCTTTAAACATCGAGGTGATTGACTCTGGCGATGCTGCTGCTCCGGCTCATTCTGCTGCTGCCGTTTCTTTCCAGAAAATGCGCTGACAGTAATGAATGGCCGCGCTGGTCCGCTTCAGCCCCTGAATGAAGCCACAGCGTTTGTTTTTGTCTCGATAAATCAGCAGGAAAATCCAGCCTCTCGTGTTTATTATGCTGGAAATGACCGCCGACGCCGCCGCTGCGCTCCTCCAGTCGATACGCCGCTGGACACTTAATTAGCCTTATAATCTAATTCCCAACGACTATTTGTGCAGGGAAAAAAAGGCAGGAGCGAGAGAGGAGGGGATCCTCCGGCAGCTCGTCCTCTGTGTCTTCTGACTGACGTAGGACACTAATCAGCCAGGTAGACCCTGCTGCTGCCCCCCAGCCTCCCCCCCGCCTGCACAACCACATATATTCTCTTTATTCTCACCTTCTTCATGCACTGTGCTTAAGGAAGATCCGGGGCAAAATGACACCAAATCGCCCGAAATTCTGAGGGACTAAAGGACAAATCAAAACAAAAAGGCCTCAGATGTTTAGATTCTTTCTAAACAAGCGTTTTGTTGTCATAAATGTGGTGTATTTTATGTGTTTGTGTCACCACTGTAGCTGCTGTGCTGTACAGTTGAGGCGGACATGCAGCAGGCGATGAGCAGCGCACACTGCTTTCATAATGAGCCAATGTAAACAAAAATAACAGCCCAGATTGTGCTGATGCTCCCACCCTCAACAACAAACCCATAAACGCACCACCTCCCTTTATTTCTGCACCAGAAGGACACAAATAGACACATTTTAAGGGAGATTTTATAAAGATTGAGATTTTGTTTTGTTTTCTTTTGCTCGAATCGAGTTGCGGTCCATTTTCTTTTTGTTTTTTAAGCTCGTTTGAAGCAACACACCTGCACACATGACCTGTGCGGCCCCCCTGATGTCATTGGATGACATTGGACATTGTGTATGTTGCTGCTTCCTTTTCTATAATGAGCGGTGTGACATGCAGGAGGTG
>JASSRZ010000065.1:9386759-9495700 GCA_032164315.1 Malacoctenus gilli
TGTGTGTGTGTGTGTGTGTGTGTGTGTGTGTGTGTGTGTGTGTGTGTGTGTGTGTGTGTGTGTGTGTGTGTGGTGGTGATGGTGGTGCGTGCGTGTGTGTGGGAGGAAGGGAGGAGATGAGAGAGGAGGTGGAGGGGGGTGTGTGATTGCTCGTGCGCTGCACGCTGGGAAACGGTGTTTTATGCAGTCTGCTAACTGTCCTGCCATTTTACACTCACTCCCCCGGCCCGTGCTGTGTTTTTGTTTTGGTGCAGCCCTCTCCGCCGGATGCGGCGGCGGCGGCGGCGTTAATGAATTGGCGGCGTGCTGAAGCGCCGAGCAAGAAGCACTTCACGGGATCGGATTCAGATTATGCCGGATTTATGAAGCTCACGACGCGGCATCTGTTACGGCCGTCCGTGCGTCCCGCGGCTGATTAAAAACCTGCAACACGAAGCGGCGCGTTTATCGCCGCCGAGCATCAGACGCCGGTTGCGTCGGTGTGACGGCCTCGTGTTGCACGCTGGAAGAAACTGCAAAGCTTAGAGGTAGTTTGCACAGTTTTATAGATGCTCTGCTGGCAGGTGTGTCTAGATTCTCCTCTGGAGAGGGTCTGCAGTCGTTTTTGTACCACCAAGAGTCTGAATTGTGTAAAACATGAAGGGTTTCCTTTAGCAGCACGAGTCTGGACCTCCAACATTCACACATTTGCTTTATTTGATTGAATAAAGATAATAAAGTAGAGTTTAATGCAGAGATGCTGCTGAAATCAGGATTTTTGGTGGTGTGCTCGGTTCTGATTGTGATTTTAACAAAACTCTCGACAAATTCTTCCAGTAAAACATTGAAACTGACTGAGATCTGATCCTCAGATAAATGTCTTCCTGCTTCCAGGTGATCAACAGCCATTAACCAACAGATTATTCGTCTTCTCGCCGAGTAAAATTGCTGTTTTCTTTCTCTTGCTTCACAGAAAACGTGATTTGAAAACGGCCCCGAACCTGCTGCCTTCAAGGTGCCTTTATCATGGCGACGCTAAGAGATTCACACACTTTACAATAAGCCCGGCGGAGGAACCTGCTCGCTGCTGCATCGCTTGGCTTTCTGCACTGTCACACCCAACTCTGCGCTCCCAGGGCGGCTCTGCCCCACTGCGGCCATGCATCTGGAGGTCAAGGTGGCCCTGAACTTCATCGTGTCCTACCTGTACAACAAGCTGCCTCGGCGGCGGGCCGACCTCTTCGGCGAGGAGCTGGAGAGGATACTGGTGTCCCGCTTCGAGGGCCACTGGTACCCGGAGGCCCCCCTCCGGGGCTCCGCCTTCCGCTGCATCCACCTGGGAGCGCCGCGGGACCCCGTGGTGGAGCTGGCGGCCAAGAGGAGCGGGCTGGACACGGAGGAGGTGCGCGCCAACGTGCCGGCAGAGCTGAGCGTGTGGATCGACCCCTACGAGGTGTCCTACCAGATCGGGGAGAAGGGGTCGGTGAAGGTGCTGTACCTGGAGGACCCGCCGGGCCTCGGCTGCGACGGCGAGAGGCCCGAGGGGCCCGTCAGGGAGGCCAAGGCGGAGGCAGAGGCGGAGGAGACCAAGAACCTGGGCTTCAACCCGGACGCGCAGGTGTTCGTGCCCATCGGCAGCCAGGCGTCCCCCGCCCTCATGCCGTCGCTCTCCAGCTCCCCCACCCCCTTGTCTGCTCCGCCCTGCCCCGGCCTCTTCAGCTACCCCAGCTCCAGCACGCCCACTGACCCCTGCGTGCACTCCTCCAACACCTCCACCCCGTCCCCCCCCAGCGGCGCGCTGTCCTACCTCCCCTCCCAGCAGCCGCCCTCCACGCTGCCCGCCGCCCGCCCGCAGCCCATCACCTTCACCACCGCCAGCTTCGCCGCCACCAAGTTCGGCTCCACCAAAATGAAGAAGTGCAGCGGCGCGGGCTCGGCGGCCGGCGCCGGCGTCATCGTGCCGCCCTCGCAGCGGATGCTCTCCCGCTCGCCCACCACCATCTCCGCCCCCGAGCTGCTCAAGCACAAGCCCCTGTCCCTGTCCCTGCACTCGCTCGGGGGTCCCATCCCCAGCCAGCTGTCCCCCAACGCCAAAGAGTTCGTCTACCCGGGATCCCCGGGCCCGCTTTACTTCGACGCCGACGCCCAGCCCATGCAGCCCCACGCCAGCCCCTTCCAGCCCCCGCACACGGTCAGCACCCACCCCTCCTTCGACCCCTTCTCCAGCCCCCCGGCTCAGGGCGTGGGCATCATCGGCAGCAACGGCGGGATCTCCTACATGGAGAAGCCGCCGTTCGTGGAGGGTCTGGGGAGCTACAACCTGCAATATCCCAGCCAGTCCTTCCAGCCGGTGGTGCTGGCCAACTAAGCCTTGGTTTGCCACGGGAAGGGTTGTGGGCGGAGCTATTTTCAGTTTTTCTATAACACCTTGATCCGACACTAATACACGTTAAGAGTTAGTTTTACTACAAACCTTGAGAGTCCCACCTTCACTGGATATTTCATGTGACTTGTTTGGTACGTCTGTAACGCCCCACCCCACCGTGTCTGTCGCTGTCTTCACATTCAGTGTGCTGGTTCTGACATAAGTGGGCGAGGGGCGGGGTTTCTTTGTTGTTGTTTTTTTTTTTGTTTACCTTCAGTCATTGCCAATCTTTTCTCTCCTTTCTTCTGCGTTTGCGACGAATGTTCACGAGCGCTTTCCGTTCCTCTCGGCTTGTCGTCTGGCGGACTCTGGTTCTGGTGTCGCTCCATTTTTTGCACTGCACTGTCATGCTGTGAGGGGGGACTTTGCCAAGTCCTGCAGGGGAGCGATGGCTGTGGGAAACTCAGCACTTTGCTCCGCAATCTGCTCTGCCCTACTTGCCACAAATGCAGAAAGGAGGGGGTTCTGCTGTGTGTGTGCGTGCGTGTCGTCTTCTGTTTTTGTTGTGGCTCGGCGTGATCGACAGACTCGTTTGCTTTTGCGGTGCCGTCGCCTTTCGAGAAGACGCACCCGTGCACGAGCTCGTTTTGTCGACGCGTGCGGCGAACGCTCGTTTTCAATCAGCTGAAACGTGCACATGCGCTGGGTTTAAATGAAGCGAGCCGGAGAGGGGGAGCAGGAGAGAGGGAGCATCGGGGTGTTCTGGGAGCGATGTAGTAGAATGTATTGCACCTGTCAAGGGAAATTGCAGCTATGAAGGTCAGGAGGGAGGAGGAGGAAGAGGAGGAGGAGGAAGAGGGCGAATGTGGGGGGAAAAACGTGAATCTTTGAACTCGAAGACGATAATCACATGCAGATTGGAAACGTCCGCTCGCGTTGCATCGAAACGGACAAACGGGGCACGGCGGCCGCATTATTGTGTACATGCATTCCAGTCAGCAGTGTGTGAAGGTGAACAGGAGGAGGAGGAAGAGGAGGCGAGGGGGGGGGGAGGGGATGCAGCAGCTAAGCAGTGGGGGATTGTGATAAATGGCTTAGCATGACTTTGACTATGAAGGAGAGGTTTTCCTCTGCATGTGAGGGAGGAAAGGGAGGCGAGAGAGGGAGCAGCGGCTGCAGGCTGGCGTTGCCTCGGTGGCGTCCAGGCTGCAGCGGCCGCGAAAGCGACACTTTTGAAACCCCGAGCACGTTTCTGGTGAGCTTAAACGGCATCGAAGCCAAAAGGCTCGCACCGTTCTCTCCCTGCCTGCTCTTGAAATTCTCCCCTGATCTCTGCTCGTCCAGCTGTTACAAAGGAGGAGGAGGAAGAAAAAAAATACCCCCCCCCCCCCCCCAGCCGTGCAGCTCGGCTCGTCTTCTCCTCTCCTTCTCCCAGCTGGCGCGTCGTGGAATAAACAAAGGCGAATGTTTCTCTCCCACGTGCGGCGTCGTCACGTCGCTCCTCCGTGGTTGGAACGATGGCGTTTTTACCGGCATTGGTCTCTCTGAGAAGGGAGGGAGGGAGGAGGGGTCACCTCGGCGTGTCCGGCGCTTTATCGCGGAGCTCCTTTTATCGCCGAGGCCGTTCGTTTGCGCCCTCCAGTTCGACTTTTGCACATTTAACCCAGGTGTCAAGAAATAAAGCTTTGGAGATTCAGAGGGGAGCGAAAGCGGCGCCGTGTCGCTCTCGCTCCGACACTTTTATTTTGAATGTTTTGCAGACTTGTGGGAGGTTTCGGAGGTTCAGCGAGCGACCGCTGGAGGAGCCCGGACTCGTGCTCATGCTGGGTTGTTTTTGTTTTTGTTTTCTTTTGCCATGTGACGTGTTGTCACATGCAGGTTTGGTTTCCCACAGGGACGGGACGGGTGGGGTGGGGGGGCTGCGCATCAACGTTCTGAATGTGAGGGGAAAAAGATTTCTAATTTTGGTTTTTGTAATTTATTTCTATATTTTTTGTTTTTGCTAATTATCACCTAACATTTGTATGAGTAAAGAAATGGCGAATCCAGAAACGTGTACATAGATTAAAGAGAAAAAAGTTCTTATGTTCAGATTCTTTGTTTAGTTTCTTACATGCTGAAGTTATTTTTTCAGAAAATAACATGAATATATGCAAACCGAGATAAAATAAAGATGTACAGAATAAAATACTGAATGTGTATTGTACCTTGTACAGTATTTGTTTAATGAGACGGGTAAATGTACTCATTCTTCAGTTGGGGTTTGGAGTCCAAGGCGTGAATGTTTACAGTGGGTTTGTGTAGGAAAAGATGGCTGATCTCACCTTTTTTTGTGCTCCCGGGGGCAGTCGGACCACACCACTCCCATAGGCAGTGCATTTGAACCAAAAACGTTTGCATTTCAGCTTCCTTTCTTTGAGTGCACTCCTCCTTTTCTTTGATTCCCTTCATTTCACATTACAGCTCCTTTTTTTTTTTGCTCACTCAAGCTCATGTTTTTGCCTTTGAAATTCACTTTTTCTCCTAATTAAATGAAAAGAACTCATTTCTTGCAGTTTGTTTACAATCAATCCTGAGTTTCTTTGTCCCTCTCCTTCCACTTTGTGTTTCCCGTCCCATCCTCGCGGCATCACTTTGGTCCGTTTCGGTACTGATACTATAGCCATATCCCAGACTGTCTTTGCTTACACAGAGGCTCACCTTTCTCCAGTGCAATGTAATGCCATAGTTTAAATTACCCTGAAGGATTCAAGGGGTTTCTACCTCTCTGCACCCTCGGAAACAAAAGGAAAAAAAAAAAAGCAAACATTCAGTGTATCTCTTCAGTGGGAGGATTATCGACGTGTTGGGAAGGAAGGAGACGAATGTGCTGTAGATGGAGTCCAGATCAGGTGTTAATGGACCCTGGTTTAGACCGGCCTGCGAAGAAAACCCTTTTAGCCACACGCATGTCTGAAAACGACCTTTCTCTTTACTGTTCTCTCGATGCAAACACGGTGTAATGTTGTTTCCTCACGTTACACAAGCTGGAGGCTGCAGGTGCGAGACTATTTCGGACCCAGAGAAACCCCACGAACCCACTGGACTCGCAGGTCGCTCTACAACCAGGGTCGAGCGTTAACGAAGAGGGCAAACCAGAATTTTGTATCCTGATGTCCCTTTTGCTTATATCGACGTGTGCGTTTTATTTTGCACTTTGGAATATATTTCATTGTCATAAAAGAAGTTTATTTTCTATGTAAGATTTAACATTTAACAGTAAAAAAATAGATATAATTAAAAGTTCAGATGATGTATAAATATAGTGCTTTCTCTCCTGCCTGTATTTTATTATTTTTCCTATTTTGTATCTGACCTGTACACCCTGTAGATGTATAATGACTCTTTCACTACTGAAATGCAATGACCTGTTTTCTGTGCGGCCCCTTCGGGAATGGGGGGAGTTACTACTGCAGTTTCTTATTGTATCAGATTCTTTTTTAAGTTTGTAATAAAACCAGACTGGCAAAAACGAGCATGGAAAATAAGCTGATTGTGTCGTTCTCTTTGCTTGTGCGCCGGCGCGTCCAAACGCGGTTTTGGGTCCAAAAAACGGATCCGAGGGATTAAAACGGGAAGAAGAAATGAGAACCTGAAGCCGCGCGTTCCCGTGATTGCAGTAAACAAACTCCAGCGATGTTTGATCAATAATTCAGAGCGGGGATGGGATTCTTGAAGAGGGAGCAGCCAGATTGCTCCCCGCCCACCTCAGCTGGACGCGGCTCCCGCCAGATGTTGCTTCACGTTTCGTCATGCGGCGCTCCTCCGCGCCTCCGCGCGCCCGTCAGCCCGTCAGCCCGTCCGTCCGTCCGTCCGTCCGTGCGTCCTGCGCGCTGCCGCCTGGACGCTCGCTCGTGAGAATCGAAACACCGGGGCTGCGCTGGCTGTAGTAACGTGCAGTGACATTAACATGCATGGCTGGGCTCCTCCTTGCCCCCCTCTCTACCCTCCACATCTCCATCCCGCTCACTGCCTCCCCCTCCTCCCCCCTCCCTCCCTTCCTCCCTCAGCTCATATGTCTCTAACTGCATCCCAGCTCTCCATCGCTCTCCCTCCATCCCATAGCCATCTTGTTTCCCTCTTCCTCCTTCACCCCTCCATCTTTCAAACTGCCTGATCCTCTCCACCTCCTCCGCCTCCTGCTGCTGCTCCTCCCATCCTCTTTCAATTCCCAGCCCATCCTTTGCTTCCTTGCCTTCCTTTCTCCATCTCGCTTTCTCTCTCACACACACACTCTCACACGTGTATCGCTACCTTTGTGGGGACCTTCAGCGCTAAAGCGCTCTCTCTCACCTCCTCACACTGACCATCTCCACTGACCCCCCCACCGAATAGAAACCTATTTCTAACCTTGAACCTAAACCTGAGTCCTGGGCTTCAATCAGCCCTTTGGAGTTGAGAGGACCGGCTGAAATGTCCTCACAACGCCTGCTAAATCCCAACCGGAGTCCTCGCTGGGTGAGAAATATATGCACACACACGCATCTCGCTGGTCTTTGAGGCTGATGCTGCTGCTTGTTACGCAACACAGCTCCCCTGTGTGTCGATGTGATCATTACGCAACATCTCCTACTCCTCTGGAATACTGATGAGCAGCAGGATCTGGCAACAAAGGGACAGCCGATTCAAGAAAACAAAACAAAAGCCTCTCAGGGAACAAACAAAATCACATCTCCTGTGTGCACGTGGACTAAGTGTGTTTGTGTGTGTGCATCAAGGATGCTGCTCGTGTTTACGTCTCTGTCCGTGCGGCACGCCGGCGGTTTCTTTGTCTGGCAGCGCCAGCGTGCCGCAGCCGGTCAATGTCTCGGTCAAGGTCAGAGAACAGGAAGCCGCTCACGTGTCATTAAATCTCAATTTATTTCATATGCATAATACAAGATACAGTTAGACATGGTACTGTAGTTGCATGTATTCGATACATGGTTAGGACGATACAAAAACATCTAACAAAAAGAAGAACGAAACATGTTTATATAAAAAGAGAACATAAGGCAAAAAAACACAGAAAAAAACCCCAAAAACTTTAAAATGTTTTTGATCAAGATATTTTTTTGTTTTTTAAAAGTTTTCCTCCAGGATTGAAGCTACTTTAAAAAGTAAACGAGGACGTTTCGTCTCCTGAAACCTGCGCAAACAGTTTGAGACGAGCATCCGAGAAAACAGTCGCTTAGGTGTAGATGCGCGAGTTTGCGCCCTCTACAGGTGAAGAAAACAACAGCAGCTGTGAACTTGTGCCACCTGCAGGTAGGAAGCTGCATCTGCAGGTCAGATTTGTAACTTGTCATGAGATCCGATAGGCCAACACTTCCGTGCCTCAACATTCATTTTATTGCCTGAAAGGTTGAATTTTTTTGAATAGCAGCATTTTTCTCTTCCTGCAGGCGACAACAACACACGCTAAAACATTAAACTGCTGGTGTTAATGTTTCAACTTGGAGAGTTAAACGTCAGGAAGCCAGTTACAAACACAAGTTGGTTCCAAGAGGCGCTTCGCATCAGAAAAATAGAGACTGCTACATAACATGAGACAAGATAGGAAATTAAATCTGGAATTTATCCTCGTCTAAAAAAGGCTCGTCGCCAGTACCGCTAATCCGATTAACGAAGAAGTTTTGTTTCAGTTAGAAATCGACTATAAGTTTGCATTCATCGACGAAACTCCACGTCCCCACAGCAGAACGCAGCCGACGTCAATTCTGAGTGTCGATGCAATAAAAGAACAAAAGAAAAAAACCCGATGTTAGTTACAATGCTCAGAGTTGTCTGTTTTACTACACCGCCAGGGAACTCAAACACATCGTCTACCAAGGAAAAACGAAACAAAACCACGACGCTCCAACTGATCCAGTGTATCTAGATATAGATCGATCTCCAGTAAATAGAAAAAACAATCCACACAGTGATCAAAAGATGCCGATTTTCAGCTGATGTTTGCCACAAGGTCGAAGCACTGGCTGCACAAGGATAGGTGGCGCTATAACGCGAGTCATATAAACACGGGACAGCGGAGCGGAAAAGAAGACGTTCTGCTGCTCTCCTCCGCCGACAGAACGGCGCAACGTCGCGTCCGCGAGCCCGTCCAAAAAACACATCCAGTTTTCAGTGATGGTTTACAGACATAAGTACACTTGGTGTCAAATTTACATGAAGAGAAGAGACAAATTTACTGGGTTTCATGCATCAAGATCCTCCACTACACAGGATCAGAACTGGAAGCACAAATGACTTTGGGGCATTTCTATTTAGTACATCATAGCAGTTGTTTTTTTTTTAAACATACAACATCGTCACTGAAATTAAACAAGCATTACATAACAGAGTATTATTGCCACATTTATTTTCTTTCCCAAGATTACGATGATTATGAGCACAAGCCGGGCCGACCGCAGGACCTGCGTCCGCCGAAGACACTTGAGAAAAAACGGAGTCCCATAACAGTCTGCAATGCGTTTTTACTAATTTAGACGCAGACTCGCACCGCCCCGGCGAGGAGACGACGACGACGACGACGACGACTCGCTCTTCGTCGAACTCAAAAGTTTTCGCCGGGTGGCGCCGAGCTGCTTTTTTAAAAAATGTGCTCTCTGCTCCGAACCGCCGCCAACGCCGCCACTCTGAAGCCCTGCCGAACTCTGAACCAGTCCAAAAGGAAGTGCTGGATGAGGTAAATTAGAGTGTCCCCTGTCCTTTGTGAGTTCATACATATATGTATCTATATAGAAGAAACCAAAACGAAACAAAAAAGTCCCATATAACTATATAAATCTGTTTAAAAACAAACATCCAAAAAGCACAGTTTATCCATTGAGTTCCCTGCTTTGTCATTGGTTTTTAATATATCAGTATTGAAATAGAGTTATCTGACATATTGTTGTACATCACAATCAACAGATGCATTATTACCATCAGAATAAATACAGCACTCATTGACTATTTGGCAAATATAAGGAATAGTGTGGGGTTAATAAAGACACAGTCAGAGTCCCTGTTTGAAGAAAAACAAACAAAAACAAAGAGTCGTTGGTTGTTGTTTTTTTTGTTATATACACACCAGCTTCTGAAGCGATCAAACTCTGGGCCTGGCGACGCGTTTCATCCACGACTAGAGAAGCAAAAACCCGACCCGAATCAATCCAGCCATCGCGACACCATTGAGCAGACAGGCAGTGACTCTGGTGCCCCCTACTTGCAGTGTGCAGTAAAATAAACAGTCCTCCATGTGAACGTACCCCTCCACCGGTGAGGGCCCTGGAGATCATCCCACGGGTGCCTTCAGCAGAACCCAACAGAACTATATATATTTAAAAAAAAAAACTGGGCCCCCCTCTTCTGCTCGCGAAAGCCTCACTTCTCGAAAGGACTTCGATTTCATCTGAAGAAGCCGAGATCCGGAAGGAAAACGAGACGGTGGCTTCAGACCGCCGGTCATGCTCGGTTTTTTGTTTCCTTCTCCTCCCGTCGTGATTAATAACGTGGACAGCTGCCACCTCTGACAATCACACACTCGTGGGAGTGTGTGTGTGTTTTTTTTGTGTTAAGAAAAAGTGCAAAACTGGAGTACACACTGTAAAAACGCACAGAACTGAACGGTACAAGGAGAGGACGTTATATACACAAACGGCGTTTTTTTTTCGTGTGCGCAGAGGCGTGCATGTGGGTTACAAGACGGAAGAACTGTGACTGAACCGAAACGCGCCGCCGAGAGAGACCCTCCCCTTCCTCCTCCGAACAGGGGGGGGCCCTCCTTCTCCGCCCTCAACTCCTGCGAGCTCCCGTCTGCTCCTCTCCTGCACCGTGGTGGGTTTTTTCCCTCCGAACTGAAGTGCGACACAAGGAAATGCGAGGGGCCTGCACGCGAGCACCGCTCTAAATACACGATATCTGACTGATGCTACTCATGCTTTGGTCCACTAACGGGTGCTGTGCAGTGATTAGAAACCTGTGTGTGGTGATTCTTTGTGTACCTGCTGGCTATTTTTCATGTTTCCTGACTTTCCGTGGACCTCTCTGGGCGAGAGGTCGTGTTTTTTCCGCGTGTGTTTGACCATGGGAGTGTCCGCAACAGTCCACTTCCTCTCTGGAGTGTAGGAGCCAGGCGCTCTCCACAGGCCGTCCTGTGACCACCGCTCCCATCGCGCCTCGCCGCCTGCCAGCGCGCACCCTCATCTCCAGTGGCGTCGCGGTCGGGGAAAAACCGGCGACTGGAGCGGGACGCGGCGACCGGAGGTCGGCGAAGACAACAGTGCAAATTTAGATTCCCTTGTTTGTTTGTGTCTGTGTTGAATTCTGCGGGGAAGGGAGTTCTGCTTTTGTCTCATTGATACTTCACGGGGTGTTTTTTGTTTTTACTCGGACATCTTCCCTCTCCTCGCCGGCGCCTTACAGCGGGCCATACTTAGCCTCGTATCGGGTCAGAATGTTCTTGCAGCGGCCGCAGTCCTTCCTCAGCTCGGCCACCTGCTGCCTCAGCGCCGCGTTCTCCCGCTCCAGGAAGGAGGCGCGCACCGTGATCTGGTTCTCCTTCAGCCGCCGGGCGTCGCGGGACCGCTTGGCGGCCAGGTTGTTCTTCTTCCTCCTGGACCAGTATTTGTCGTCCTGCGAGAACCAGAGCGAGAGTCGAGGTTTCACCAACAGGAGGACGGGACGGGAAACAAGCCAACATCTGGGTTTGTGAAAACATCCCCCACATCTCTGATCGCTAATCCGCCGGCCGCAGATCTGCTTTCTGCCTTTAATCCGAGCAGGAACCATCAGAGTAGTGGAGCCGCTGATGCAGCGTCCACTCGGTGACCTCTGCACGCTTCTCGCTGCAGCACCGTCCCCACATCGCATCACGTTTTATCTGCCAACAGATATGGAAGCCACACTGACCTTCTGCTCGTCGGGGACGAACACTTTCTTGGCCTTCTTGATCATCGGCTGAGGTTTCAGCTCCTCGTCGGAGAACTTGTGCTTGCGGGGGTTGAACAGCTCTCCGCCCGGCACGCTGGACAGGACCAGGTCGGTGGGGTCCGGCTGGAAGTTGATGTCCACCTCGATGGCGTCTGGATCGATGGGGGAGGGCGTGTTACGCTCTGCATTTGTTATGTTGTGCAGGGAGGAGAAAGAGGAGCACGAATGAAACTTCTTTCTCTTTACACGAGACACTACTGAACCAAAACTGCCTGTAAGACCCCATATTGGCTTTCAATCAATAGTTGATTAACCGTTCAGAGATCGGAAGGTCAACTGGATCCAGAGCAGTTTTGTCCAAACAAGTACTTGACATTCATGGAGTTGTTTATAGATTATATCCCCCGAAATCAACAAGTTTTGACTTTCACCAAAAGCTTCCCTTCTCACTGAACTTCAAAAGCAACACTGTTCACAACACAAATGGATTATCTGCCTGTAAAACTGCAGACTCTGAAAACAAATGTTTTTCCTTTTGAAACGGAAACTTCTGGAGTTGTTTAGGTGTTAAAAGACGTCTTAATGCAGTTTAAACAAATGATCAAATCTGGACGTACTAATTAATTACTCTGATTTCTGTGTGATTCAGCTCGTAGGAAACCTGCCGTTACTTTCTGTTAATGTGTAACAGAGCGTCACGTGTGCCTTTATGTTGCAAACTGTAAAGTCCACTTCTAAACTTTAACACTGACGCTCAGAAAAAATCGTTGTAGCAGTTTGTTTTTGGATGAACGCTCGTGAAGGGTTTATAACATGTTAAAGGCCAAACGAGACAAAGACAAAGACATTCCTCCCGGAGCCTCGGAGGCGTGTCCCACCATGGGTTCACTTCGTCTTTCGTTTTGTTTAAATCCGACCAAACCTGTCGAGTGTGAGCTCATCTACGATGACGGAGGCTCAAAGGTCGGCGCTTTGTCTGCATGTTTGCACGTCGCTCGATGTGGCGTCAGCGACCACAAAGTCACAGCGAGCGCCGGCCGTAAAGAAAACAAATGTCCGAGACTCGTTTATTTGCCTCCAATGATGATTAAACTCAAACACGCTGAAAGAAAAAGACATTTGTAGTAAATCACTCACCTGTTTTCTTGACTTCCACGACCGCTGTCGCCTCCTCGGGTTCCTCCTCCTGCCCTTCCTCTTCCTCCTCCTCCTCCTCTTCCTCCTCCTCCTCCTCTTCATCCTCTTCCAGTTTCGCTGGCTGCAACGTTGTGACCGTCACCGGTTCCTCCGGCTCGGAGGCGTCCGCGGAGGGGGGAGACGGCGGGTCGGAGGCCGACAGCTCAGGAGCGGCGGGAGCGGGAGGCGTCGCGTCATCGGTGGCCGGAGCGGGCGCCTTGGCGTCGGGCTTGCCTTTGGCGTCCACCGAGTTGAGGGTCTGCTGCAGCTCCTCCTCCTCCAGGCTCACCGGGATCCCGTTCTCCAGGAGGAACTCGTCCAGGTCCATGTACTCCAGGTGGAAGGTGGGGATGGTCTTCTCCCAAATGGCCGGGGTCAGGGAGGCTGACACCCCCCCACTGCCGCCACCCCCACCTCCTCCTCCCACTCCCCGGGAACCTGCACCAGCAGTGGGTGCCACGCCCCCACCGCCTTCCACATCCTCAGAGGAGCACAGCTTCTCCTTCTCGATCTCTGCACAAAGACACGAGAAAACAGGAGTTAAATAAATAAATAGACCCCTCATGCTGCCAGTGAAACGCCCCCTTGATCACACATGGGGGGTCTGGAAGAGAAACATCAATTTATGTATCGATAAGGGAGAAAAATCTCACTAAAACTTAAAGCTTGAGGATGACACCAAGAGGAGAAGTAACCAGGACGGAAACGGACACGATGAGGCTTTTTTTTGCGGAAGTCAGACGAGTGAAACAGAGCGAGAGAACAGAGGGGGGAGTGTAGCTCCTTTCCACACATGCAACCCAAAAACAAACCAGCACCGCACCAACGACAAGCAGGGCACCGCTGGAGAAAGGGGCTCGGCGCGAAGCCGAGCACCGCCTGCCTCCGGGGGACTCTCTGCAGCCCCGTTCCGCTGCTCGCAGGGCTGAACAGAGCTCCGGGAACTTTTTGTTCTTTTTGGGTCCCCTCGCTTCCTCAGCTGAAGCGTGACCCCGCGTGCAACATATGGCGCACGAGCCATACGTCCGACCTAAACACCCGATGCATCGCTTTTTAACGCGGAATGCATGAAGTTACACGAAAAAACCTGCACGTGTGTTGTCGAATTTTCCAGGCGATTCACAAAATCATACAATAAAACACATGCAACTGCCTTCCCTCCCCTCCCCTCCCCTCCTCTCCCATGTGAGGCTTACCACCGTCTCCTTCCTCCAGGATGTTCGGAGGAGGGATGTCCATGATCTTCTTCAGAGCAAAAGGGAAAGACTTCTGCACGGGAGCCGCCACGACGGCGTCGCCGCCGGGCTGGAGTGCCACTGCCACCGCGGCTTTGCCTGGCATTGTTTCCCCCCCTTCGCCGAGCGGTGCGCACCGGGCAACGCTGGTACCGTACCGAGAGCTTCCTCCGACACACGCCGACCGACAGACGCGCAACAGCCGCGGCGTCTTTCCCGCTTTTGTCTCGGTGTCTGCTGCGGCTGATCTGGGGCCTGTTTTGACAACACTGACACGTCCAGGTGCAAAAACAACACTACACAAACCCCTTGTTCTCCGTGTGCCCACCGAACGAGCTCATTGGATATTCATGACAACTAGCCCCGCCCACTCCTGCAATAGTAGAAGCTGATTGGCTCACAGCGCAGTCATGATGAATATGCATTGGAACCGTATAGTTTTTTTTAATCTGTAGTACCACAACCAGTCGAAGACGTGACCCTCCTAATGCAGAGGGCGCGTGTTCGAGTCCCTAATTCGACCGCAGTTTAAATACTCTTCAATGCAAATTATTAAAACTTTCTGGGGCAACTCAAGTGAATAAGGAAACAAAAGAATAAAAAATAAACCAATGTCACATTTTCTCAGCAAAAAAGCTACTTGTAGTTATTCTTATGAACTCCATAAGTCTATAAAACACTAAAAACAGCCAGTCGTTGCAGTTCTGTTGCGACGACAGACCGACGCTCCGTCTCTGTACCCGCGCAGCACCTCGACACACCCACACCGATAGGGAGGGAGGAACTCGTGGACCGACACGTGCACCCCGCCCCCACCGCCGTCACGTGAAGGCGCAGGCTGCCGAGGGGGGCGCGGCTTCACGCACTTCGCACGTGCAAGCCAAGGAGAGCGAACGGGAACGCGCCTACGGTTGGGAACAGCTGGCACGAGGCATTAACACAGCACAGTGGAGTGACACCACACTTCCATCTGATGCAAACTAGAGGGCAATATGTCCCAAACAACAAGCCCCGAAGACACCTCACACGGTTCTCTACTCTTTAGACATTGAAATGAGTTATTATGATTTATTACTTTTAGGAATAAATCATTTCTGACAAGGTGGTCCGACAGCAAAATGCAAAAAATCAGAGTATATTACAACAAATCTGCTCAAACACAGTCTCTTCAACACGAGGACACAGACTAGAAAATGCATTGTTTTCTAGCCTTAATAAATTCCTCATTTGAGACGTGCAGTTCAAATGTTGATGACCTCAGAGCGCCTCCTCCAAGAACCCACTTTGGGAACTACTGATGTCAATAATACATCAATATTCTTAATGTTTTCACTCAAAGTTAAGCTCAGGGGTCAAACGTGTCGTCTGTGGGAGCAAAACAGTCCCTCCAGAGTCTAATTTGGCCCATGAGGTGACCTTGTACAGAGAAAAAAACAGTTCAATTAAACCACGTCAGTATATTTTCACAATTTAAGGCTTTTGTCTTAGCATTGTAGTCAACACCTGTTTATTGATAATAATAATCATAGCAGTCAAATTGTTTGGAAATGTTTTATCTGTTATTGGGAAAAAACACCTTTTTGATGCTTTTAACCTTCCTCACCGGCGACCACAACAAGGGGAAATATCACGTTTCCGTGCACGCAGAGCTCAATGCACACCACAGTGAGCGCGCGAACGGTAGCTCTTTCTCACTCTCTCTCTCTCTCTCTCTCTCTCCCTCTCTCGCTTTCCCTTTCTCTCTCTAAAGAAGGAGGAGGATGTTTGGGTTCAAGAACACGATGTTCAGCCACACAGCTCTCCACCTTCACCGCTAATCTGTGTTTTTTTTCTATTGCCAGTCCTGCGCGGTAAACAAAGCTCTGCCCATCTGTCTCTGCAGAAAGGATGGATGCATGGCGAGTCTCTGCTGCTGCTGCTACTGCTGCTGCAGTTTGGATACAGAGACGAACAAAGAAAAAAAAAAAGAAGACCTCTGGACCATTTATACTGCTGTGTTGTCTGAATGAAGGCACAGATAAACACATTGTCCCGAATCACAATGTACGTGTACGTCATCCATGGAAACCGTCCTCTGTGTGCACAATAAAGACAAGACAACAATGTCCTCCCAGCATCTTTGCCGATTAAATGGTCGATTAGGATCCAAATAAGCCTCAGATCATTTGATATTCTTTGACCGCTCGAACTGTTTGTGCTCTTCTGTTCTCGTTTTCAGTCAATCACAAAAATGTGCTGGAAAGTTTATTGAAAGGAAAAGCTTCGGGCTGAACTGCGGTCTGCTGTGCTGAACAAAACCACGCAAACATCTGCTGGCCCCGGGCTCAAAATAAATACTTCTCAGTGCCCTCTACTGTCCATTCACACCGAGGAAAAAAACATTTTATTTAGTCTCCGAAAGGCAGCAGGGAGTTAAGTGGCCTTGTGATTTGAGAGCACAAAGAAAACATGACCGGAGCAACAGCTCGTGGTAGGAGTGACTCTGAATGCCTCCATAGTGCAAAGACAGAAAGTCTGCCGCATTTACTTGGATTTGCATTCAAAGAACAAAGTCCAGAAGACCTACGTATGCCAGATTAGCCTTAAAACTCAAACTGTAGCCACACCTGCGACTCACCAGAGCCTCATGCAAACATCGCCATCCTGTTCGGGAGTTACATGCAAAAGACAAGTGAGTCATCGCACAAAAACATTACTTAGGCTCAAAGCATTCAATCATTCAAACAAAAGCTCAGATGCATCGATAATTATAAATTATAACCATTACGACCAACAAGCCTGAATTTCCTGTTTGTTTATGACTCATTTCTCTTCTCCTGAACGTGGTGGTTTGGGGGGATGGTTTGGACTTTGCTGCCAGTAAAACTAGGTCAAAAATGTGACCTCTCATAGGAGAGGAACCGTCCATTCAATACATTCAGCCGAGGGCCGGTCGAATGCTGCAGGACAAACGAGTGCAAACAGATAATGGCTCAATATCGCTCCATATTTCACAAGAGCACAACGAGAGAGTCTAAAGGTAGAGACTGGTCCTCAGTCAGAGGGTCCGTCACCTGAGCTCAACCTGACTGAGCAAGTTATTCACTTACTGGAGACGAACCCAACAAAGAGCGACCTGTAACTGGAGACGGCAGCAGCACGGGAACGGAGACAAAGGTCTCGTAACACAATACGAGCAAGTGTTCGGCTAAACCTCTTTAAAAATGCAGCATTTCAAACACTTTGTGGCTCCAACAATTGGCTCATTTGTGTCATAATATTTGAGGACAGCATTGCAGATTATAGATAACGAGACAATGTGACCGGAGAGCGGTGTCCTCCAGGGGTCGTGTTTACACCCCTTACAGTTTGTATAAAGCCGTACGATGATGACACCCAGCTAAATGTTTAACACTGAACTCGATGAACCCTCCAAGGACAGACTTGAGCTGCCCTTTTCATACATCAACACATTCTGTCTGAAAGTGTATTTTCTTTGACTGAAATCTATCGTACGAAAGCACAAATGTGACAAAATCCATCTTTGCTCGAGATTGACAAAAGCTAGAGCCGCTTCGGGACTCGACTGCCTTCATTTCTTTGCTACAGGATACAATTTTGCTCTTCACGCGTAGTCAGAATCTCATTACTCCAGCTCCAGCTTTTAAGCAAGTTAAAAATGTGATTTAGAGGTTTTAATACTGATTTCCAGTTTAGCTCCCGAACTCGTCACCTCAGTGAACAAAGTCAGTAAAGAAAATCCTTCAGCTCAACTTTTTCTCTTTTCATGGCCGTGTGGGTGGTGAGAAGAAACACAGATCAGCAAACAATCCTACACCCCAACACTAGAAGAAACCCAGTCCGAATATATTTAAAGCTGTTTTTTTGAGTGTTGCGCAGCGCATTCGGTTTCAGGAAATATCCGCAGTGTTTCTGACACAGCAGCAGGAGACATGTGAGTACAAATAAAGAAAAGTACCCAGGTAACACGATCCCAGTACGTCTCTTTCACTTTGAGCTGGAGACCTTTGTGCTGCGTGTGTGCCTGCCCCCCTCCCCACTCGTGTTTCATGCGTGTCCAAAGCTCTCGCTACCAAATAGGGGCACGAAAGAACCCAAAAATGCCCCATAAAGGACGACTACGAGGGAGGTGTGTACGCCGAGTCTGCCGAGCATGCGGGGAAACTCATGATGAAACCGTGAGCGAGGCCGTTTCAGTGTTCTTGCATCACTTCAGGGTTTGCTGTGTTGTGACTGTGTGGAGAAACAGCGCAGACGGTCTGCAGATATAAAGCAGCGAGAGGGCCTTTCATCACCTGTGCTCACACGGGGGGGCTTACAGCCCAGGGACACAAGAATCTGGACCTGCCTGTTGGCACACCCACCTTACAGAGATCGCACCAATATCACATGAATAATAACTGACAGTGCGGGAGTCCTGTTCAAAAGAGGGCTCAAAAAATCCTCTGTAATATTTGGCGTGAATGTGTTTGTACAGCGTCTAAATGAGGACGTTCGGAAATTTTGGTGCCTTCAGTTTGCGCTCATAACAACGGAAACACTGTTAAAGGGAAGTGTGAACACAACAAAAGCTCTTGGCAACAGGAGCTGAAAAAATAACTGCAAATGCTCTGAGAGAGAAACTGAACAGTGCAGAAAAATCACCTCCACCAGCAGCCAAAGCACAAGAGAGAGGTGACGGCTTAAATCTGACATACTGTACCTTCAGTTTATGAAATATTACACCCAAAGCAAGATTTAAGAGGACTTCTGTGTTCCTGTCAGCAAAGAAAATACACTTTCGTGCAGATTTCGTACACGAATGTCTTCATTGATTAAAAATCCAGAAACTCTGAATTCAACATCTCAGTTTGCACAAACACCTCCTGAAAACAGTTGGATAAAAACTGCAGCTATCATGAAGAACTTCTGACAGAGTTGCCTACAGTAACTTGAGTGTAGCTAACAAACTTAAACTTTACAAACATAACAACTTAATTTATATCAGATTAAGCTGAACTTCTTTAAAGTCAGTTAGGATAACTACAATCATTTCTGTATGTTAGAACTATCACAGAAACACAAAAAACAGACATGTTTTTATTTTTCTCTTCAAAAGTTGTAAGGATTTAGACGTTTATCTGTTAAATATTGATTCCTTTCTGGAATTTTTGTTGATCCCAACAGAACCTCAGCAAGAAATATTTTATACAATTATGTCTGAAGAGGAGATCATGTGACTATGTAATAATTGTGTGTACACTTTTGGTTACAACTATAACAGGACAAAATGCACAGTGACAGGACATCTTATGCAGTGGGAATAATAACTTACGACTACTATCTGGTCACAGACATTTAGAGCAAAGTGGAAAATACAGAATAATTTGCCAAAATAAGTCCAAACACAAGTTTGGAAGCTACGTTTTATGTTGTATGATGTCGAATAAAAATGGAATTAAACAATAACACCAATATAACAGGAATTCATGGCAGCACAATATTATAACTTGGTGAATATACGATCAAATCTTGAAGTATTTTGCCATTCTAAGTTAGCTTACATTGCTTGACAGCGATGTGACGCATGTCGAAAGATAGTAATCAAGGTTAGTACAGTTTCTCACCATTGTCCTCGAAGGTGGGGAAGCTGAAGGGATAATCAGCCAGAGCTTTAAGGAGATCAGGAACGTCGCTTCTGTCTCCAAAAAACATTTGGTTTGTCGTCGACATGTCGAAAAACCGGCGGAGAAAAAAACCAAGAGTTGTCCAAAAAAATCACAGGAGTCCTGCGGGGCGTGAGGCTCGAAGTCTTCACTGACTACGTGCGGCTGACTTGAGTCACTTTATACCAACTTTTCCAGTATCACGGGGACGGCTGCATGTGTCCAAACAGCCCGTCTCACGGCGAGCCCCGCCCACGCGGCATGTGGGCCGCACGGGAGAGGCGCGCGAGGCTGTCCGTCACGGCACGGAGCCTATCAGAGAGCGGGAGGGGCGGGCTCTGAGCGGCAGAACCAAAACAACAACCGCTTCCAACCGACCTGCTGTTCCCTCCACGCACGGCAGCACGTGCAGGTTTTTCACCTGAAGGAGGTTCGCACCGGTGCGTCCGGCGCCATCTAGCGGTGAGAAGTGTAAATTGCTCAAAAGAGTATCATCAACAACGGCAGCGAGTACGAGGAGTACACAGTTATTTGGGGTTTTTAGGGGGTTTTGACAGCTTTTCATCTACTTTTCCTTATTTGTGACCAGACAAAAAGATAAATTCAAAATTCAATTAGTGACCAACATTTTGTTACAAAACTGTAGCCTGCAGTACTCATGATTTGCGGCCATTGTACGTTTGTTTATTCATTTGTACAGTTCTATTCAGCGGCCTTCTTTTGAGCACTTCAAGTTGGCTAAACTCTACTCGATTCGTTCGTGAATCCTTATTCCTCATCTAAATTTTGGAGAGTGACTCAACATGGTGTGAGGAGGCCCATAATTTGATTAGCCTGTATGGAGAAACCCCATCCATCTGAGAGGGACGGCGTAAAGAAATGACAACCATTTTGGGGCCTTGACTTTATTGCACAGTTTTGGTTCTGGACATTTATTTCTCTCTCTCTCTCGATGAACTGAAAAGCAATCGTCGCCATTGAATCCCATGGAAATAAAAACACAACAGAAGTGGCAGAAGAACCAAACTAAGGCACAAAATAAAGTCTGTGTTATATGAAGATTAATCCCCTTCCCAGTGGTTAACAGGCAGTTTTTGTTCTTCAATGTGGCACCAACATGTAAAAACAACATTTTCGTACGATGCATAATCTTTACCTGAAATAAATTGAAGACAACTGCTTTCAATAAGCAGTTGCATGAGATCAGAGTTTCACCACTCTGGTGAATTGTAGGCAGATGTTGGTTTTAATTTGAAAACTCCTAGTGCAAACAAACTTCCCGTCTGGCAGTGGAAATAAAACACCTCTGAAACGAAACAACTCTGCTCAGTCCTGAAGTAGAAAGTTGAATTTTCCAAAGTCGAACTCGTCGGGCATGATGAGCATGTCCTCTCTGGCTTTGGCGAGTTTCTGCCGCAGGAAGTCGCGTCGCTCCGTCCACTCCTGCAGCTCCTCCTCGCTGTGGGCGAAGTCGCAGCTCACGCCCTCCGGACAGCCAGCCTTCAGCCTGCCGGACGAGAACACCCCCAAACCAGATCGTTAGATTATGAGAAAAACTCAGATTTATTCACAAAAATGTAGTGTTCCTCATTTAAAACACATTTTTTACACCACTAAAAATGACCCAAAGAAATCTTGACGGTAATTTTTCAAAAACTAATTTCCCACCATGTCTGTATTTTAACGGCTGTTTCGTGCTCTGCTTTCTCTTCACTGTTGAAGGTAAAACCGCGACTTAAGGAGCTGGTTTTTGTTTGTACACTGAATCCAGCCTCACTTTGAGCAGAGCTGCAGGCGGGTCCCGGGGAAGCGGTAGCTCCACATCAGCGCCTCCTCTTCGCTCTCGCAGCTGAACACTTTGTCCTTGTGCTTCTCGGAGGAGATGTGCTTCTGCCACTGCCGCTCGCTGTTGCTGTGTCGTCCGCACAGGCGGCAGTGGAAACCACTCTGAAGCAGGAAGGCAGAGGCGTCAAGGTCAGAGGTCAACGCGTAGAAACCGCTTGAACAGGCACACCTGTGCCGAATACAGCCAGTCTCGCCAGATTGTGAGAGTGTATCTCACATATCGCCTGGTGGGCGAAAGCTTGATCCTCGTCTGCGACGAGCCGTCAACTCACCAGTGGTTCTGCGTAATCCGTTGGCATGACGATGGATTTCTCGCCTGCGGCGGGCTGGGCTTCATCCACCTGGCGGGTTTGTAGAGTCAACGACAGCCACATGTCGTACATCTGCTGCATGTCCCACACTGTGGTCGCAAAGAATGACAAAAATCAGCCGGAAAAAAGGTGAAAAAGTAAGAAATAAAACAACTGAATCCTAAAATCTTAGTAATACTCTTTATAAATCACTAAAAAAAGAACTTAAAATAATGGGTAATAATATCACAAAGTTCTGCAAGGTATCGAGCTTTACACAGATAATCGATCTGTTTGATTCATGTTTTTTATTAAGAAGATCGAGCTGCTTTTCTCGTCCACCAACTCACGCTGGTTTCTCTTCATGTACATCCACATTTCCTTTTCCTCTGGACTGTGAGCGAACGTGCATGGTCCTGAGAAGGTGCATTTCTTCTTCTTCAGAATCTGAGTGCAAATCTGCCAAGAAAATTAAACACAAAGACGAAACACAAAAGCTGTTTATCACAACCAGAAACGGCAGGAAAGTAAACATGCTTTGCTGCCCCCTTTTGACCACAAGTGGTATTGCTGACTGTTCAGCTGCTTCAGAGAACTTCACACAAAATTCTTGCAAGTTAAAATGTTTGAGTGCCAGAGAGACAGACTCACCTCGTACTGGTAGGGGAAGTTCTTCTGGTGCGGCAGTGGGCGGACTTGAGTCCATTTACTTCTTTCTTTTGATTTGACCAACAGAACTTGTCTGTCTTTGGTCCATCTTAACACGAGACACGAGAAAGAAACATGATTTTTTTTCCACGAGCGTGTTTTAAAAAAACACCTCTCGAGATGTTGAACTGTGACACAAAGATGTGTTTGACAGTTTGACTTAATTATCTCTGACAAAATTCACAGAAAGGTGAGATATCAGGATCCATGCTGACGCGTCGACTGTTTTTGACCGACGTTTTCACCGTCCTCTCAAATCGCACGTGTTCTCCGTTTCTAACTCACGCGTGTCGAGCTCTGGATGAGCAGTACTTCAGAGACTTGTCCGGTTCACTGATCAGACCGTCGCGCCAGCAGTTAGCACACGCAAACTTCATATTCATGTCCAGGTTTTTCCCAACTCCTCCTCCTCCTCCTGATGCTCCTCCACCTCCCTTTGGTTTGTTCTCACAGCCGCCTGAAGGAAGCTGTTGAACAAAATTGTGAAATATATAGAGATACATCGACCGATCCTGAAATATCACTATTTTGTTTACTTTTAAAATTAAATATAAAATTAATAATCACAACAAATACATTTACCTCTGGATCCAAACTTGTCGAAAGGACAGAAAGTGACGGGAAAATAAGAGAGCAGGAACTCTTACTCTGTTTCCTTTTAGTTTGCTGGAGTTTTGCTCCTGTTTTGCATAAAATTCGTCGGAGACTTTCACGATTTCCTCAAAGCTGACACCTGTAAATACAGGAAAACTCAAGGTTTACGTTGGACACCAGACAGAGAAGACAAACTCAAACCATGTGAACAGCAGCGTCTCTGGAGAAACCGACAGATCAACGAACTCTAAAAACTCTCTATCTGATGTGCATAAACCAGGCAGTTTAGAGTTTTTCCAGTTTTTCCTGGAATAAAAACCTGTTTCAGGGTTTTCATTTCAGACAGGAGGCAAAAAAACACGATGCATGTGTGGTGGCGAAGCTCCACCTGTGTCCCGCTGCACCCTCCAGGTCTTCAGCTCGATGACAGAGTGGGCGAAGTGGCAGGCGTCCTCCCGCTGGCACACGATGCGGATGGCCTGGCGGCACAGGTCCAGCTGGAACATGACGCTCAGCGGACGCACCTTCTTGTAGGTCACGTTGTGCGACATCACCACGAACGCCAGGCACCTGGCGGAGGAGCCCGAGCGCGGTCAGGGAGGCGTCGGCCAACACGCCGGCGCGAGAACAGGAAAACAACAAGACTCACTTATTTGCATTAAAGTTGTGGTGAACGTCCGCGTTGGAGCAGATGGTGTTATTGTCTTTGCAGCGTTTACTGATGATTCGGGGTTTGTTGTCGTAGCACTCCTGCAGAGGACCAACAGGAGGACAAAAAAATAAGTTTTAAAAAGGGAGCATTTTGGGAAAAACATCACGAGACCACAATCAATATTTCTACACTTTATGACAGAAGATTCAAAGTGGTAAAAACTAACAGCACCATGGCTTTAAATTGTCCTATTGTAAGTGCAAAAACTGGCAGCAGAAAGATTTCTGATGTTTAGTGTAAAAAGAGGAAAACTCAAGTTGAAATCATGTAAAGTTCATATTTAAATCCGATTAAACAAATGTCACAATTTGAACATAATTTCAATATTAAAAAAAAACAATTAAAACTCTAATGCTGCAAATACTACTACAATATTTTGAGGTGTCAAGCTCAGCAGTTTATGTTGAGTGTAGTATATATGTCACGCTTCTAGGTGGCAGTATACTCAGTCAACGATGGCAGAGGAACAAGAGAGAAGTTTAAGGATCTGTACTCAAACATGAAGTACACCTGAATGAAAGTTCAACTTAATGGAAATCAATGATGACGTTCAAGTTTTGTTTTGGATCATATCGGCTTTAAAACTGAGAAAAAAAGAAAATATTTTTGACGGAATGACACTTGAGCAGCTGAAGCTCTGCCTACAGACAGTGGGAGGGATGAGGATGGATTTTAGTAACTCTGAGGTTTAAAGTATCAAACCAGGAACAGGAACCAACACACAAATGGGTTGAGTTAAAAAAAGGATGAATATTTGGATAGAATATTTAGAATAATAAGGAATGTCACTTGAATATAAATACGGAGGAAAACTGACGGCTCCAATATGTTTTATCAGGATGACGACGAAAAAAGAAGTCGTTGCATCCAGAATAACAAGGATAATTTCAATTTTATTTTCACTGAAGAGAAAGTGAAACTAATCATCTGACCTGACAGAGGAACATGAACATCCCCTTGTTTTCCTGCAGGAGGCGCACAACGTTGATGACGGGGTCCAGTTTGGAGGCGGTGGTCTCGAACAACAGGTTTCGGTCCAGCGTCCCCTTCCGTTCCTCAGTCCAGACCTCGATCTCCAGCTGGTTGTAGGCGAAGGTGCAGTTCTCGCCGTACTTACAGATGCCCAGATCGCCGGAGGCCAGCAGCTCTGAGGGAATAACAGCAGTCGGGTCGGTCACTCAAAAGGAAAAGGGTGGAAGACGTTAAAAAAATCTGAAGGAACACTTTTTGTTGTTGATATTTGTTTGTTAGCATGTCCAGTCAAGGCCGAGCAGGATCCACCCTTGAAGCTCCGCCCCTGTTTGTCCATAATAAGCCTGAAATTGTCAAACTTTCTCCTTTTACTTCGAGATTCGTACCTCGGCACAACACGTACGGCCCTGTAAACGAATTCACGATGGGCTTCGGCCGCACCCTCGTCCACTCCGATGGAGGGGAGGACTTCCGTCTGCACAGAAGAATGTCCCGTGTACATTTGTGGGCCAAGTTGGGCTTGTGGACGTAGCTGTACACCCCGCGACCTGAAAGAAAGAGGACGACACAATCATCTCTCTGTGTTACAATTCCTGAAAAGGTGAAAAAAAAAAACAACCCACGAATGACGTCCTCCAACCCACGTTTCGTACCTTCACGAGGAAAACAGGTGGGACAAGCCTGCAGGAACTCGTGAGTGGCGGACAGGGGGTTAAAAGTTGAGCCTTGGTGGTTCTCCTCCTTTATTTCAGTTATAAAAAAGACAAATCTCAGCGGATGCATCGGAGAAAAAAGAAGAAGACAAGTGAGAAAAACATACTTTGTCGTGATTCTGAAGGAAACGCATCCCTCGACTGGCCGTACGGTGAGAATTGGTGATACCTGAGGAGGGACGACAGAGTTCAACGGTTAATATGGTGGAAAAACTGAAGTGGTCAAAAATAAAGATGCTCCTTCAAGGAGTTCAGTTCAGGCTTTCAAAGCTTTTTACGGTGTTGAATGCCCCATAAAAAGTAAGAAATTCATGTTTTTTCCATCTTCAGATTAAACTCAAGTGCAGAAGTCCAGGAGAGGACGGCGTCTTCACAGCGTCGGCCAGCTGATCCTTCCAAATGATACACCGTTACATAACCGAGAACAAACTGTGAGAGCTGCACAAACTGAGCAGCGAAACGTGATGAAAGTTCTTGTGAACAGCAGGAGGAACTTTGTCCTACGGGCTGAAACCAGCTCGTTTAAGCGACTGCAGCGTCATCGCGACAATCTCAGAATGAATTAAAAAAAAAAAAAGAGTCAACACTCGACTATATTTACCAGCCGTGGTGACGTTGGAGACCAAGTCCGGGCCTGTTCGTCCCGCCATCGAGACCGAGGGTCGTCCTGTTTCGTCCCCCAAGCCGAACGAATCCAGGGTATCGAGGGAGCCGAAGGGGTCCGCGGCTTTGACCCGTTTCTTAGGGATGGCGCCGCTCAGGCCGTTGGACACGGGGACGTCCCCGTGCGTGTTTAGTTTACAGAGGAGCTCATTCAGGGACTTTGCGTCCAGCTCAGTTTTGCGGTCATGAGCTTCCACAGCAGTAGCAGCAGCACTTGGTGTCACATTCAAGAAGTCGTCGAGGGAATCCAGACAATCGAGGGTGTCCAGGGTGTCCAGGGAGTCCATCGCCGTGGACGCGGGCAGTATGAGTGGCGCGGCGTCTCCGACGCCTCCGACCCCCGGCGTCGAGATGTCGTCCAGGACATCCAGTGTTGAGGCCGAGGCGGCCGGCCCGTCGCTCGAAAAGAAGTCCAGCGCATTGAGCTGGCTGACGCCCGAGTTGAAGAAGGCCGGAGGGAGCTTGGGGGTCGGGGCGGGCAGGTCGGCGGGAGCCAAGCGGGTGAAAGCGTGCGGGTACGAGAACGGTACCTGTAACCAAAACAAAACAACAATGGTGGGAGGGAGAAATTTGCAAACACACAACGAGTCCGTCATAACATCTGTTACTGAAATATATTGATGACGTTGTTCCAGTGATTAATGCCTGAGTAGGAACCACTGATATGAAGTTCTTTGACACTTATTGGATCCACGAGCTACAGTCTGATGAGTTCTCACCTCCGGTGGTTCCGGTTGGGTGCCGACGCAGTCCAGCAGACTGTCCAAGTCGTCGCCCATCAGCTCCAGGTCCTCCAAAGGTTCCACGCAGTCGGGCGGTCCGGAGGCCGCGGGCCGAGCTGGGCTGGGAGACGGCGAGCTGCGGGAGGACTGCGGCATGCTGGGAGAGACGGCTGAAGAGGGGAAAGGAAGTGATCGACTCAAGTCCACTGAGAAAAGCCTCATTGTGACGACAGATTTGTTGGAGGTCATAGTCGAAATTGTCACCTGGTGCTCTGCTGTGGAGGGAACTCAAACCATTTCCTAAGTGATGTGCAGGCGCCTGACAGAGAAATGCAAAAAAACTTTCAAATATTTGCAGATGAATGAAAAGAAAAAATGAATCTGACATGCAAAATAAAACATGCAAAATCACTGCCTGCCAAAGCGTTCATCACAAACGTGTCAATAAAGTTTTTCAGGAATTCTCATTGGAGCTCAAAGTCACAAAAGAAATTCAAATCTGTGGTCTACCTGCGCGCTGACATACGGCGTTCGAACCTTCAGCCCGAGCAGGATGGACAGCTGCTCTGCCAGCTTTTTCACCTCTTTGTCCTGGAAACACAGAATATTTCCTCACATCAACAACAGGTTACAAAGTTAAATGTCGCTCAGGGGAAGTGGAACAATCGCAACATTATGACCTGTTTGGCAACTTCTGTAACTTTCGCTCTTCTTTCACAGGTGGATGAATTTACTTCAATTTGGGGGATGCATACGTTTATTTGTGTCATTGTCCCCATCGTGATGCTTCCACAAATCCATTCATTTTATAATATTCCTTGATGCAAGAAATAAAACACAGCATAATGTTTTGTGTCTGCATTCAATAGAAAAGCCTGTTCAGTCATGTTTTTTGTCGTGAAGTAAAAAAATCAACCCGTGAACCCAGCTGAGTGAATCATCTGGTCTCGTGAGCTCAACGTTTCGCCACTCCCTCGTCCTTCGTCATCCCGAAACCAAGCCTCAGTTAACTTTTATTGGTGGTGCAACACCTTTGTGTATTTGCCAGCGTACACTCGGCCCCTCCCTTGCTCCCCTCACCAGCGGAGCGATGAGCAGACAGCTGGTGATGCAGTCGTAGGCCTCCCTGAACTTCTGCAGCTCCTTCAGACACAGAGCCTTCCTGTAAAGGGCTCTGCGGCTGTCCTTGCACACTTCCAGCGCCTTGTTGCAGTCCAGCACGCCCTGCTCGTACTCCCCCTGCGGGCGAAAAAGTGGGAGCCGAATGTGAAGGGTGTGGTGAGGATAAAGAAAGAGAAAAAAAAGGAAGATAAGAAACTGCAGGAGGGACAAACAGAAGAGCAGATACACATGGGAGAAACGCTTATGTCACAGCTGCAGACTGAGGTGCTGATACCAAGAACAGACGGATGTTTTTCTCTGCGTGTTGCACCGTTTCTGTTCTGGTTGCTTTGCGATACATCAACTATAACAAACAGGCATCGTTCCTGCCATGTTTCCTGATCGTCCAGCCGCTGGTTTGTTATCTGGTGGGGAAGAGAGAGACCTTGCAGGATGTGTGGGGGTTGGGCCTTTAAAAGCATGAGAGCCATTTAACCTGCCACATGCAGGCTCTCAAAGAGAGATTCAACTTGGACCAACTCCATGTCATCGTTCCCAACCAGATCTGAAGTGATTTAAAAAAAGATAAACAAAACAAGCCTTAAAATTCAGCTAAACTGGTAATAAAAAAAGGAAAATACTCGATGTATTCCACTATGAATGAGTGAGTGAAGGCTTGTTTACATGCAGAAATCAGCTGAACAAAGCCCACGACAGTTGGGAATGTCTTGTAATTAATCTAGTAACAATGAGGTATTTATATATTCCTCCGTATCGATGGTTTCTCATCAAACGCCAAAGCAATAACTGCTCCCTCCACACACAGGTCACAAACTGACCCCCTGAAGACCAAAATAAAGCCTCATTTCTCATTCGGAGCGCGTTGTTCCGTCACTGCACTTCGTAGCCCGGTGGCGGGGATCAGATGAGTCTCACCATGCTGTGATAGGCAGCGGCTCGGTTGACGTACAGACTCTCCAGCAGCGCTTTGGGAATGTGGACATCCCCCGATTCAGCGTAGCAGGAGACATTCAAGCCTTCACTGAACTCCCGCACGGCCTGCTCCCACTGACTGTCCTTGAAGTGTGCGTTGCCCTCCTCAAGCAGGTTGCACACGAGCTTGGTCAAAAAGTCCTGAGTGAGACACAAAACAGAAAAAATTCTGAGGAGGCGGTGAGTGTCCTCTTGCTTCAGGTTACTTTTCCAACTATAACTTTCAGTTTTTGTCCAAAATGTTTTCAGACATTCTTAGAAAAAAGCTCAATTAGAGGAAAGACTTCTTTTTGTTATTGCAACATGTTAGTGATAAAAGCCAGACAAGTTTCGGGAGAAACAAAACAGATAGCAGTGAAGGGCAGGGCCTCCCGTAACAATTTATGGCCTTAAAAGCTGCAAATCAAAACATGCAGGAACCCCCGGAGTAATAAAACACCACTGAGCAGACATAACACTGTTAGGAACCAGTACCTGGTAGCCATCTGGGTCTGGATAAGCCAGAGGAGACCTGAAACAGACAGAGGGGTTTACGAAACAGCACAGGATATGCGGAAAACCGTGGCTGGTTTCACTTTCCGTTGCCCTAAAATGAACTGAGAACTATCCTCACTGTATAAATATCAGCGCTTGTTTGATTTCCTCCTGACGTTTGACTTGAGCGGGGTCCATTTTTATCCACTGTGAAGGTAAAAAAAAAAGAACAAGCAGAAAAAAACAGTAGGTAATTAACAATAATAATAATAATAATAAAGTTGTAATAAAGCTTTGGTTGTTTATTGGCTGCGTTTCATACGCCCATTTCCACTGAAAGCAGGACACAACCATCAAGTAAACGCGATCCTTCAGTATCGATTCGGCTTTTCTTCATAACATTGAATATTTGGACTCAGGTCCTGGAGAAAAACGCCCCCCACCCCGGACAACACGGAGGGACCAGGCCAACTTCGGTCACACCTACCCGAGCCAGTGAGGAAGTTCATGGAACCGAGGCGAAGTTTTGAAGCGCTGCTCTCCAAATGTCCGGTCGGCGGAGAAGTTGCGCACAGGACGCATGAAACCTCGGGCGATAATGGAGCAGATACGGTAAAAACACCCGTTTATCAGTCACCGACGGCGCCTCCGCTTAAGTTTCGTTTTCCAGCTGTAGCAGCGCATGCTGAGCGACCAGCAGACCTCCTCCTCGTTGACGGAGGAGCTGGGTGGGACGTGATGACGTCAGAGTTAAGGCGCACTCCGGAATGCATGGAAGCGTTCGCGTTTTAGTAATTTAATTCATAGAAATTGAGTGAAGATTATTCAAAAACATTTTTATTACTCTTTATTCAAACGTCAATATTTAACAGACTAAAAGTGAGGTGGCAACATTTCATTAAACCCTTCCCCAATGATATTGGTGCCATCGACTGTCCAGTTTTGACTCTTGCAGTTGATTTGATGATATTGATCCGACAAACTCGCCATATTTTCTAATCGCCTGTAGTTTCAAAGTTTGCTAAAAAGACCGAAAGTTTTTTCGGTCCACGGCTCGTATGTTCGACACTAAACTCGGATAAAAAATAAATTCCTACGCTATTTTGGAGCATTTGAACGCAATATTGGAGTCCACTCGCACTACAACTCCCGTGTCTCCCTGCGCCGCCGTCGGCAGGCCGTGTGGAGGTGCTATTTTGAACGGCGGAGGCGAGCGGGAGTGTGTGTCAGAAGAAGGAATTCAATCAGCACCGGCTCTGTGGTAATTGCGATATTATCTTTTAAGGTATAAAATTAATTGTCAACGACGGCACTATGATACATGTGGTAGTTGACGGAACTCGGTGGACGCGGACACTGACGGCTGATATGAAGACCCGCGGCGGAGAGGCCGAGTTTACTGCCATGCTCCGTCTCACGTTGACACACCTGCGCTAGCTAGCTGGCGAAGTTTACCCTTTTTTAAACGCACAACCTCCGAGCGACTCCCAGCATTCGTAGATTTACTCTGCAACATTGAAATGCTTCAGTCTTTCACTTTATCGGGCACGCGTATTGCTCCAGAGGCGCCAGCTGTCACTGACGACCGCAGCAGCTCCATGGATACCGAACCGCTCGTGTACATGTTAGCACGGCGGCTAATGCTAGCAGCCGGTTCAACGTGAATGAAAATAGGCTTCAACTCTTATTTAAAGAGAAATAACTCGGAGATTGTTTCTCAGTGTATGTTTGATTGTACATTACCTGCGATGTGAATCAAAGGAGGCTTGAACTCTGGTTAAGGGTGATTTAAATAAAGTAGGACTTCTGACACGAATGTTTTGAAGTCCTGTTTTGTCTTTTGTTTGGTAGTGTGGAAACCGGAAGCTTTGTTGTTAGGTACATTACAATGAGGCTGTTGTTTGCTCCTCAGGTGCAACGATGGCGACAGATATTGTTGCACAGCTGGCAGACTCCTTGGCCAAAACTGGCGTGGAGGATGGAGAGCTGAGCTACAAAGGCCAGGGGAGGAAGCTGGATGATGCCAGCTCAGGTGAGAGCGGCACACATCACAGTCGCAGACGATTATTATCAGAATGTTGCAAAGAAATTGAAATTGAAATTACCTTAGTTTGGAACAGACAAGAGTCAACAAAAATGTTTGTTTTATTTTGTTTACCTCTGTTTCCTCGCCAGTGGAGGAGATCGTGAAGGAGATCCAGGACTTTGAGGGCCTGCAGGCTCTGAGGCTGGAGGGAAACACGTTCGGAGTGGAGGCAGCGCAGGCCATCGCCAAGGCTCTGGAGACAAAGAGTGACTTCAAGGTTTGAACAAACTGTCTTTCTGCAGTTTTCTGTCTTCACACAGTTGTTGCAAATCATCAATAAATGCTGGACATGTTGTGAAGATGAAAAAATGAGCGAAGAATATGTTGAAAATTATCATGTTGAAGGCTCTTCTGTTTAGTTTCTATTTTCTACTGTATTCTGAGTCATTTCTGAGATTATGTTGACATCTGACCTCACGTTTCACTTTCAGCGCTGTTATTGGAGCGACATGTTCACTGGTCGTCTGCGCTCTGAGATCCCACCTGCCCTGGTAATTTAACATAGTTATATTTTTTACTGCTTTCCATGTTTGGTTATTTCCCAAAGTGGTCTGACATTGTCTTCTGTGTCGCCTTGTGTGGCAGAACTCCTTGGGTGACGCTCTGATGCTGGCAGGTGCCAGACTGACTGTTTTAGACCTCAGCGATAACGCGTTCGGGCCAGACGGGGTGAAAGGAATCGAGAAGTTGCTGAAGAGCACCGCGTGCTTCACGCTGCAGGAGCTGCGGCTCAACAACTGTGGCATGGGAATCGGAGGGGGCAAGGTGCGTCAGGAGAGGAAGCGTATGTGTGAATGTTGTGAGATAACATGACTGTCAAAGTTAATTGTGTGGGGGTTTTTTTCATTCCTCAGATCTTGGCTGCTTCATTGACTTCATGCTATAAGAAATCCAGTGCAGAGGGCGCCCCCCTCAGTTTGAAGGTGTTTGTTGCCGGAAGAAACCGACTGGAAAACGATGGCGCCACTGCGCTCGCTCAGGCCTTCCAGGTAAAACGTTGTCTGATGTGTTATTTTGAGGAAACATAAAATGTGAGAAAGTTTTCCATTCATTTCAGCGACGTGAAATAGTTTAGGTGACGTTTTCTTACAGTCCCTGTTTGTGTTTGTTGTGTTAGTTGATGGGCAGCCTGGAGGAGGTTCACATGCCTCAGAACGGCATCAATCACCCCGGCGTCACTGCTCTGGCAACGGCCATGCAACACAATGCAGGACTGCGAATCCTCAACCTCAATGACAACACCTTCACAGAAAAGGGGGCTATCGCCATGGCCCAGGTATGACGATGCAACCCATCAACTTGTTGTCAAGCAGTCGACACAAAGCTCTCCCAAAACAAAGCGCAAACTGCAGAATGCAGACATTTCTTGGCATGGTCGCAACATGTCAACAAAGTCGATTTGAATTTTACTGTTTAGCTCGTAACTATCTTATTTACCTTGACCACCGTGTGTCCTCGCAGGCCCTGAAGCACCTGCGTAGTGTTCAGGTGATAAACTTTGGAGACTGTTTAGTTCGACCTGCCGGTGCCAAAGCGATCGCAGAAACGGTATCAGAGGGGCTTCCCATCCTGAAGGTGAGCGAGCGAGCCGTCACAGCCTCCCTGAGTAGCAGCTTGCTGCACTGACACCTTTATGTTGTTTATTTGAAACAACGTTTATATTTCTGGTCCTGATTCAGTCATTCTTGGTTTACACAGGAGCTCAACCTGTCGTACGGTGAGATCACGGAGGAGGCGGCTCTGGCTGTGGCAGATTCTGTGAAGGGCAAAGATCAGCTGGAAAAACTCGACCTCAATGGTACCAAACTGAAACTCTGTTTCCATCATTTCATGAACTATTGTTCAAAAAGTTGTCGTTGTGTTTGGACTGTATAAAATGATTCTTTTGTGTCTTTTAAGGGAACTGTCTTGGAGAAGACGGCTGCCGAGCTCTGCAAGATGCCATGGAGGGTTTTAACAAGGGCGACATTCTGGCCACACTCTGGTAACTATCAAGTCCTGACCGTCTTTCTCAGCACTCGTCTGTCAGGATAAATTTAAAGCTTAGAAGGAGAAAGCAGGATAGTTTCTAACTAGTTCTAACAAAAAAGTAGGACTCCATTTTTTCACCCTCGATGCCTTTTCCGAAAGATGCATCTCAAATTATTTCCCTAAAAATGCTTTGAAATTCCCTCCAGTGATGATGAGGGAGAGCCTGAGGACGATGACGAAGATGACGACGACGAGGACGATGAGGAAGACGAGGAAGAAATAGATGAGGAGGAACTGGAAGAGGAAGAAGAGGAGGAGGACGAGGAAGATGAGGAGGACACGAGTACGAACAAGGTTGGACAACATGAAATAAAACTACGTGTGGTTAACAGCCAGAAGCGTTGGAGTTACCTTTATTATTATCATCAAACCTTCTCCTGTAGTTCTGTGTTTAGTTGACGTTATTGTTGTACTCCTCACTTCCTTCGCAGTTTTCCACGCCGACATCTGCACCACGACCGCCAGACGTCTCCTCCTTCCTCAGCTTCCCGTCGCCCGACAAACTGCTCAAACTGGGAGCCAAGCGAGCGCTGCTGATCGAGCAGCAGGTCAGCAAACCGCTGATAACGTTCCTGCATCAATGTATTTCCAAGAGCTACATAAGAACTATCGCTTGATAAACAACGTTTCTACTCAGAAGTCTGAGTTTCCATGTGATATCGTCAGAGGATCCATCAGTCCATGTCTGCGAGGCACAATAACTATTACAATTTCTCTTTTCTGTTCAGGTTGATGTTACAGACACTACAAAAACAGCAGAAGCCTTCCTTAAGATTGCGTCTGTGTACAAAGAAGAAAACAATGACGTTAAGGCTGCTGTGTTGGAAAGTATCGGTGAGACACTTTTCCTCCTCCGTTGCTTCTCCCATTGAAGCTGTACAACAGTTTGTTTTGATTGGGTGCATTTTTCCTCTCATGCTTTACTTTGTGCTGTCAGAGCTGCACATTTGTCCCTCCTCCTGCATCATGTTTGATCAGCGTCTCCTTTCACAGATGCCCTTCTGAAGAAAGCGTTCAACTCTCCCTCCTTCCAAGGCTACAACTTTGTTTCTTCTTTGTTGGTGCTGCTCGGACTCATCAAGGTAAAATGTCTACCAACTTACAGATGTGAAGGCACAGAAACATGTGCATTCCTTTGTAATGAGGTTCAATCTACAAAGGGTTTAGGTGTAAATTCGAGTGCAATCCCAATATTTTTCTCGCCACAGTGAAATCTGCAATGTTTTGCTTTGTTTTTTCATCCTCTTGTGTTTCTTCTTTTCTTCGATCGGCCGTACTCTTCTGCCGGCTTCCTCGCTGCTCAGAGCGAAGACAAAGTGAAGCCCGTCCTCGTGGTTCCTGGTCACCTTCAGGCTCTGGAGCATATCGTACAGCAGGATTACTTCCCCAAAGAGAGCGTTGCTGTGCTGGAGGCCTTCATGTCCCGGTAAGGATGTAAGGACAGAATGAGCCAGTCAGCAGGAACCTGCCAGGTACTGAACACAATGAATAGGAACCCATCCTCATCAGCCAGTCACAGATTTAGGCTTTTTTTTCCCCCTTCACTCTGTACGGTGGCGGATACACGATTGCTTCCTTTTTTGCAGCAGCTTCAGTAGGGGAGTCACATGAGATGTGTAAAACAGTCCACCGAAACCCACTTCTCAGACTGATTGAGTTCGTTGTCCCTCGCAGGAGCAACAAGACGTTGGAGCCGTGCAGCAACGCCAGGACGAAACTTCAGTCCACTCTGCAGAGAATCAGATCTGAGAGCTGATGACGAAACCCACTTATAGACTGAACTTTATACTCTTTACTCTGATGGACCTTTGGAAACCTGCACAGCAGCAAGATCAACCTGAGCACCACTCCACTGAAAACGGCCTGGATTGGACTTAAATGCATTGTGTGTGTGCGTGAGAGTGTGTTTGTGTGAAGTGAACCTTTTACTTTTGCAGAAAATGTTCAAGGGTATTTATGACTGAAGTGAAATAACAGTGCGATTAAATATTGACCAAGTGTAAAATTTGACCAAAACAAAGCCTTTTAAAACGAGAGACAATTTGCGCAAATGTGTGTTTTTTTGCCTTTGACTGTTCTCCTTTGAGTTTTGGGATTCATGTTTCAAAAATAAAACATTTTAACGGTGAATGTCTTCATTTTGTTTTTATGAATTTTCATGTCAGATCAAAATGCAGGATTAAGATGAAAATTGAGGCTGAGTTGAAGAGTGAATTGAAGTTGATCTCTGCCGTCGTACAGACTGAGACCACTGATCTCTCTCACGTGCACAAAGTCACTCTCTGCGTTTAAGCCTCCAGGTCGACACAAAATGTGAAGCCAGCGTGTTAATTTGCACTGAGGGGGCACAAGGATCAGGGGTCACCACGGGAAGAATTTACCAAAGTCGTGTTTGTTAACCTGCCAGACTGCAGACTGAGAGAGCAGCAGACACTCGGAGTGAAGCGAGGTCCTCTGAAGGACCAACGCTCGATGAGATCTAACTTCAACCCCTGTTCAATGGTTTTTGTGGGACATTCAAGGTAGGAAACCTGATTTTCATTTTCATGAGCATTTAGTTATTGGATGTCTCAGATGTTTGAAATTTGAGCTCTTTGACATGTTCCTGCAGATGCAGCTCTTCCACACTGTCGCCTTCCTGCTGATTTTAACGGCGGCTGAAGCTGGAAAATGTCCCAGAGAATGTATCTGTGACAGAACGAAGCTCACCGTCTCCTGCATTGGAAAGAACCTGGCGGAGATTCCTGCGACTTTAGAGGAGGTGACGAGTTTCAATGTGGCGCCATTTTTCCCTCTTTCCTCTTGACGCCATTGAGAAAGTCTGTTCTTTCAAATTAGCCTCGGAAACGTAGTTTCTCTCCCTTTGACCTCAGATCACAGTGAAGCTGGACATGAGGAACAACAACCTCCAGCAGCTCTCCAGAGGGGCGTTCCTGCACACGCCGTACCTCACGCACCTCAACCTGCAGCGCTGCAACATCGCTCAGGTGAAGGAAGGCGCCTTCCGCACGCTCGGCCGCGTCGTCTCTCTGAAACTGGCCTACAACAAGATCGACATCCTGTACCAGGTACGCTTCGAGGACAGCTCTGCGCCGGTGACCTTTCAGACATGTTTCTTTTTTCCTTACTTCATTTCGGCGGTTCTCTTCTCACTTTCCGTCAGGAGTCCTTCGACGGGCTCTCGGCCCTGAAGGAACTGCACCTGGACCACAATCGCATCGAGGAGATCCAGCCTGGAGCCTTCATGCAGCTCGGCTTCCTCAACATGCTCACACTCACCCACAACCAGCTTGTTTACATCCCCAACATGGCCTTCCAGGTACTTATCACGTTGCATCATCACCAAGAGACTCGCACAAGAATGATGGGGTTCGAGAGTAAGCCTTTGTCTGACTCCATCTTCAGGGTCTCCAGAGCATCGAGTGGCTTCGTCTCAGCTTTAACTCCCTGAACAATCTGGCGCCTGAGGCGTTCGCTGGACTCTTCACGCTCAGCCGCATCAGCCTGGATCACAACGAGCTGCAGTTCTTCCCCACACAGACCATGACGAGGTGGGAGCATGAAAACTAGAGCCGATCTGTGTCTTATGAAAGCCAGGAAACAAAAGAAGGCCTTTTAGACTTTGGATTTAGATTTACAGGTTTCCTTAGATACTTAGATACACCAAAGGGGGCGATAATCATGAGACAGAATGATTGTGTGAAAGGTGCTCGGCTTTCATGTTGTGCACGTTCAACTTTCACTCTTTTCTCTCCTCCCTGAAAAGGCCTCGAGAGGTCACACGCCTAGACATGAGTCACAACCCCATGATCTACCTCGGAGAAGAATCCGTGTCCATGGCCAAGCTCACACACCTCTACCTGGACCACATGTCCCTCCAGGACCTGTCGGACCAGGCCTTGTCCGGGGCCCCGCTCCTGTCCCACCTGGACCTCAGCCACAATCAGCTTCGTTACCTTGAGCCCCTCTTGGGCCCCAAAGAGCTCAGCAGCCTCAACCTTACAGGTAAACAGGACAGATGTTTACTGTGCTTCTGTATGTGATGGAGGACAAAAAGAGAATATTTTTCACCTTCATAGGCTGATCTAAGACAATGTTTCTCGCAGGTAATCCACTTTATTGCAACTGCTATTTGCGGCCCCTGAAGAGGTGGGCACGGGCTGGTGGTGTGAAGCTGGTGGGGGCCTGTGCTGGACCCCCACACCTCTCGGACGAGCCCCTGCAAGCCGTGGCTCCTCTGGATCTTCGGTGCCATAGCAGAACGGAGATGATGAAGGAGGAAGAGGAGGAGCAGGAGGAAAAGAAGGAAGAAAAAAGCACTCCATCCACCCCGACAGCCAAGCCCAAGCAGAAGGGGAAGTGTCCGCTGAACTGTGAATGTGACGTGAGTGCTGCTTTTCAGAAATTCACGTCTCCCCAGCAGCTTTATTGTGTGTCTAAAGCTCCTCAGACTGTGCGTTTTGCAGGCTTCAGAGTGCTAATTTTGATCTTCCAGAGCGAAGCCCAGCACACCACGTGTGAGGGCCGAGGTCACACCAAAATCCCTCGAGGCTTCCCGGCCAAGACGCAACTGCTCGACCTACGCGGCAACCACTTCCACCACCTTCCTGCCAACAGCTTCCCGGGAGCCGGCCAAGTTCTCTCTCTTCACCTCGAGCTCTGCAGAATCCGAGAAATCGAAGGAGGCGCTTTCCAGGGCATGAAGGAGCTGTTGTATTTGTATCTCTCCGACAATGACCTCACCTCCTTGGAGCGCAGAGCCTTCGCTGGAGTCCCCAAACTCACCTACCTCCACTTGGAGGGGAATCGATTGACACAGTTTCCTGGATCAGGTGAGTTGCCCGCCATTATGAATACTATTGATTTGGAAACACTAGGACTGAAATTTGGATATATTTTCTGTTTTCTCTCGTAGCTGTTTCTCTCTTACCCATTCTGTTCGTGTTACATCTGGAGAGAAATGCAATCTCTAAGCTGGAACCCACAGGCTTACTCTCCTCTGTGGCACCTAAGCTCAAAGAACTGTACTTAAGCAACAACACCATAAGTGTGATAGCCAAGGGTGCACTGAACTCCGCTTTCCTGGGTACACTTCTTCTGGACTCCAATCGGCTGAAGGAGGTGCCCACCCATGCTCTGTCCGGGACCCCTAATCTGGAGGAGCTCAACTTGTCCCAAAACCGGATTTCCTGGGTGGGACCAAAAGCTTTTCAGCCCATATCCCAAAGTTTGAAGAGGCTTCACATGGATGAGATGGGGATGGAGAAGGTATTCGTGTCGTTTTAGTCATTGGACTGAACTGTGTTGGTGAGTCACTTTGTGTCGTTTTGTAATTTTGCGTTTGTCCAGATGTCGAGGGACGCTCTGCTGGGTCTGGGTCCTGGACTCAGAGCTCTTACTGTGCAAGGCAACAAGCTGAAGGAGCTTCCTGACCTGAGTCCACTGACCAGCCTGGAGGTGGTGGACCTGCAGGACAACCCACTGCAGTGTGACTGTGTCCTCACGCCTCTGCGCAGGTCAGTTATGAGAATAACTTGTGATCTGTCATTGGATGAAGAAGTCAATGTTGTTTGAAAATACACTTTTTGTTGGGATTTTTTGCCCCCAGGTGGATGGAAAGTGTTGCTTTGGAGGTGATTGCAACCTGTGGTCACCCTCCTGAGCTCAGAGGCAAGAAGGTCAAGGATTTCCAAATCTCCACCTCTTGCCCAGAAGAAGTTTCTCGTCCAGATGAAGACATTGTTCTTATTCCCAGACCTCCCAAAGATAAGAAACTGAAACTTGTCCCCGCCAAGTCCCCTGCAAAAAAAGCTGGACCCAAAAAGCCCAAAGGCAAAGTCACAAAGGCAGTCAAGAAACCGTCCACAAGAAAACCTGTGACATCAAAACTGACAAAGAACAAGAAGCCTCTATAACAAGTAAATGCAAGAAACTGAGCTCAGTCTGTTTGATAGAATGTGTTTTTCAATAAAGTGTTTGGGATTCAACTCAGTTGTCCGCTCATGTTCTGTTGGTTCAGATGAAGCGCCACTGGCGAGGGGGGATTATAATACTTAATCATACATTTCCGGCTGAGGTCTTCAGCGGTTCCATGGTGTAATGGTTAGCACTCTGGACTCTGAATCCAGCGATCCGAGTTCAAATCTCGGTGGAACCTGAGCGACTTGTTTTTCAAACTTTACCTGTAATTTTTTATTTTGGATACAATAAACACACACAATATTTAAGTGATAAGCGACATTTACTCCGTCCCACTGTCACAAATGTTGTGTAAAACTCCCAAAAAACGCCGGTGACGGTCGCCGCCTCAGTCCTTCCGGGTTATTTATTTGACCCCGCGGATTCTGTTCACGATGGCAGCAGCTATGGATGTGGATACGCCGAGTGGCACGAACAGCGGAGCCAGCAAGAAGCGGTTTGAAGTCAAAAAGGTACAGCTGGATGAGACCACTCGTAAAAAAACTGAAGAAACCCCGAAATCTGTCGGCTCCGGCTCAACTGCCGCTATGGGAAGTCGCGGCGCTTAGCTCGTTAGCCGTGAGGTTTTAGCATGCTAACGTTAGCGCTAACTCACCCAGCTAAGCGGCTTTTAGCAGGGCGTGAATCTGCATTTCTGCTTTAACGGCTTCAAAGGGAAGGCGCAGCTCTCGTGAAATGTTGTATAAAGCGTCAGATGACTTTAAAAACACGTTATCGCTGCGCAGCCACGGGTGAAATTCCAGTTAATTTGAAAGGGCAATTATGCCGGTCAGCTCAGTTAGCTGAGTTCGGATGTTTTTCTAGCGATTATTACGTATGTCACGATTACATACCGTTTTGTGTGTTTATTTTGGGTTTGTTTTTATCGATGTGTGTAGTTTTTGAAATTTACTGTTCATTCTCCCCCATTTCACTGTGAAAATAATAATATCGTTTTGTACAGTAATGACATAATTATATTTTGTTTACTGTTACTGTCCTGGTTTTGTGGTAACAATTTCTTCATTTACATGCGAAGTGTCATTCATTATTCGTACTTGTAAAACGTTCATATTGTGGAAATGTAAAGGTATTCAATGTCAAACATTTTTGTCTGATTTTCTTTAATGTGTAGTGGTAAAATATGTGTTATCGTTTCAGCAATTTGTAAAATCTAAAGTCAGTTTATGTGTGTCATTGTGTTTTCCCCTCAGTGGAATGCGGTGGCTCTTTGGGCCTGGGACATTGTGGTGGATAACTGTGCTATCTGTAGGAACCACATCATGGATCTCTGTGAGTTCACTGGGTACTAAATCAGAAGCTGCCCTGTTGTTATTTGTGACTTCCCAACATATTTATTTGTCCCTCTCATCAGGCATAGAGTGCCAGGCCAACCAGGCTTCTGCAACCTCTGAAGAATGCACTGTGGCCTGGGGTGTCTGCAATGTGAGTTTGGTTGTTGGTGAAAAGAATGATTATAATAAATCCCATCAAGTTGTGGTCCTCATCCCTGTGGGGGTCTGTCTGCTCTCTGACACAGCACGCCTTCCATTTCCACTGTATCTCGCGCTGGCTCAAAACCAGACAAGTGTGCCCCCTCGACAACAGAGAGTGGGAGTTTCAGAAGTGAGTGTTTTGAGTTATTCAGCAAAATTGGTCTTGATGGAATGTATAAATTTCTTGGTATTCAACTTTTAAATTCTATTATGTTGCATTAATATGTGGAAAGAGAATATTGGAATATGACTCTAAATTGTCTTTCTGCCTTATTTTCAGGTATGGCCACTAGCTGTGTTGCTACCAGCTGTTCCTGGCCTCTGCCAGCATCTCCCTCACTGCTTCCTTATTCCCCAGCGCTTACAGTTCTGGTTGTTTTACGCTCATGTGTTTTTGTTATGTTGTCAGCACACAAATAAACAAAAGTTGTCACAAACTTGGCCTGTTTTGTTGGGTGCAGACGGCAGGATCTGTGCTGTTGAGGTTACCCGGCGGGCCGATGAACTGCAGACCACAGCAGGACTCTGCTGGGTCAGATCAGCAGCGAGCCCGGCCTGCGTTGGCGAGCAGTAATCCTCTGACTGAAAGGCAGATGTTCAGGATGGATTAAGTGGCCCAGTGACCCACTCTGCTTTGGACTGATTTATTCTGCCCCACCTGAAGGGACCCACACAGTTATTTGCTTAAAAACAAATGAGTTTTTACTTGCATATTAGTAAATTTACAGGTTTTGTCCGCTTGACATTCATGTAAAATTGTCTTTTTAGGACTTTTTTTTTTTTTTTTTTAAATCAAGCGTGGACTAATTAAAGGATGGCTTGTCCCCAGCAATCATGAACATAGTTTTTTGTGCTGGTTTCAAGAAAAACTAAGACACACTGTTTTGCAGCAGACTTTTTTTATTGAATCATTTTGTCCATCAGGGTCACACTTTAATATCAGTACATCTCCTTTTTTGCATTCACAATAGATTTAATAACAAAAAGTACCGAAAACTCAGTGTGAGGGATCAACTTGTAACACAAAGGAAAGAAAACAGCAGCTGAGCCATTAACCGCATCGTTAAGTGTTGGTAGAAATGTAGCATCTTAAAGCAGGAGCTCCCAGTTTAGCTGCTCCAGGATCAGAAGTGTCAACCTGCGGTTAGGTGAAGCCCTGGTGGAGACCCGTCAGGGAGTGGAGGGAGGGGGGCCGTGTCTAAGACCTGACTCCTAACCACCGGGTTGTTGAAATGCTGCTTCGTGCTAACAGGCTGATTAAGAACATTTAAAAAGTTGCCCAACTCTACGTCACACCAGTTAACCCGCCGCCACCACCCGCCCGCTCGCTCGCTGCTCTGAAATACAACACAGTGAGGAATTGTTGAAAAGCGCCACTCTCCATGTTTGGCCGTGCCCCCCTGCCCTCCCCGCCCCGCCCCGCCCCTCCCCGTCGTGCCCCTCGATTTGGTCCCATCCATCTATGGCTGTGGGGGGGCACCGAACTTGGAACTTAGCTTGGTGACGAGGGCCATGATTTTGGGGTTGTTCTGGTACTTGGCGATGTTGGACGGGTTCTGCGCCACATCCTGGAAGGCAGCCATCACCTCGGGGTCCTGCGGGTGGGTGAGGACAGGAAGACGAGGTCACCTTCACGCCAGGCGATTGTTTCCAATGAAACAGCCACTCAAAGTTTTGCTTTTCCTGATCCGTCAGCATGACAGACGACATCACTCTCACCAGCATGATTTTTTCGAACAAAATTGACACATCATGAAACTGCTACAGCACAGAGAGCTTCTATAAATACTGGTGCATGTTTTTGAGGGCTGCACATCCGTTAAAAGGTCCTGGAGACACACTGCTGCTGAAGCAACCTCCAGTCATGAATCTTTAAATTACCCAAGAGTTCTGCTTTTAAAGTAAACAGGAGTATACAAAAAGGGCTGTAAGTGCCAAAAGAATGGACGTTACCAAAGTGGACAACTAGAATACTCAGTGAAGCTGTCCACAACAGTTCAAAAGCGGATGAACCAGAACAAACTCCTCCAGCTTATTAATCCCCGCGAGCGAACATCAGGACAAATCAACTAAATCCATGCGAGCGCCGCGCTGCCAAAGGACTCAAACACACATGATCTGTGTGCGGATTCACCGTGTCCTTCCTGTTCGTGTCCTATGCTTTAAAAAAACCCAGCAAGCCGACACACGTTTGGAATATTTGCAGATTAAATCAGTGGAGGAATCCCTTCAAAAGGTGTGCGAGCTTATGTGTTGGAGAGAAGTGGTGCGATATGGCGAGCAGCAGCTCACCTTCATGGCGTTGAGCAACTCGGGATCTTTCAGGAAATCGCCCAGGCCGGGCATCCCTCCAGGAGCTCCGCCCGGGAAGCCAGCAGCACCTGCAGGGGAACACAGTCGCTCAGCTGCAGCAGCACTGATGTGCAAGTATCGACAAATACGCTTCGGGCATTTAAACGTCGCTGCTAGACACCACCTTAAATCCCATCATGCATTGCAGCTGCTTAGTTCCAGGTTCCTACCTGGAAAGAATCCACCTCCAAATTGTCGCGCTTCCTCTTCCTATCACACAGAAAAGGGGCAAAATCACTATCAGATTATTCAACAATTCAGGTTTTTCCATCAGTTTTGTTGAAGTCTCCTGGTGAACTGACCCTCTGAGCCCGCGCGTGCTCCTCTCTGGCCTTCTTTACCCGCTCTTGTTTCTCTCTCAGCTCCTTCTCTTCCCTTTTGCGCTCGTACTTGCGTCTATGCTCCATGATTTTGTTGGCCTGAAAGAAACAGCAACGATGAGCCGCCAACTCACAGCTGGGAGCGCCGTCATCTTTGATCATCTGTTCAGACGCGGCTTTGATTAAAACGGTTTATTTTTTTCTGTGTCCGAAACTTTCTGAACAACCAAACAAAGTATTTTTCTGACTCTTTCGGACCACCCTCTCTTTTTGGGCAGCTTACCTTCGGCTGCACCTCCTTCAGCAGGGCGCTGGCGTCCTCGTCGTAGTCCAGCTTGCAGGCTGTAGCCAGATCCTTGGCTGCCTCCTCCCAGTGACCCAGCAGTCTGCAGCAGGACGCACAAACAAAGGGACCATTAAAAACACACAGCAGTTAGATCACACAACAAGCAGATGGTGCAAACAGATTGGCTGCCAAAAGGAGGGGAAAAAAAACAAGAATTTAATGATGCCACTTGATTAATGTGAATCACTCATCAAAAAAACATTTTACTAAAAAATGAAAGTTGGCGATACATAATTATCGGCCTAATTCTGCTGTGAAGTCTACAATATGTTAAAAAGTTTGTTTAAAAACACAGATAGTTTTCCTGCAAGTACTCCACTTGAATATTCTGGTAAACTCCAGGTGCTGCCATCACAACCCATTTTAAGTCTCTAAGTAGTAAAACTTTAAATGAGGCAACTATTGAAACGGCACATGTTTATCTTTGCACATTTACACTGAGGGTTTGGTTCTGCAGCGAGTGGAACGAGTTCTGTCAGCGAGCAGGAACTTCCTCATACCTGTGAGCTTTCCCCCTCCACTTGTATGGCTGTGCGGAGTCGGGGTTGATGCTGATGGCTTTGTCGCAGTCTCTGATGGCCGCGTTGGGTTTCTGCATGCGAATGTAGACGCTGGCGAAAAGGGGAGGAAGGATTAGGCGCGACGCCACTGGCGTGGGAGCGGTGCTGCTGAGGAGCGGCCGTGTGCGGCGACTCTCACCTCGCTCTCTTGGCGTACATGATGGCCACGCAGGGATTCAGCTTGATGGCTTCGGTGAACAGATCCAGAGCCTTCTGCAGATCCCCTGCGAGACCATGAAACTCATCTCGTCTCATTCAATCCAATTTTAAATGTTCGCACTGCGTGATGAGAGCTCAGACCCACCTTCACCCAGAGCGTTAATGGCCTCCACCTTCTTCTCGTTGGCCTGGTCCATCATTTCCTCTGTGACCTGAGAAGTACAGACACCACGCTTGATGCTGATACGTTCATATCTTCCAAATCATGGCTGACTGTTGATGTTGCCACTGAATGTGATGCTCTTCAGTATTCAGACCGATATCTTACATGATGAAAGTTAAACTGGTTTAAATTTTGCATCATTCCACCGTAGACAAACACTTTGTTTTACCTCAACGCCGTCAATGTCGCCCATCTCATCTGGATCAATGGTATCAGGCTCAATCACTCCCTCGTTGTCAATTTCTGGAAAAGTGAACATTTCCCTTGTTTACAGCTATTCCAATACATAGACCACAGATAGAGCGAATATTGACACAGAACTTCACAGCAGCAGTGACGTGTTCGACCAGCATGCGGTACCTAGTTCACTCTCCTCGCTCTCCGACGGTGCAGGAGGCTCAGGAGGTGAAGCTGCTGTCGGGGGCGGACCACAGGGACAGCCCCCCTGAGGGTTGGAGGACAGGAAGGTGTCGTTAAAACACTGAACTACACCTGAATTTGTGGGGTTTTGTTTGGATTGATGCAAGAATAAAAACAGCAGAAAACTGTGTCACCTGGCATGAGCCCTGTGTTTTTGGTGGGGGGATTGTTGCTCCCAAGCTGCAATACAAAGTGATCAAATAAATATGTTAGTGAGTGATGTCACTGAAGGTTTTCACAGGCATTTGAGTTGAAGAGTAATCTAGAGAACTTTTAGTTTGGTTCCGACTTTTATTAATAAAACGCTGACAAAACCCTATTTTGCAAGACATTAAACACTCTGAACTTCCTCTGTTACTCAAACATGTGCAAATAACTCCACATCTTCAGTGAGAATCGCATTCATTTCAATCCCTTTACAAACAACAGGCACTAGTGTAGCTCCAGTTTACTTGTCCACAAAAAGAAGTCGAGTCATCGTAGTGTGACCTTGCAAATGGATTAGAGTTCTCACTCACACACAGACACACACACTGGGGAACATTTCGACCTCCATTTCAAGTTGGTTCTGAATTCAAGTGCATCCAATTGCCTCTAACCATAATTTCGTCAAAGTTAAAAACATGTTTTCATCTAAAAATGTGAATATTTTCCAAAGAGGTCCAGAATTTGCTTCCTTGCTGACAGGGTTCACGCCTTTGCTTGTAAAATGTTATCCAGAACATTTAAACTTGACAGCTATGATGCTCATCGTGTCCACATACTTTCATTTAAGCCAGCAGAACAAGCAGTAAAACCTGTTGTTGAGTGATAGAATTGAGTATCTTGGTAGCTCATTCTATTGGCAAGCTAATCACTCATTTCTAATTTTATCTCTTCGCATACACATTTTGTTGAATTTTTTCCCTTCTTGTTCCAGATCAGTCAAGCTTTTTCTAGGCCATTTGATGTTCTTTTCCTCATTTCCCAGGACAAGTTGGTACTCTCAAGTCCTCGGGAGTTGGTGAGCAGATGTTCAGGTTTCCAACAGCATAAAAACACAGCACTCGCACAAACACACAGTATGTTTTGGGTTTTTCTTTTTTAAACAGAAGATGGGCGTGACAATACATGCGCCCCCAGCCCACGTTCTGTTTGGGACCTTTAACATTTGTGAGTTTCAAGACCGTCAGGCTCACACGTACGAACGATTTTACTTTAAAAAGTCATTGTTCCTCATTGAATTCAGTCAAGTCATAACTTTCCCCCTCCCGGGTTGACTGACCCCAGCAGCCAGGTCCGGAAGAAGTCCATCTCCGGGAGGTGCAGCACGCCGGGGTTGGACTCGCACATCTGCACGAAGCCCTTCAGCTCTGCCAGTTTCCGTGGATCCATGCTGCTGTGTCACGGCCAGCACACGGAGCGCTGCGGACGAACACAGGCGCACACAAACACACACGGCTTAGCTTTTGTTTACGCGCCTCGCAGCTAACCTTAATGCCTCTGCCGTGGTAAGCTAGGTGTGCTAATATGCAGGGATTTAACGAGGCTCGTTTCACTCCGCTGCTGCCATAAAACACAACAAAACGTGCAGTTAAAGCTCTGAAACGAAGCACTCGTGCATTAATGAGCACAAAGGATCATATCAGAGGTCGCACGCCAGAAGTTTCTGGAAATGTGAAACGGTCCGTGACGCGATGACAGTTTGACGCATGATAGCCTCGTTAGCTCGCTGCAACAACGGCCGTTAAGAACTGAAAAACAGATTAAATGTGCGTGTGTGCCGCGAGACGACGGCGAAACTCACCTGATTGCGAATGAACAGCGTTGACTAACGTGAGCGAAAGCGACAGAGTGGGGTGGCAGCCGAGTTTCGTCGCCTCGACACTGTTTCACTGGTGGTGTCGCTCTTTGGTTTTCATTCAGGCAGACGGTTGGACAGACCGTTAAATCACGGAGACAAGAAGACCCTCGGCGAAGTCTGTCAGGAACAAGTAGGCAGGCAGGAACGACTGTGACATGCTGAACAGTTGGATCCAATTAACCTAAATTTACGGGGACAAAAGTTCACAAACTTGCAGTTAATTAGCAGTGAATGATAGACAGACAGACAGACAGACAGACAGACAGACAGACAGACAGACAGATAGATAGATAGATAGATAGATAGATAGATAGATACATAGATAAATCTCACACAGATTTAGATCTTTAGATCTAGAAATAGATCTTTCTCACACATAACTCCAGAGATGTTTGAACACAACAAATAAATATCTAGGAGAGTTGATATTTGACTATTTATAGTGAACTGTAAAATAAAACTAGCGCCAGCGCAAGTGAGACCTAAAAAGAGCGGGTTTCTCGTATGATGAATAAAGAATTGGACAACATAAACTGAAAATCTGGAAATTTATATGCTTGAATTCACAGTAAAACCTGAGTAGTTCAGGGGGCTGGGCCAGCGCTCTGTGCCTGGGAAACAAAACTGAGGGCCGCAGCGACGTCCCTCAGCGTGTCTCTCTGACTTGGAAGCGGCGAGCTAACGAGGATAAGCAGAGGAGAGATATCAGCGTTAATAGAGGATCAATAATCCAAATAAGTTGTCGGAGCGACCTGCCGTGTCTCCGTGGAAACGTCCCCGCAGCGTCCGCCGCCGCCACCTGCGTCGCTCCGCGGTGTCCGACGGGACGACATGCTGTGACTGATCCGCGTCCTACAGTTACAGCAACTATGTTGCCCTCAACGCGCCGCTCGGTGAGAGCTGCTGTCAGGCTGCTGCTGCCGCAGACCGGAGGTGGAGGTGGAGGTGAGGTCCACTCAGATCGTTCAACAGTAACCGTCTCTTACAGAAAGTTAGGACAGTGTTTTAGCCTCATCCTGGGATTATTTTAATTCATAACGGCTCACAGGCATCAAAGCAGACCGTGACAGGGAGAAAGTGTGAAATATGTTGAAGCAACACTCCTCAAACAAGTTGGAGCGGGAATGAAAAAGCCCTTGAAGAGTTTATTTGGAGGAACGTTTTGTAACAAGAATATTTGGTAACGGTTCAGCAGGGGGCGTCGTCTCGCTGCACAGCAGGAGGGTCTGGGTTCGATCCCAGGTGGGGTCTCTCTGTGCGGAGGTTGCATGTTCTCCCAGTGGGTGTGTGTATCTCCTCAGTCACTTCCAAAACATACACGAGGTCAAATGAGGGCAGAGGGGATTCTGTCCTGTTGCTGAAACTCTGGGTGCTGCTTTGCTGTGTGCAGGATCTGGATGGTGCGCGTGCCGAAGCATTTCTGTGAAACCAGGTGGTCTGAAACCGAAGACGGTTCCCCCTCGGTACCTGGGTCAGCCCAGTCCCTTCACCCACCCACACCTCATCAAACACGGTGAGTAAAGTGTCCAGTGCGGGTGTTTCTCAGTCATGTGAGCAGGGGGGTCCATCCACAGTGTTTCACGCTCTCACTCACCTCACAGGTGAGGTGACCCCAGGCCTGACCCAGACTGAGTACGAGCTCCGCAGGCTCCGATTGGCCTCGCTCATCGAGGCTCAGGCAGAGAGGCTGGGACCCTCCGCCTCCTCCAGCACCCATGTGGTCATCGTGCTGTCCCACCCGACCCGCTACATGAGCAATGACATCCCGTATCCCTTCCACCAGAACCAGGTGACTACTTGGTTCCTCGTTGCACGATTCTCATTTTTGGATGTAATAAGCTCGTCTAGCAGACCTTTAACCGACTGTTTCCCAGGACTTCCTCTACCTCAGCGGCTTCCTGGAGCCCGACAGTGCCTTGGTCCTCCACGGGAAGGGCCGGCCGGACCAGGCCATCCTGTTCGTCCCCCGCAGAGACCCGGGGAGAGAGCTGTGGGACGGGGCGCGCTCAGGCAAGGACGGAGCCGTGGCTTTGACCGGGATCGAGCGGGTTCACAGCACTGAGGAACTGAGCCTCGTGCTCAAGAGCCTCAAAGGTGAGGGACCACCGACGCGGCCGAAACGCCGTGAAAAGTGGCCGGCGTCGGCAATTCCTTCTTCCATCCTCGCTCAGGCAACGTGCTGTGGTACGAGAGCTCGCAGCCAGCCCACCCTCGGCTCCACCAGACTCACGTCGGTCCCCTGCTGGAGTCCGGACCCACGCCGCGCTCCGTCCGGCCCCTCATACACTCCCTCAGGGCCCTCAAGAGCCCGGCTGAGGTGGCGCTCATGCAGGAGGCGGGACGCATCACTGCACAGGTCTGAAACTGAGTGTGGGAGTCAAACAGGTTCTGAATCAACTTGAAAATGTATCAACCTTTAATTCGAGTCATATTTCAGGCTTTCAGGCGGACGATGGCTCTTTCTCGAGGAGACGTGGACGAAGCCGTGCTTTTCGCAAAGGTAGCTGGAAAGCGGTGTCACTTTTTACTGGTTTTATGTCACATGAAGTGCAGCCTATGTCGCGATAACGACATTTAAAAATGCATTTGAATTTATGGACTCTTAGAATTAAGATATTGAGTCTGTTTACCGTAGTTGGTGTATTTTTTTGTTTCATTTCTTCTGTGTTTTAGAATGACTGACGGCAAAATACAAATATGCTTTTGAACAAAAGGCATTTCTTGACATCTTTTGACAGTTTGACTTTGAAAACCGGATCCACGGTGCCAACTTCTTGGCTTATCCACCCGTGGTCGCTGGAGGGAATCGAGCCAACACGCTGCACTACATAAATAACAACCAGATTATCAAGGTAATAAATGTGGTTGATGTGCGGCAAACACGTCGGGGGAACGCGCTGTGGTTGACACCCATGTTTTTGTCAGGATGGTGAAATGGTTCTGCTGGACGGCGGCTGCGAATACTTCGGTTACGTCAGTGACATCACTCGAACGTGGCCTGTGAACGGGAAGTAAGTCAGATGGAATGTTTGTTCCTTTCCTACAAAAAGATCAGACGGAATTGGTGATCCCGAAGTCATCTAAAATCCACTCTATTACTTTGGATTTTATTGAACTTTTATAGAGCCTTCACATTAGATTAAGGTCCAGTTGAACTGCGAGTTTGACCTTCTCCTTGTCCCTCCCGTCAGATTCAGCCCTGCACAGGCGGAGCTGTACGAGGCCGTCCTGGAGGTGCAGCGCTCCTGTTTGTCTCTGTGTTCCCCCGGCGTCAGTCTGGATCACATCTACAGCACCATGCTGGCTCTGCTGGGACGGCAGCTCAAGCGCCTCGGCGTCCTCAAGGCCAGCACCAGTGATGCCGACGTGCTGAAGGTACAAATCGGTGACCTGTATGATCGCTGACTCGTGTTGTTGAAGCTCAGCGATGTTTTGTCACTGCTGACATGTGATCAGAGGCCACCTCAATGTCTTGTTTGTGTCGTTACAAGGCTGCCAGGCGATACTGCCCACACCACGTTGGTCATTACCTGGGCATGGATGTCCACGACACCCCCGAGCTGTCCCGCTCACAACCGCTCCAGCCAGGAATGGCCATCACCGTAGAACCAGGTACATGAAGTTGATGATGTGCTTCCCTGCTACAAACCAACAGATTCAAAGTGAAAGTTTTACATAGAAGAAGCGGACTTTGAAGATGAAAAGAGTCTTTGCAGAAGTGTTTTACTGCTCATGTTGTGGCTGCTTTGATTAATCGTTCCCTCTTTCTTTCACAGGGTTGTACATCTGTGAAGATAACGAAGAAGCGCCGGAGCGTTTCCGCGGGCTGGGAGTCAGAATCGAGGACGACGTGGTGATCCGGGACAAAGGAGGACCTCTGATTCTGTCCTGCGATGCACCAAAGACGATCGCTGACGTCGAGCGGGCCTGCGCCCTCAGATAGGACGGCGGGAGAGGAGGCGTGTGGAGCAGCGACAGCGGCAACATACGTGTGTGTGCTATGTTTTGTTTTGTTTGGTCGCCTTAATGGTGATGATTATGTGACGGAGCTCAGAGTGCAAGTACCCGAGGAGTATGAGCACACAGGAGGACTTCTGAGCCTCAGTTTGTCCTGAAAAATTATGAATGTCGTGTCAAAGCATTGAAGATGCTGCAGACACTTTTATTGTCTGATTATTGGCAGAGAAAACCAAACAAAGAAGCTGTATGATTGGAGGTAGACACAGAGGTCACCTGCACTCTGCAGAAAACAAGATTTAGGGTGAAATGTTTCCTGCTTATTTGCCAAATTGAGTTTTTTTCCTTTTGTCAAGGCAAAAAAATGACTCTGCCAATGAAACAAGGGAATTTTCACTTAAATAAGACAAATTGATGTTGTGATAAGCAGGAATATGTGTGTTTTTCATTGATTTTCTTGTTTTGAGTGTGACAAGATCATTTTTGACTAGGTTAAGGTTTGTGTTGTAAGATTTGAGTCCATTTGTTGGATTGAACTGACTGCTGACGATGGAGAGCCATAGGAAGCCAGTCCTTCAGTTTGACTCTGCTGAAGTTCTCAAACCTTCCAGAAACCAACCGAACATCCAGATGTTCTTTCAGGTGAACTGCTTGCAAAGTCGAAGTGGATTCGGTTGTGTGTCGTTGCTGCTTTGGAGCAAACTCCCATCTGAGCTGCAGCAGATGCCTCTTTCCTGTTGGGATAAAGCGCGTCTCATTGTGGAGGTGCTAACAGCAAGTAAACTCTGTCACTTAACTGTGAATTAGGACCTAAAACACAACACGACACCTCTCGTATGAACCTCATTTAATGACATCCACAACACCCAGGAAGCTCCTACAGTTTTGCTGCCTCACGTCACATTTTTTCAGGAACTCAAACCTTTTTTTTTCTGTTTATCTCACTCGACTAAAGCTTGAAGCACCAACAGCTGGACTCATTGTGCTGCCGAACTAAGAAGCACTTGTGGCATTACTGAACACTGAGGGACCTGTTCATAACAGATGCTCTGATAATGGTGGACTGATGGTAATGACTTCAAGGTGTTTAAATGTGGGTAACTTTTTACTGACAGTTGTGTTGTTGAGCGTGTGTGTGTTAAAATGTTTTCCGAGAAGAAAGTGTTTTATGTCAATGTAATTTAAAAAAGTATTCTTCCACAACTGACAGATTTGGTTTGTTTTTATTGGGTGTTTTATACAGTTTAAATAAGAAAAATAACAGCTTGTTCATGTCTCATTTTGACTGAGCACTTTTTGCAAAAAGGAAGTTTCTTAATACAAATATATCCCAGTCTGTAAACACTAACACAAGAAGAACATGCAAACTCCTCCCCAGAATAATGGTCCCACCTGGACTCGAACCTACGACCTTCCGGCGGTGAAGGCTCCAACCAGTTTCGCTGGGGAAACAGAGTATGGAGGTTCCGTGCTCGCAACGTTTCCCCGCGGAGCGAAAAGCTCGCTGTGATTGTTTAAACTAACTAGAAAAGAAAGGTTTCGAGTTTGCTGACTGAGAAGTGGAATGAAAAAGCGCCGAAGTTTGTGACGAGCTCCAAAGTCGCAGCAATCCGACTCCATGACTGCACCGATTCCAACAACGTTTGATGGCGAACGGTTGAAATCAAGCGGTGGAGCTCCAGTGTCCCCTGCCGCTCGAAATCGGCGGCGGACGATGAGAAAAATCGGAACCGGTTTCCGGACACTCCCGAACACTCACGAAGACAAGCCTCCCCTCTTCTTCCCTCCCTCCTCCTCCTCCCCTTCACGCCTAATGTTGCTGTACCTCAAACCCTCCCCCCGTATCAGAGGAGTAGAAACAACAAGCCGCCATTTTGTTTGTGCGGACAGACCGTCAGAAACAGGAGGAGATAACCGAGAGAAGGAGCGACTCCGGCAGCCGACGGTAGCCGCTCCGGGAACCGCCGAGGGGGGAAGAACGAGTGGCCGAATCCTGCCCGTGGTATCCGAGCGAGAGCGAGCATCGCCGGGGAGATAAAGGCGCCAGCGGAGGGGGAAAACCGACTCGGTGACATATATATATTAAATACATATATGCGTGTGTGTATGCATGAGAAGGAAATACTCCGAAAAATCCAAGGAAGGGGGTGTTTTTGCGGAGCGGAGACGGGGAGGAGAGGCGGAAGAGGGCTGTGTATCACACCGAGGAAGAAAAACCTGCGAGAAAAGGGGAAAACAGCAACATGAAAAATCATTATGTGTCCGTCGCGGAGGAAGGAAAGAGCCCGCATAGACAATTATATAAATAAATTGCTGCCGGGCAGAAGGGAGAGGTGGAAAGAAAGACGGGTTTAAAGAGAAGGGGGAAAATTGCCAGGATCAACACGAAGGGGGGCATTCACCATCACAAAGAGTCAACCGGAGGATTTTTTTTGTCAGTCCGAAAATTTAAAAGAGGAGACTGTCGATGTGAAGCTTTCCGCTTTTGGAAATAGCCATAATTTCTCTGCAAATCGCCGTCATTTTTTTTTTTCACCCTTAAAAAAAATAAATCCCATTTCGCTCGTCGCCGCAGCTGCTTCAGGAGCTTTTTTCCCCCCTCCTGCACGAACGAGACATCATTTCAAGCAAGAGGAGAAAGCAGAGGTTTTTTTTGCATTGTTTTGTCATGCTTTTTTTGCTTCCATCATTTGAGATTTCAAGTGTTAAAACCTGAGCGGGGGAGGAGGAGGAACCTCTCCGGGAGCACAAGATAAGTAACCCAACGGAGCGTCGCCCCCTCCCTGCAAAAACACAACTAACTGGATCAATCTGACCGTCCGCTGATTGGCAATTAGTGCTGTGATTGACCACAAGATCGGGAGTCAAGATTTTCAAAGCGCTGTGATTTTTACCTTGTGTTTTCTGCAGATCCTCTTCAAGAAGCTGGTGTGTTTTTTTTTCCATCAGCCTTTGCAAAACCGCGCTGACTGCAATGAACATTTCACGCATGGGATTGCAACAACCAAATGTGCAATAATACCAGTCCCTTCTCTCTGACCCAGTGCCTTGCATGGTCCAACACTTAAGTGCACTAAAAGAAAAATAAGTCCTGCATGGTTGTATTACTCACCCGCCATAGATTTAGTTTTTAACCTGAGAAAGTTTAAGTGCGGGACGCCAGTGTTTGTTTTTTTCCCACCTTTTTTCCCCTGCAAGACTTTATCCAGTCTCTCCTCTGAGCCAATGCAAGCCGTTTTTTCTCAGTGTTGCACCTGAGAGCACCTCCAAAGCTTTCCAGCTGTATTTTTAAAGCTCCACAAACCGGTCGACTGCCTTTTTTTGTTCCCCTTAATTTTCAAACAGTGCGATGCCTGGCCAGTGGGGAGAAGTGTCCAAAGCGAGGAGTTCAAAACTGTTGCATGACTGAGCGACCTCTGGGCTGTTTTCTGTGCGATTGGGTCCCAGTCTCCATTATCGAGGCGCCTCACCTGGACCGTTTGGGAGCTGATTTATAGGGTTTCTTCCGCCGGCTATGGCGGACAGCTCTGAGTGCAGCACGGAGGACGGATCTTGGGACGGTTCCTACGTCGCAGAAGAGGCTACATGAGGTTGTCAGAGGGCCGCGCGCTCGCCTTTTTCGCCGACTCCACCTTCCCACCTCCTCCTGTTCAAATCCGTGAAGAAACAATCTCGCCGACAGGGGAGGGGGACCGATATCTCTGCAGAGAGGAGGACTGAACGGGTTCAACACTGCCGTCCTCTCCCCTACCGTCCCCCCGACCGGTGGGGGAGCGATCAGAAACGTTTCCTAACGGGAGAAGGAGACGGAAATAAGGGAGATACGTTTGCCCTCCGTGGATCTACAGCTATTTTTTTTCTTTTTATTAATTCGTCAAAAATATGGCCGATAATGTCCTGGAGTCCGGCCCGCCTTCAGCCAAGAGGCCCAAGCTGTCCTCTCCAGCTCTCTCGGTGTCCGCCAGTGATGGAAATGGTAAATATACCGCATGCATTTCTTGGCTTTTATTGCAGTTTGTCGAGCGTAATTACCGGCGGCACGTCTGGCACGTACCCGCGGAGTTGCACGGGAACTTTTACTCACTCTGATGCAGAGCAGCTGCACAAAGTTTGAACGCGTTGGTATGGTCGTCGGCGTGGTTTTAAAAGCCCTGGATGTGATCTTTGAAAGTGCCCCGTTGGGAGGGGGGAAAAAATAGTGCAGTGGTGGCGGCCGGAGGGGCAACTTTCCAGCGGTTGTTTTGATGCGTTAGCCTCAACAGGCTAACTAGCAACAACTCTGGAGTACCCACCTCCAAACAATGGAAGAGTCGAGTCACCCCACTTTGCTTTAAGTTCTCTGGCTCCCTCAAAACTGGATTAAATGGGGGAGTGGAAGCGAGTTTGCGTTGAACGCCAGCCGTTTTAACGCCCCGTGGAGTCGCGGGGATGAAATAATGTTCCCTAACCGCCTTTGAGAGAAAGTAACGGTTACCTAGCGCGCGAGCTAACTAGCTGAGCAGTTAACCCCGTCGGACCGGTGCTCAGCTGAGCCCCGCAGCTGGTTAGCATCGAAAGTAAACGATAAATAGCCACAACAACCCTGGTTAGCGAGGTCGATTCTAATCGCTCGGCACACGTTCAGTCTGTCTTGAGGTCAAAATCCCTGCAGGCGTACGTGTGAGTGTTTCGAGCGTGTTGTTAGCTTTGAGGACAACTCTGTTTTCACTCAACTATTGTCGTACTCAAGCTAGCTATTGTTCGACACTCCATTAACTTGGCCGGAGCGGTAGCGACCTGGGGAAGTTACGACTGTTTGATTTTTTTTTTCTCTTAACGGCGCTATCGAGGTCAAAGCGAGAGTAAAACTCGGACCAAAGGCTCCGAAATGGGCCCCTTTATGCGCGTCCTTTTGTCTAATGCGCTTTTAGTTTCGCAATTGTACTGGGGAGACCACTACGAAGCCCATTCTTGTTTCGCCCTCCATTGTCTGGCTGCACGGTGAAACTGAGCTGCACTTTTAGCAGCCCTCTCGTTTTCTTTTAAAGTAATTCAATAAAAAACAAACTCAAACGGATCACGTTTGTGTTATTCGCTTCGATTTTAGTAGCGTTTTCCTCAACGACATATTTGTTTACAGAGTTTAAAGAAGAAATAGACAAAACTTGGCCGCATCTCATTTTCTTGATGTTTAAACGCTCAAGCTGTTCAAATCACAACATTTTCTCGTGTTTAGCATGATTGTTTTAACTGTCATGAAGGCTCTTAAATACGAATATTTTGATTTCATCAACCCTCGAAAGACAAACAAGTCAGTTAAAGGTGAAGCCTTCTTTAACTTTCCCATAAAATCATATCATCTTCTTCAGTGTCTCCCAACCCTTTTTGCATAAAGTCCCTTAGACTGTCTCTAAGAAGAAAAATGTCCCCCTCTTTGATTTGTACAAACATTATAGCAAAGCCAAATTCTTGCCGAAACACCAAAGAAGGATCCTTTTAAAAAAAAAGCCATCAGGAGTTTTGTAAGTCTGCTTGAACTCCAGAAAAAAATCAAATTCTGGATTAGTGTTTTGATGTTGGACATTTGTGGGACCTCAGTTAAAAGATGCAGCAAAAACTGGGATTGAAGTGCAGTGATTTCCAAAACAAGATTAGATGCCCAAAGGAGTCAACCTGAGCTGTGTCTCAGTTTGATGGTTTGAGCCATCAGACGAGAACTTCTCTCCTGGTGTTTGAGGAACAGAGATGGTGGCTTATTACACTTCTGCCCCTTTCTTACAAACATCTTCCAATCCAAAGGTTAGCGGTTTGCTCACCAGTCTCACTCCGTCTATAAGCTATCGTGTTCAAGCCCCTTGAAGGGAAACCATGCACATTAGTATGTGGTGTAAAACTGTGTTTTGAGTAAAAGTCAATCTACCAATGGAAAATGACCACATGTTCTGATCCGATAAACGTGAGACAATGCACTCCATGATATTGTTTTTAGGTGAGCTAATTATGCATCCAGCTGTTTAGTGCTTCCTGCTGTAGCTTGAATGCACACATTTACCGAGTTGCCCTGAAATGTTTACCTCTCTGTGGCTTCTCACCCTGTCCTCACTGCGTTCACTCTCCATGTATGGCACGACACCAAGCCACAAACTGATGCCCAGGAGAGAGGTCCTGGCTCAGAGGCAGCAGCTGCTGTGCTAGTTGTCCAGCTAAAAGCTGCAAATCAGATGTGAATTGATTTTCACTGTAAACAAACTGAATTAACCACTTCTTCTCGTTAGTAACACTTTGTTCATTCACCTCCTAGACTTTGGTTCTCTCTTTGACCTGGAGCATGACCTCCCTGACGAGCTCATCAGTTCTTCAGACCTGGGCCTGACCAACGGTGGGGATGTCGGCCAACTCCACACCAGCCTTGGAGGGCTCGGTGGCATCGGAGGCCAGGATGCAGCGGCTAAACACAAACAGCTCTCAGAACTCTTGCGTGCGGGAGCGCCACCGCAGCCAGGTGGCCCTCCCTCCAACAGCACACCATCCGGGGCTTCCATGGGGATGATGGGGGGTGTCGGCGTCACCCCCGGTGGACCTCAAGGCATGGCCCCCCAGGGGCAGCAGCAGCAGCCTGGATTAATGCAGCAGGTTGGCATGGTCGGAGGCGTGGCGGCGCTCAACCGCGCGGCGGCCATGATGGGTGCCCAGAAAGGCAACGCTGGACCGCAGCAGCAAGGACTGATGGGAGGTCAGGTGGTGAACGGCTCACCGAGAATGGCCTACCCTGGCGGTGCCGGCATGGGGAACAATAGTAACCTTTTGGCAGAAACCTTGCAGCAGCAACAGCAAGGCGGACAGCAAATGGGAGCCGGGAATCAGGCGGGAATGAGACCGCAGCAACCTGGTGCACTGAACAAGGTAGGTACACTCTGAACTGTGGGACCGACCGGGCATGAGCAGGGGACGAGAGGACTGCATGTAATTTCCGTTTCAAACTGGCTTTTGGGAAGATGTTGTGTGAGGCTGTATTCTTCCAAAGAACAGTGAGAATTAGCTGCTCTGCTGAATCCCAAAACTGAATATTACGCGCTCGAAAGACTGACAAATCTGTAGCAGTATTAGATTTTTTTCTTTTTTGGCTTTGAGAAATGTTTATTCCATGAGATCAGTGAACCCTGAAATGCACAAAGCAGGTATAAAAGATGGCTGGGAGATTGGTCCACAGTGTTCATTCAAGTACAATGTTTTGTAGCCACTATGTTGCAGTGTTTCAACAAATGGTCTAAACTATGTTGTGCCACATTCTTGGTATAATCTGGTGCCTCTATTTTCTGAAATACTTCAAATTTTGTGGTAAACATGGTGGGTAAAAAAAGCCCTGATTCTTCTGAATGTAGCTCAGGATGAGCCGACCTGTTGCAGCTCTTGTGACTGCTGAGGAGGAACTATTGGAAGCAGGTGCATGCAGGAGTGTGGTTACGTATTGGACTGTGCAGCTGCATTGTCGTTCTCGCTGTGGTCTCGATGGTTAACCTCTCTGTTCATCAATACGCCACAGTACGGTTGTGCTTTGCTCTGAAGGCGTCCCACAGAGCAACAATCAAATGATTTGATTTCCATGCATTTCTGCAACTGCATGAGGCTCTAGTCTAATTGTCTTTCCCCAACTCTGCTTTGCGATATTGCAAGTGAAATCTTTATTATCTATTTATTTTAACTGATGGATGTGTGGCAATTAAACCGTGCTGCTTCAGTTCGTTGTTTTTGACTCTGTGTGCTCCTAAAGTTCAGAAGGAGGAATAAACAATCGATTCCTGCGTAGCAGAGCAATCTTTGTCTTGTAGTTGCAATGGATCGTTCCACTTGTATTAGATTTCTAAACTGTGCTGAGATGAGCAGTCAATCCTCGAAAGTCATTGCTGGGAGCTTAATTGACAACTGAGGTCCTAAATTAATGCAAAGACCATGTAAAGTCAGGGGAAAGCTCACAGTGAGAGCTTATTAAGGGGTTCAGATGGCAGCAATGCTGTTTGGTTGGATGATCCTGTGCTGGCCTCTTTTTACTGTTTTCACAGTTTTTTTTTTCAAAGAGGAAAAAAACACTCTGATTCAACCCAGTTCAGCTTCATGACAGAGTAATACTTTCCATATTTCTTGTTTGAGTGTCTGAATATGTTGCTTGGCTGTTTCGCATGTCAAGGATGGCAATAAATCTGCTCTCGGATGCCATTCTTCTTCCCTCTCATCTCTCAATCTCTCTCTCTCTCTGTCTCCTGCCCTCCAGATGAGTATGATGGCCAACTCGGGCCCCTATGGTGGTCCGTACGGCCAGTCCGCCGGCCAGGGGCTGCCAGGAGCAGGGCTGGGCCCACAGCTCCAGAATAAGGCAGGACTGGCCAACAGTATGGCCGCCCAGTTCAACATGGACAAGAAGGCGTCGCCGGGTCAAGGCATGCCAGGAATGGTAGGATTTGTTCCTGTTCTCTGCAGTTAGATGACCACTGCGGCCATCAGACGCACTTCTTATCCTCAACTAGAAGAACCCCAGATTAAACTCGCATTTTACCTTCCAGTTCCGCTGAAGTACAGCTAAATAAAAACTCCATTTAAAAAAACGGATGGTCAAACCATTCCCTCGTTCTTTTGGCCGTGCTGTGGCTGTGTGATAACTCTGAAGACTCCAGTAATTGTTTTCAGGTCCCTTAAGGCGACAACTGACACTGATAAATCTGTTATGTTTTCGTCTGCTGAGTTCCAGCAGCAACGGCTTAGTGTGCAATTCCTCTATTTACTCTTCAGTGACATTTCTGTGAAACAAACGTGTCCACAAGGAGCAGAAGAAGTAGCCTCATAAATCAAACTTGTGACTGATGCTAATGATGAAATCCTATTAACACATGCTGAAACTGGACAAGTTTTTGCACTTCGGAGGCGAGCCTGACTTGCAGATACTTGTCCGAACGACAAGCCGCCACACATCAGGCCTCGGAGTAAACTTGTTGGCTGATTTGCATGATAAAGATTCAATTTGGCAATGACGAATCGGAAAATTACTGAAAACTTTCAATAAAGCAAAGTTTTTACTCGAAAGGGAGAAATCTGTATTTGCAGAACTACACGTTTATCAGCTAATTTCTTTCGGGAGGCGTTGGCGTGTTCTGACAAATCTCAACTTGGCAGCGGGAACTCACGACGTGTTCGCTAAATTATGGGTAATCAGGCCCATAGATGCTTTAAAGGTAGATGAGCCGACACCATCACTCAAGTTGGCAAATTCTCGAACCTAAAGTTCAGGCGGCGTCTGATCAGGGCTATAATCCGATCTGAAATGTTAGAAGTCACCAGAACGCTGCTACCCAGGTTACAATTAAGTTTTCTCTCTCGTGTCTTTTGCTTTTTCCCTCTTTCGGTTTCTTTTTCTGGTTTTCATTAGAGTAGCTGTAAACGTCGCCCTCTGACTCCAGTTTCTTTCCTCCCTTACCCGTTCATTGATGTACCTGCTCTGACCGGCACACAGAGTACTTTAAACATTGAGGCAAAACATATGGCGCTCTGTGTTCCACAGAAAGCTTCTGCAATCTCGGTTCTGCTACATTTTGCTACATATAGTCGTGAAAATGTTTTTTTCCTTGGGGGAAACGGGGGAACGGATCGTTTTCCGTTACTGGCGGAGCTGTTGTCTGATTTATCGCTGAAGCTCCCCCTCTCCTCTCTCCGTCCCAAGACTCCTCAGCAGCCCGGAGCCGTCGGTGGTCTGCCAGTCGGTGGGGTGGCGGGAGTGGGAGGAGCCCAGGTTGGACTCAACGCCGTCGGGGCAGGGCCCGGCGCGGCGCCTCCCACGGCCGATCCCGAGAAGAGGAAGCTGATTCAACAGCAGCTGGTGCTCCTGCTCCATGCGCACAAGTGCCAGCGGAGGGAGCAGGCCAACGGGGAAGTGCGGCAGTGCAACCTGCCCCACTGCCGCACCATGAAGAACGTGCTCAACCACATGACTCATTGCCAGGCTGGCAAGTCCTGCCAGGGTGAGTCTGTTGAATCGTGTTGATTGCTGTTTTTTTGAGTGCGGTTTTTCAGAAACATGAGATTGTCTTTAAAACTGTCATGTCTGCAGCACCCCATCTTTTTGCTTGTTCTTGTCCGAAAACCTTTCCGTTAAGATAACGTGGTCATGAGCCATTTTTCCAGTCTTCCACAAATCCGTAAATATTCTCATGGTTTGAAAAATTCAACGACAATTGAAGCCTTCTACTGATTTATGCTGCTTTACATTAGAGCACTGCACTTTGTGCTGCACCCTCCAATCACAAACTGAACTCACAAGCACATCACACATTTATTACATGAACTTCCACCATTCTTGCTCCTCAACGATTGGTCAGATTTGAAAAAGTCAGTTTCAGGAAGTAGAGAATCAGAGCTTGTGATTGGTGTACGCCACGACGCACACTGAAGAAAATATCATGAAGCCGGCCCTGATCTCATTTGAGTAGAGGGAGAGTTGAACCGCTTTTGTTTTCCTTTTTATCATCTGTTGACCGTTCTGTCATTCTGCTGTCATTTTCTCTTTGCGTCTCCATCTGGAGAAAGTTTTATTGTACCGAGTGACTCATTCAATAACTTTCTCAGTCTCAGCCTTCCTCCTTTTCCTTATGACTCCTCTGTTTCCCCCCCCTTCATCCTTGTGTCATTATTCATCTCCCTCCTTCACTCTGTCACAATTTCTCACTCCACTTGCTCTCTTTTCTTCCTCTCCCTTTTCTTTTATAACCTCTCTTCCCTTTTCTCTAACTTCTCTCCATTTTTGTCTCCAGTGGCACACTGTGCCTCATCCAGACAGATCATCTCTCATTGGAAGAATTGCACACGACACGACTGTCCCGTATGCCTGCCTCTGAAAAACGCTGGAGACAAGAGGAACCAGCAGTGTGAGTGTTTTCACTCTGTTGCTCAGTGATTCTGAACAGCATGCATGCGTCTTGACTCTTCTTGATTTACAGCATATTGTTGGAAATTTTCCCAGATTGAACCTGCAAGAAAACTCACGTCCTCTTGTGAATTTGTAGTTTTGCAATTATGCGTTTTAACAACCAAAAACTGTAGGTCCCTGCAGCAGCTGGGAAAGCTGAGACGTTCCTGACGTTCATGTCATACAGTGTGTTTAGTTTGAATAAAATCTAAAGCACTTACCAAAACAAGCCGGAAAACCAAGCAAACCAGTTGCCCAGCTATCATTATTTCTATGAGGCAGTGCATTCAGATGAACTTCGGCAGTTTATGTGATTCTTGGTAATTTGACTCAAAATGACTAAAAAAGCCTGCAAGAACCTGAAAGGACTGAAAATAGACGTAAAAACCTGATGTTTACTCCATGTGCTGCCCTCACTCATTCACCTCTCTCCTTCTTCACCCCAGCTCTCATCAACAGTGCAGGAGTGGGTTTGGTAAACTCGTTGGGTTCAGGGGTACCAGGTGCTCAGTCCAACACGCCCAGTCTGAACCCTGCCAGCCAGATAGACCCCAGCTCCATCGAGAGGGCCTACGCTGCCCTGGGCCTCACCTACCAGGGCAACCAGATACCGCAGCAGGCACCGCAGGCCAACATGCCGAACCAGGGCCTGCAAGGGCAGCCTGGGATGAGGAACCTGAACAACATGGGTGAGTTCAACACCAGTCACCTGACTCTTTAGGACGCAGGTGTAACTCTCAGACCTCAAATCCTGGTTTTGGTGTTTGCCATCCGATGATGTAGCTCGTGTTTCCTTCCCAGGTGGAAACTCCATGGGAGTGAACGGGGGAGTCGGGGTGCAGCCCCCAAACCAACAGTCCAACTTACTGCCAGACGCCATGTTGCACAACAGCATGAATGCACAGAGGTACGATTGCTTTTCATTGGTCACGCCTATGTCTAATTACACACAATCATACTGTCAAGATCGACTAAAATCCGTCTGTGTTCTCCTGCAGTTTGATGAATGATGGTGTGGGGAGCCTGGGCTCCATGCCCACAGCGGCTCCGCCCTCGGCCGCTGGCATCAGGAAGTCTTGGCATGAGGACATCACACAAGACCTCCGCAACCACCTCGTCCACAAACTGTAAGTGATCATGTTGTGAAGGACTTAGAAAGGTGAGCAGCTGCCCTCGGTTCGGATGTTAATTTTTGCACCCCGTTTTTTTCCGTTTGCATGTGTTTGAGCAGCGTGCAGGCCATTTTCCCCACTCCTGATCCGGCGGCGCTTAAGGATCGCCGCATGGAGAACCTCGTCGCTTATGCCCGGAAAGTAGAAGGGGACATGTACGAGTCGGCCAATAGCAGGGTAAGTGAAGGGCGATAATTGAGCATTTATAGGCCTAATTATGTATATATACATAAGTGTATATAAGTTGTAAGCCATTTTGGATTCCATTCATTCCATGCAAGGATTACAGTGTAAAAGCAGCAGCAGTGTGTGGCACCAAAGCTTCCTAAATTTCATGTCTATGTTCTTCTGCATTAGGCCAAAGCATCTCCAGCCAAACGTCTGTTTCGGTACTGGTGTGATGCCGTTAGGTGCCAGATAAAGACCACTGAAATAAATGACTGTTCACTGTGTCCTGCTGAGACGAGTGTGTAGTGACATCTTCCTCCCTCCCGCTGTGTCCCCTCCAGGCGGAGTACTACCACCTGCTGGCAGAGAAGATTTACAAAATCCAAAAGGAGCTGGAAGAGAAGAGGAGGACGAGGCTCCAGAAGCAGGGCATGATGCCCGGCCAGCCTGGCATCGCTTCCTCCGGCCTCCCACAGGGCCCTCCCAGCATGGGACAGCCACCCATGCCCCCTGGGCCCCCTCCCAGTGAGTTGACATACGGCTGTTACCTTAATCACACACTTCTTACACTTAGGGCTGGCGTGCACATAACAAATCTGGCTGCTCAGCCCAGTTTGTGCTTCTTGGCACAGTGAACAAAAGAACACAAATTGTGTCAATAAAGAACCGTGTTTGAGTATTTTCTGAGATTTTTTAAGTGATACTGAAAAAAAACCACCTGATTTGTGTGACTCTTAGATGGTCCTCATGCCGACCCCTCCATGGTCAGACCAGCTGGACCCAATCAGATGGTCAACAGGATGCAGACTCCAGCAGGTACATCGGGAGTAACTGTAATTTTAAATCACAAAAACTTTGGGTGCGAGCTTGTTGGAAGTGATTATAAAAGATCAGAACATTGCATCAGAATGAAGTGAATGCAAGCATGAATCGGGAATGTGTGGAAATCAGTCATGAGTTGTGTAAATGTACCGATACACACTTAATAGAGCGCTCTTTTGACGAAGCAGCATATTAAGGGGTTGGTTCACCCAAATTATGAGCATATATTTATCTCCTTTTTCTCTGCTGCCACCCCAGAAAATTTAGAGGTGAGCGGATATTTGTTTGTGGTTTTTCACAGTGACATTTTTCAGGCATCACTTGTAGAAACTGAGTTACCCTGGAAAATGTAGTCGCACTCGACATCTGTCTATCGAGGGGCCTTTGCAAGCCTCAGGTGTGACGCATGAATGTTTAATCCAACAGTTTTGAAATACCCCAGGAGTGTAAAGGCCCTGAAAAATTGTATGAACTGGGAAAAGTTTGTTGTGGTTCACAAGGAGATCAGATTATCTGGATTCCTTTTTTAAAGCCATTAAACTGAAATGATGCAGGAGGGAAACAGAAAAATTCAGACCATTTCAAAGTAAAAGTGCTAAAGTGAGCAGAACATGTTCTGTGATTTTTCTGAACTCATCATCTTTATATCCTCCACTTTGTAGGGATGAACCAGTTTGGTCAGATGGGGATGCAGTCGATGGGTCAGAGGTCGACGCCGCCTCTTCCTCATAATCCTCCAATGAACCAGGTCGGCATCATCGTCCGCCCCCCCCCCCCTTCTGTTTTTTAGGCGTCACGATAGTTTGACGTCACAGAGAAGTAAAGTAGACAGACTCGCTGCTTTTGTCGAGTCCAGTGAGACGCAGGGAGAACGGAAATGAGGCTGAAATGTTCCCGTGTTTGTTTCCAGATGGGTATGGGAACGCCAAGGATGAGTCAGCCCAACGCCGTGCAGCTACAGAACCAGTACCTCCCTCAGGGCCAGTTTCCTGGGTCCAGTCCTGGACTTGGTCCTGGTCCAGTTGGCATGAACCAGCAAGGCGCACAGAGCTCTGTGCCACAGGTAACGAGCCGAGTGACTGCACACGGCGACAGAAGTCGGTTTGTGTGCAAATGTGATCCGGTTTGATGCGGGAAAAGACGACCGTCGTTTCAAACTCTCTTAGTATTGATTTCTGGTCTTTAGGCAAACTTTGCACTTCTTGGCAGCTTTTCCTGTTTGATGAATTGATTTTCAAACTTGTCCTTTGTCTCGTCCTCTGCAGCAGAACCAGATGTCAACGCCGCCTTCCCACCCCGCCAGCAGTCCTTCAACGCTGTCGGCCTCCTCCATTCCTGGCTCGGGACCCCCGTCAGGCTCGATGGGCTCCGCTAACGCCAGCAGCGCTGGACCTCTGCCCAACCCGCCTCCGTCCTCCACTTCTGCGCAGCCCAGCTCCTTCCCTCACTGCCCGCCCATCCGAACAAACTCCCCGTCACCAGCACGCAGCCTAACGCCTCAACCTCATCAAACGCCTCCCACGTTGCCGCGCTCACAGACGCCTCAGCCTCACACGCCCAGCACGCCGCAGCTGCCCCCTCCACAGCAGCAGCAGCAGTCACTGCAGGCAGCAAACTCTGAGAAAGCCAATCAGCTTCCACAACAGCCGCTTGGAGGTCCGGCGTCTTCGGGCCCCCAAAATAGTCAAACCTCTTCAGTGCCGATCCAGAACACTCACGTGCCATTACAGCTGCCACGCACCCCAGTGAGTAGCTCAAATCCTGATGGAGTCCACCAGAGTTTGATCACCGTCTTACTTGTTTGTTTTTCCAAATGCTCATAACAAAATAAGAGACATTCAAACGCCCTCCGTCTCCCCACAGATTACTCCAAAGCCTTTAGTGACAGCGGACGGTCAGGTTTCCTCTCCAGCTTCGGTCACGAGCAGCACCGAGCCGACGTCCCAGCTGACCGCAACGGACGGCCCCACGTCCAACCAGGAGGATGTAAAGATGGAGGTGAAGAAGCAGCAGCCGGAGGACGACGAAGACGAAGAAGCTGACATGCAAGACGAGGGGAAGGGGAAGCTGGGGAAGGGCCAGTCTGACGTGAAGTTGGAGGAAAAACCGGAGGTGAGATGAATGCGAACCAGGATGATGTGAAGCGTTTTTTTTCTGTCCGTACTTGTTGGCCTTCTGACGTCCGACCGTGTCTCTCAGATCAAAAAAGAGAAGCCTTCAGCTGACGGCTGTAAAGGCGAGCCCATGGACACGTCCTCGTCTTCCGCGTCATCGTCCGCCGCCACCGCTGAAGACAAGAAGCCCGAGGTGAAGAAGGAGCCTAAAGAGGAAGAGGAGGGTTCAGGGTCGGCAGCCACCAGCAGCTCCCCAGCCAGCACTCAGAGCAAGAAGAAGGGTAAGTCGTCACTCCGGGGTCCCGGTTAACCATCTTCAGGCTGGTTTTCACACTCGGTGCTTCGTCCCCATTTGCTTCCCCGCAGTCTTTAAACCAGAGGAGCTGCGTCAGGCTCTGATGCCCACCCTGGAGGCGCTGTACCGGCAGGACCCTGAGTCCCTTCCCTTCCGTCAGCCGGTGGACCCCCAGTTACTGGGAATACCCGTACGTATTCGAACTAGTAACAAAACTAACCTGGTAAGGGACTGCACTGGCTGCCATTTTGCTTCAACTCCTCTGAAAATGTAGCGATTTTAATTTTTTTCCTGTTTTGCTTTCGGTATTTTTTGTTCTCCTTTTGCCATAGTCGCCATATTTTTGCTTTGATTTTTCTGACATTCATGCTCTCACTTTATTTTAATCTCATGTTGATTTTCAGCTCATTGCATGTCACAAGTTACAATAGTTAGAAAGCTGTGCGTGTGTGTGTTGGTACTTTTGAAAGCCTTTTGTCATCTGTAAATTAAAGCAATGGCTCTTATCAACATGCACGACTCAAAATGAGAAATTGGGTGTAATTTCAGTTTGAATCAAATTGAGGCTCGTGATCCAAACATCTGTCGCAGTGACGAGCCTCTAATTTTCAGTGCATGAGCCGTTTGCTTTCATTTATCACTTTACTTTGTCGAGTTTTCAGGTTTTCATCGTCATGTTTCAGTTTCCATTGTAGTGGTCCATTGCTAGCTCTCTAGTTCAGTTCCTCACCAGTAGTAGTGTGACAGTGTTGAGGTGGGCAGCATGCGAAGGTGGGACGATGCTGGAATCGGCTCGAATTAGAAAGCGGCGGTGTCCATCGCGCCACGTGATGTCGCCGCACAGTCCAGCGCCGCAACTTTTCTCTGCAGTTGTGCAGAAAAAGGGGGGGAAAAGAGACGGAGGGGTGTTTTTTAAATTGTTATTCTTTTAAAAAAAATGCTGCAGTCTCGTGACATAAATTTGGCCCTGCAGTTCCACACTGTAATTTGCATCCCTTGTTTGCTCCTGCAAGCGGTTCCCTTCAGAGACGAGGGTCTGTTTCCTAACTCTTGTTGCCATGGTGACACCGAGATGGACCCTGCTCTTTGAAACTCACACCTCCTTCCTATTGGTCTTATTTTTTTTATTATTTTCGCCTCCTTCCCGCCGTTCGCCGCGTCTTTTTTTTTTTTTTAAATGGGATTGAGAAGAAGCGACGGGTAAAATACGGGAACAGAATGTTTAAGCCCCTCCCTCACCCCCCACCCCTTACGTTTGCTTCACCTCAGCACTGTCTGCTTTAACTCTGCCGCCACGTCGCCGCTCACGCTGCTGGCGTTGTTTGATGCGGACCACTGTGTTGCTTAAAATCAGTAGATCTCTTGCCTGTTGCTTTTGCCACTGCTCTGTTCTTCTTGGTTTTGCACCCTGATCACTAGGCCGCCTGGAGGGGTTTTGTTTTGCTTTCAGACATCAAGTTAAAATCCTTTTTTCCAGCGCTTTTTTTTTTTTTGCAAAGAGATATTTTTTTAAATAGGTTTTGCTTTTTGGGTTCAGTTGTAGTGTGATTATGGAAACATAATCACACTCTAACAGCGGTTTTTAGGGGGGGGGGTGTTTGAGCAGGACTGGGTGGACCGGTGGCGGTCCCCCCGGCCCCTGCTCGCAGCGCAGGTAGCGGGGACGTGACTTTTTAATGGAGGGTGCAAAGCAGAGAGCTGGAGGGCAGAAGTTGTCATGTCTCTCTGTTTGCACGTGAACCTTCTTCTCTGCAGCGCTCAACAACATTGTCCCCCTGCACCCTCTTCTCTCCCTACTCTGGTCCCGCCTGCTCGACTGCGACGCCTCCATCACGCCTTCGCCCGACGGCCGCGGCGCTGACGGCACCGGCCGATCTCTTTTCTCCCCCGTTTCTCTCTCGACTCCCCCCCCTGTCTGGCGGTCAAACCTCCCCGCTGTCTGGCTTCTCTTTCTCCCCCTCTCCCTCCCCTCCCCTTTTTCTGACCCTTCTCAACTCCTGAACTTTACCTCCACCTGCCCCTCTAATCGGGATGGCACCTTCCCCAAACCAGGACTACTTTGACATCGTGAAGAACCCCATGGACCTGTCCACCATCAAGCGGAAGCTGGACACGGGACAGTACCAGGAGCCTTGGCAGTATGTCGAGGACATTTGGTTGATGTTCAACAACGCCTGGCTGTACAACAGGAAGACGTCCCGCGTCTACAAGTACTGCTCGAAGCTGGCGGAGGTGTTTGAGACGGAGATCGACCCCGTCATGCAGGGCCTGGGCTACTGCTGTGGGAGGAAGGTGAGGCGGAACCACATTTGATCCTGGTGATCTGAAATGTTGACTTGTTTTTATATGTGCAATTCGTGGCTGCTCCATTCACATAAACACTGTTAATGTAGAGAAATTACAAAGGGATGAAATCCAGATTTTTGTGCTTCAGTTTGGTCAAATAGAACCCAACTCAAAGAATCGTTATTGGATATAGATATTTAGCTTGCATTGACAACCAGCCCCGTTATCTGTGGCATACACAGTGGCTTTGACACTGACTGAAGTTGAATGTAGTTCGGTGAACAGTGCTCCTGTTAGGAGTCATTGAACTTCCTCTAAAATGTCTCAGCTCTCTAAAAGAGTCTCAGAAAATGTTTATTCCAGGCAGATGTGCAAAAATAGATTTGTATTTTAATTGCTAAACACTCTAGAAATTGGTAAGAACATTATAAGCTCTATACTTCCTCAAACATGTCAGCAAATCATGTTTGGGCATTTTGACGACATTTGAATACAACAATCTCGGAGTTATAATCTGATATCCTTGTTAACAATTGGTAGAACTTGTCCCACTTGTTCAAAAGAACTGTGACGATACTAAATACAGGAAACAAATCTAACTTGATCTGCTGAGGAGTCGAGTTGACAACTGTAACATCTGACATCGAATAACTCGGATTATAGCTTTGAATGGTCATCATGTCACCTGTCACTCAGCAGGTTTCACACATCACTTGTGAGGCTTTTTCAATCTGTTCCTAAAGTCTGACATCTCACAGCTTCCTTCAAACGATATGTAATAAATTAAATCAGCGGGTGTAATCCAGCTTTCATCAAGGTTGACGTGCTAATTATCGACTTTAACCGGTGTTGTTTTTTCATGTCGGGAGAACCGGATTATCTTCGCGTCTTCTGCAAAACTAACAAGCCACTAATTGTCGCGTTGATTGCAACAGACAGCGAGCTGATAAATATAATGCAGGTTTCAGCTGGGTGTGGCCACATTCAGGCAGGCGTGTGTTTGTCATGTGCGACTGGTATAACAGGTCAGTAAACCTCTTCTGCTTCATGTCTCTCTTGCTGTTACAGTTTGAGTTTTCCCCCCAAACTCTTTGCTGCTACGGAAAACAATTATGCACCATCCAACGCGACGCTGCTTATTTTAGCTACCAGAACAGGTAAGGGCAGTCGGCACAGTGGAGCAATGTAACGCACGCACGCACACACACGTCACACTTGAGACATTTTCTTGACGTTTTTGCTAAGTTGAAATAAAAGTGAGAGAGAGGAAACCAGGCAGCGAGATCAGCTTCTTGTGTGTTGTTGTATTTTGCACATCGGCTTATATTTCTTGCAGCGTAGCATCGATCAGTCAGTGCAATCACGGATGAGTTTTGATTTGGCTTCTGATGGTTACCCTGGCGCCATCTCTCATCTTCACCGTTTTAATCTCCCATTATGTCGTCATTCATAAAGTGGGCTCCCGTTTCCTGCTGCAGCCGGTCTTTATTTGCCGCCTTAACGTTTCCCCGCCGAGGAGATTCATTGGCGAGCGCTTAGCGGCTTCAAATTTGTGCATTTCCTCACGCGAACGCGGTGGGATGGCGACGTGTCCGTCCGCCAGGAGACGGGTCCCCACTTTATAAATGAACACCCAGGATGATGGGTCTCTGTTGCTTTAGCATTTTATTTATTTTTCCTCATCCACTTTCTCATGTTTGGAGACGCGTATCCTCACTCCCTTCCTCCTTCACAGCTCCTAGTGGTCTCTCATGTTGCTGTAATGTTGTTGTTGTTGTTGTTGTTGTTGTTTACCACTGGACGTCTGACGCTAATCTTTGCTTTGCCTTGGCTCTCTGTCCTCTGTTGGTTGTTGTTCACATCCTGTTCGTCTCCCCCCCTCCTCTTCACCTCCCTCTTCATTGTCTGTGTCTGACCTGTAACGATTTATTTCACGCTTTTTTAATCTTCATTTTGACTTCCCCGTCTCCCCTTCCCTCCCCCTCCCCTTCTCCCTCCCCCCCTCTCTCCCCCTCCTTTTTTTTAACGCTTGTGATGTCTGCATTGGCCTGCTTTGGTGTGACCAATCATCCACTCCGAAATTTACGCGCAAAATCAAAAAACCTGCCCACTCAAAAACCCTGCATCACGATTGGCTGCTACCTCCTGGCGACGACCTACCTTGCCCTCTGCCTCCTCCTGTGTGTCCGCCCCCTGGCCTGTCCTGCCCTGCCCTGATTGGCGGCTGCTTCTCCGTGCCCTCTCTGTGATTGGCTGTGCTGATGACGAACGGTGTAGTTCACCAAAATATGGGCTTCTTGCTGACAGGTACCACTTCTGTGAGAAGTGTTTCAACGAAATCCAAGGCGAGAGTGTTTCCCTGGGGGATGACCCCTCCCAGCCTCAAACGTAAGTACCACCGCGCGCCCGCTGGCCTCTGACGCACGTGACACACCTGCTTTGTAAGCTCGACTTCAGATGAACAGTCCTTGAAGTCGCCACGACATATTCACATTTTATCTGATTCAAGCGGTAATGAAGGTTGAAGATCCCAGAATCACCAAGAGTGATTATTTTAATTGATGCAGAAAAGAAGCTTCGTGTCCACCGGGGGGGTTTTTTGTCGACAGAGTCGATGCTTCAATTCGAATAAACTTCACAGTAAAATCGGAGGTTTATTATGAAAATGAGCTGCTCTTTATGCACCAGAATCGGTTTCAATAAATATTTGTAGTGGTAATTTGAGGTGAATGATTTTGTTTTGCAACTGTGTCCACAGTTTGCAGTCTGTTTGCTCGCTGTCTTGTTTTCAGTAGATTGTTTTCTCTTATTTCTCACAGGTCCATCAACAAAGATCAGTTCCAGAGAAAGAAGAACGACACACTCGACCCTGAGCTGTACGTGCCATCCTCCTCACTTTGTTCTCGTTTCACACGTTTATTTGATGCCTCGGGCTCCGCGATTGTTTTGGTTTCGATTGTCTGACGATCGTCTGTTTCCTGCAGAGGAACAAACAAGGTTCTCCGCCATGTTTGACGGGCTGGCGATACTAACTGGTGGATATCGTGTCTGTCTTTTGTCTCCCGAATCTTCTCTCCGCTCAGACTTGTGGAATGTACCGACTGCGGTCGTAAAATGCACCAGATCTGCGTCCTGCATAATGAAACCATATGGCCGTCAGGGTGAGCCAGCTGTCATACATCACACTCTTCACGTCGGGTTGGCGCGACTTCGCCTGGACTCCAAAGCTCTGTTTTCCAACAGAGCTTTACGAATCCTTTTTAAGAAAACAATCAAGATGCAAGAAAACCACATCTGCTCAGTCCTCGTCCACTGACCTCACCCTTTCATGCTGCTGTATTCGGTTTCTGTGGGAGTTTAAACCGACGTCCATCTTCAAGTTTCACGCCGCGAACTCTTTAAATCGTCATCAGTTCCTCGAGACAATGACGCCGCCAGTTGCGACAACAGAAACTCGTGTAGCTCGAATGCGCAGCAGATTCCTCTGAGTCCGACTCTTTGTGTGTGGTCTGTTTGTAATTAAAAGACGTGAGTAATTTGCAACTCATTAGGGTTGTTTAGAGAACGGAGGGCTGACATAAAAGTCTTTGTCGTTTCTTGATTAAAGCCACTTAATCACTGACATTATTGCTTATTGTGACAGAGTAGATGCTGAACCCGCAAATTTAACTCAATACCGTTTGTTTCCTCGCAGCTTTGTGTGTGACAGCTGCCTCAAAAAGGCCAACAAGACGCGGAAGGAGAACAAATACGCAGCCAAAAGTAAGTTTGTTTTCCTGCCCTGCCTGTTTTTTCCCCAGACTCCGATAATTGATGACTGCAATTGTTTGTCTTGTCTCTTGCAGGACTCCCTCAGACAAAGCTGGGGTGCTATTTGGAGACGCGAGTGAACGACTACCTCAAGCGGCAGAGTCACCACGAGTCGGGCGAGGTCACCATCCGCGTGGTCCACGTCTCGGACAAAGTGGTGGAGGTGAAGCCGGGCATGAAGTCCAGGTACCAACTCTTACTTACTTGCTGCACCTTCATCCAGGAACGGACTTGACTTTCAGATTTGTGTGTTGTTTTTTTTTTCATTTTTCTTCACCCGTTTCAAAACGTGTGACTCAGTTTGGGTCACAGTTCTCAAAATAACATGGATGCAGTTTTTTTTTTTGTGTTTTGCTAGAAATTCAGTGGTTAAGCTTTCTCCCTCTAATAAGTGCAATTCACTCTGATTTTACTGACACCGTTTCCACTTTTCCCTGGGTGGTGTTTCTTCCCGTCAGGTTCGTGGACAGCGGAGAGATGGCCGAGTCTTTCCCGTACAGGATGAAAGCCTTATTCGCATTCGAGGACATCGACGGGGCCGACGTGTGCTTCTTCGGCATGCACGTCCAGGAGTACGGCGCGGACTGCCCGCCTCCCAACCAGAGACGGGTATACATCTCCTACCTGGACAGCGTGCACTTCTTCAAGCCTCGACACCTCAGGACTGCCGTCTACCACGAGATCCTGCTGGGGTACCTGGAGTATGTCAGAAGACTCGGGTAAGAGGCAGCAAGAGATGGCGTCAGCTCTGCAACGTCCTTTGGTCTTTAAGCTTTAGTTCAGGGATTTTTTGAAGTTCTGTCGTCAGTAAAACTGCATCTCCTCTTGTGTCAGGTATACCACGGGACATATCTGGGCCTGTCCCCCCAGTGAAGGGGACGACTACATCTTCCACTGTCACCCAGCGGACCAGAAGATCCCAAAGCCAAAACGCCTGCAGGAGTGGTACAAGAAGATGCTGGACAAGGCCGTAGCCGAGCGCATCGTCCACGACTACAAGGTGAGACGCTTTGTTTCTGTTGCTACGGTGACGTACCTGCTCCGGCCAGGTGAAATATGAGCGGCTCCAGTGACTATAACATCACTTTTCTCTCTCTTTTAGGACATCTTCAAGCAAGCGACAGAGGATCGGTTAACCAGTGCCAAGGAGCTTCCATACTTTGAGGGCGACTTTTGGCCAAATGTGCTGGAGGAGAGCATCAAGGAGCTGGAGCAGGAGGAGGAGGAGAGGAAGAGGGAGGAGAACAGCACCTCGAACGAGAGCACAGATGTGAGTGTGGGAGACTTTGCGTGCGATCGTCACGTTGTCACGAAAGTCTCGAGGCTGTTGTGTTGGCGAGCGTTTCATCTCGACGGTAATGTATTCGCAGGCCACAAAAGGTGACAGCAAGAACGCCAAAAAGAAGAACAACAAGAAAACAAGCAAGAACAAGAGCAGTTTGAGCCGAGCCAATAAGAAGAAACCAGGGATGCCGAATGTTTCAAATGATCTCTCCCAGAAACTCTACGCCACCATGGAAAAACACAAAGAGGTATGAGAGTCCTGGCATCTGTATACTTAAGGAACATTGTGGTCGCTAAACTTTCTGTAAGCTGCTAGCTGACAACCTAAACTCATCCTCTCCTCCCTGACTTCCAGGTCTTCTTTGTCATCCGCCTCATCGCCGGCCCCACCGCCAACTCACTGCCCCCCATCACGGACCCGGACCCCCTGATGGCCTGCGATCTGATGGACGGCCGCGACGCCTTTCTGACTCTGGCCCGGGACAAGCACCTGGAGTTCAGCTCCCTCAGGAGGTCCAAGTGGAGCTCCATGTGCATGCTGGTGGAGCTCCACAACCAGAGCCAGGACCGCTTCGTCTATACCTGCAACGAGTGCAAACACCACGTGGAGACCCGCTTCCATTGCACCGTCTGCGAGGTGAGAGCAGCTTCACTGTTGGCTGTCAATTAGTTACACAAACAAGAGTAAAATTTTGGATTTTTGCTGACTTAGACACTAAGAATGGGGGTAAAAAAATTCTCATCAAACTGACCAGTTTGCATTATTTCCTCTGCAATTTCACAACTGTCACGTCTTCCTTCCCTTCAGGACTATGACTTGTGCATCACCTGCTACAACACTAAAGGCCACGAGCATAAGATGGACAAGCTGGGGCTCGGTCTGGACGACGACAGCAACAACCAGGCTGCCGCCGCCACGCAGAGCCCCGGAGACTCTCGTCGCCTCAGCATCCAGCGCTGCATCCAGTCGCTGGTCCACGCGTGCCAGTGCCGCAACGCCAACTGCTCGCTGCCGTCCTGCCAGAAGATGAAGCGCGTGGTTCAGCACACCAAAGGCTGCAAGCGGAAGACGAATGGCGGCTGTCCAATCTGCAAGCAGCTCATTGCTCTGTGCTGCTACCACGCCAAACACTGCCAGGAGAACAAATGTCCGGTCCCGTTCTGTCTGAACATCAAGCAGAAGCTGCGGCAGCAGCAGCTGCAGCACAGACTCCAGCAGGCGCAGATGCTGAGGCGGAGGATGGCCAGCATGCAGCGGGTAGGGCAGCCCGCTGGTGGGCCACCAGGAGGCCCCGTGGTGGGGCTTCCGTCTCCTGGCAACAACAGCACCACAGCGCCCAGCACCCCAACATCCGTTGGCACCCAACCTCCCACGCCTCAAACCCCGACTCAGAACATGCCTCCAGTCCCTCAGCAGGGCATGGGTCCTGGTCCGGGTCCGGGTCCTGGACCTGGACCTGGACCTGGACCGCCTCAACAGCAGCAGCAGCAGCCAGGAGGGATGCCCCCTCAACACCCCCTCCATCACCAGTTCCAGCAGATGGCCGGTGGAGGTGGAGGGCCGGCAGGAATAATGCATTCTCCCCAACATCAGCAGCAGATGCACCCTCAGGTCCAGCAGCAGCAGCAAAGTGGACCCGGGCCCAACCCTCAGCACCTCCAGCAGCACCCCAACAACTTGCCTCCCTATGGCAGCAGACCCCCGGGCTCGTCCCCCCTCCACCAGTCGCAGGGTAAACCGGTCCTGGGCTCTGCAACCCCTCCTCAGCAGCAGACCGGCGGGGCCGTCATGCCCGGAGGTGTCGGTGTCCAGCAAGCTCCCAGCCAGCCACAGGGCCAGCCTTCCCTCCCCCAGCAGCAGCAGCAGCAGCAGCCCCCCTCCGGACCCCCCCCAGCAGCGGTGGAGATCGCCATGAAGATTCAGCAGGTGGCTGACGCGCAGAGGAAAATGGCTCTGCAGAGACAAGCGGCCCAGGCAGCTGCAGGCCTGATGCCTCCTCACCCTCACCACCCGCAGGGCCAGGCTCAGCAGATGGGCATGGGACACCCGGGGCCCGGCGGCATGGTCGTACCCCAGGGGATGCAGCAGCAGAGCCAGGCAGCGGTGGCTGCTGCTCGCGCCCACATGGATCAACAGCAGAACGTCCCCCCGGGGATGATGGTCAGCGGAGGTGGGCCCATGCAGCAGCCCCCGCAGGGCAACCTGCCACAGGGCCAGCTGCCCCCGCAGGTGCAGCTGCAGCAGCAGAGGCTCGGCGGTCCTCTGCAGAACCCTCAGCAGCAGCAGTGGGCCGGACAGGGGATGCCGCCGCAGCAGAGACAAGCGATGATGAACCAAATGGGCCATCCAGCCATGATGGCAGCTCAACATCAACAGCAGCAGCAGCAGCAGCACCAACAAGCTCAGGGCCATGCTGCCTTGATGAACATGGCACAGCAGCAGCAGCAGCAGCAAGGTGGCGGCGGCGGGGTCGCAGGGGGCGCCGTTCCCGGAGCGGCAGGCATTGCAGGACTGGCTGCAGGTGGCAACAACCCCCAGGGAGCCCTCCAGGACCTGTTGCGGACTCTGCGCTCGCCAACCTCACCGCTTCAGCAGCAGCAAGTCCTGAACATCTTGCGGTCCAACCCGCAGCTCATGGCTGCTTTCATTAAGCAGAGAGCCTCCAAGTACAAAGGTGGGCAAGGGGGCCCCGGTGGACCAGGGGGAGTCCCAGGCGGCATCCCGGGAGGTGTTCCTGGTCCTGGTTCCACGGGGGGTCCCGTAGGAAACGTCATCCCCGGAGGGGGCCCGCAGGTGAACATGAACGCTGCAGGAGCTGGCCAGCCAGGGATGCACATGGGGGGCCAGGGTGGGACGAATGTCAACATGGCTCAGCTACAACAGCTACAGCAGCAGCAGCAGCAACAACAGCAGCAGCAGCAGCAGAGGCCAATGCTAACTGGTTTACAACAGCAGCAGGTTGCTGCTCTGCAACAACAGCAGCAGCAACAGCAGCAGCAGCAGCAGCAGGCGGTGGGAAGAGGAATGCAAGGCCAGGGGCCACAGATAGGAAACCTGAACGGCCCCCAGTTTAGAGAGTTGCTCCTCAGACGGCATCTTCAGCAGCAGCAGCAGCAACAGCAGCAGCAGCAGCAGCAGCAGCAACAACAAATGGGGGCAAATCATGGTCAGTTTCAGCAGCCACAGCCGCCCCAGGCGCAGGGATTCATGGGACAGCCTGGGATGCAGCCTCCAGCGGTGGGACAGGGTCCTCCCGGAGGGCCGCCCCTTGGCCCTCAGCAGCCTGGCGGACCCCCGGGCCAGCAGGGGCAAGGTTACCCCGTGTCGGTAGCCCAGCAGCAGGCCACAGCGGCACTCCAGCAGAGGCTCCAGCACCAGCACCACCTCCAGATGCAGCAGCAGCAGCAGCAGCAGAACAACATGGGCGGTCTCCCAGGTGGAGACTCGGGGCCAGGCGGTGGGGGCGTCGGAGGTCCTCAGCAGCAACCTCAGGGCACCCAAGGCGGCCCCCCACCCCCTCCCTCTCAGGCCCTGCTCCAACAGGCGTACCACCAGAGGTTACTCCAGCAGCAGCAGCAGCATCTGGGCTCCGGGGGGTCACCAGCACAGCACAGCAATCCAATGAGTCCTCAGCAGCCGCCGCAGATGGCGCAGTCCCCCCACCCACACCTGCAGGGCCAGGCGCTGCCCACCTCGCTGGCCAACCAGGTGCGATCGCCGCAGCCGTCGCCGCGGCCGCAGTCCCAGCCGCCACACTCCAGCCCGTCCCCGCGCATGCAGCCCCAGCCGTCCCCGCATCACATCTCCCCCCAGATGCAGACGGGCTCGCCGCACCCGAGCCACCTGAACCAGCACCACCCGGGCATGGTGGTCCCGCAGCAGCAGCAGCAGCAACCCGGCGCCCAGCAGCAACAGAACGCTTTGGATCAGTTCGGGTCGGACCAGAGCGCCATGCTGTCCCAGCTGAGCGGCATGGCCAGTCTGCACGGACCGGGGGGCAACGGTCAGGACCCCATGGGCCAGAATATGAATCACAACCCTTTAGACATCATGTAGAAACTCCTCATGGCATCACGCGGAGCCGAGTCGCTCCCCGATTCTTCGCACAAACTGCACTCACCCAGGACAGTGTTATTGTTATTACTTAGCCTTTTTTTTTATACTATTATTAAATGTTATTTAAAATGTTTTCAATAAAGATGCATTGAACTGAACTTCCTATGGGAGATGAACAATAAATCAAGCAGTGGTTAAAATGAATTAGAATAAATGAATTGTAAGTTATTGCTGTTAATATATTTTCTTGCCAATTGTGGACAAAGGGGGGGGGGCGGTCTCTCCTGCGCCGCCCCGCCCCCCTCACCTCCACCTCTTACAGAATACTAGAAAGGTGATATTTTCGGGGGAGGGATAGAAGTACTTGCCTTTTTTAAGAAATGTTTTTAAGATTTTAAAAATGGTCAAGAGTTAAAGAGGAAATGATTTAATGCAAAGAACCTTTTTTTTTTCTTTTCTTTTCTTTCTTTTTTTTTGGTCTTTGAGCGGTTTTGTTGCGCCTCATTCGGTCTGTTTCTGTTCCTACAGAGTGATGTGGATTATTAACGTGAATCCAAACATGATGCATATCTTCCTTCTGAGATGTTTGGGTTTGCTTTATTTATTTGACTGTGGGGCGGGTTGTTAGGAGGTGTTATGTACCTTAAGACTGCTACGATTCGTATAGAAATCTATTTTTGTTATCGACTGTTAAGGCGGACGTTGTTTCACTTTAGATGTCTTTAGTTGGGTCTGTCCAGGTGGGATTTACGTCAGTGTCTATATCTATTTTTTATTTTTGTTGCGTTTTTTTTGTTGTTGTTGTTGTTGTTGCGTTTGCTTGAGGATCTCGCTTCAAGTTCAAGATGGACTTATTTTGACGTCCTGGCCGGCTCGTGTTTCGGACATCAGTCATGCTGGAAGAAGGGACGCTTCCCCTCGCAAAACATGCAAGCCCTCTCCCTCGAATGTGTGTGCACTCCTTCCTTTAAAGACACTCGGTCCGGAGCGGTGGAGGCTTGGGGAGGGGCGGTGCATACCTGTGTGCCTGTAACATTTTGAGTACATGGGCTGGGATGTGAAGTATCAAGACAAAAAACGAGGGTGGGGTGGGGCTCCTTCTAGTGTTTTTAGAATTCTACTGTTTGGAGTAAACAGAGGATCGTGATCCAAATGAACTGTGTTGCACAGAAATGAGGAGAAAACAGGCGACGGCAGCCGTCGGCCTCCGTCCTTTTTCTGCCTCGTCCCTTTGCTGCTTCCCTCGGACTTCGAGTCGTCCTCCTCCGCCTCCTCCTCCGGTGGGGGGGGTGGGGGCGGGATGTTGAGCTCCCCCCCTCCCTTACAAACTTCATCCTCTTTATCTTTCTGCTAAGAACTTTGGGAGTTTAATTTAATATTTTTTACTGTACAAAGGAAACACAAACTGTGGACTCAAATACTGTTTTTTATAATAAAATGAAAACTACCAATATCAACTGCTCCTGCATGTGGCCTGTTTGTTTGGATGTGGAGGTCTTGATCTGGAATGGTCTGGAGTCCCAGACTGGGGTCTGGAATTCCAGGAAAGGATCGAGAACTCCAGGCTATGTCCACAATCCCAGGCTATGGTCTTGAGTTCCAAGAAATGCAAAAGGATTCTAAATTTTTTAAAAAAGACCTAAGATCCCAGGCTATGGTCTGGAATCTCAGGCTGTGGTCTGGAATTCCAGGCAAAGGTCTGGAATCCAAGCCCAGTGTTCCAGGCTGGGAGCCTTCAGTTCTAGAATTCACTGCTACCCTTCTGGAAATCCCGGGGAACGTTCTGGAATCCCAGGCGATGGTCTGGAAATCAAGCAGTCGAGGCCTGGTCTCCATGGTAACCTCAGTGCTGGAATGGGACGTCTCTTCCGGGCCAACAGCGTCTCTTCGCGCCATTCAGACGCCATCAAACAGAAGCTGGACTTTCCTCGTCACGCCGGCAAATCCTTCAGAGCCGTTAATGTGCTTCCGTCATTCATCAGCGGAGGGTCTTTGGGGTCTCGTTTGTCCAGTTCGGGAACCAAACCTCAACCTCGTTCTTACAGTATTAAGCTTTTTCTTCTTCTGTAGATGACTACTTGTGAGATTACTTTACAAATTACTTTGAGGAGGATTTGGAAAAGACAAACTTACCCCTGACACATAACGAGGCTGTTTAAATATTTATTCAAATTCGAGACGTTTATGAAGATTTATTTATGTTATATTGTTGACACTGCGTCACTGACTAATGTGGCTTCTTTTCGTGGGGGCAGAGCGACACCCAGTGGCAGAAAATAGTATCTTAATAATACTTGAAAAGTTGCGGAAAGTGTCATGGTGGCACTTTTTCTTCACTAAGAGAACAAGCTTTTTGTTTCATGTCTATAGGGAAATATAAAGTTTCAATTATCATTAAAGCTTCCAGCTTTATATCTTTGCAAACTGATTTCTAAATGACGGAGATTTTTTTTCATTTTAACAACTGTTGGTTTCAGGAAATTTTTGATTTTGAGGCGTTTTTAACAAGAGGATCAGACATAAAGCTCCTTCAGTGATAATTTCTACAATTTTTAACAAGCTAATGTGAATTAAATATTATTTTACTCTCCATATTTCAACCGGTAACTGAAGATTATCATTCAAAGTATTTTTTTCAGCCAAGTACCAACTGACCAGCTCATATTTGGCCACAGAAAACTTGTAAAACACAGTCCTGCTCCACCCATTCGATAAACATTATAACAGATAAAGTTGATAATAAATATGATAATCGCATTAAAATGAACTATTGGTGGAAATTTCAGAGCATTTATGCATTGATTTAACTTCGTTTATTTTTTTGGGCTTTTTAAAAGTACCCCAAGAGATACCTGTACCCTGATTTGAGAACCAGTCAACTGGTACTTTTACCTCATGATGAGGGAACTTTCATGTGCGCAGGCTGTGGGTTCCAACTGAACACAGGCCTGTGTATCAGCTGATGTCGTGTATTCTCACGTGTTGTCAGGACAGGGGATGAATCTGTTCCAGGACGCCTTTTCTTTTAGTACACATTTATTTGGAAACGTAGTCAAAAAAAACAAAAAAAGAAGAAGATTTCTTTCAGAGAGAAGAGACGTGTTGGACAGTTCATCAGAGAGATTCAGACACATTAAGTGACATAAGTTAGATTAGCTTATACATGTGACATGCAATAAATAATAGCGCACTACAGTCCGATCTAACGTACATTTGCTGCCATTTGCACATGACCTACAGAGCGGCGGTGTAAACTGATACCTTCTCTTTTGATATGCACGAAGCCTGGAGAAAAGAGTGGACTATCAATTGGTAATACAAAAATAGAACCAGGTAGCATTTCATACTTGAAAAGTTACGGGACAGACAGACAGCGAACACAACAGTGGACTTCTTTTTGTGCGTCCACCCGCCCCCCCCCCCTTCTTCCCCCCTTGAAATGCAGAACTTCATCTAAGCGGCAGGCATTAATTCTCCTCGTCTTACTTCTTTTGAGACCGAAATAAACCTCCTCAACAAAGCGCAGGACAGAGCTTTGTGCGTGTGCGGCGCAGACTGACGGGGCATGCGGCTGGCTCTGTGCAAAAAACAGTGGAGGGAAAAAAAAATGAAGAAGCCGAAAGGAAGGAAGGAAAAGAGCAGCAACGTCTGTACAAAACATTATCCGTAAGAAAGAGGAGCGACTGAAACGGGCCCCGAGAACAGATCTGAGTGTGAGACCGACGTCTTGCTGGAAAGCACTGAGGACGACTTGGAGGAAAGTAGCTGCATCAAAGTAGTAACGCGAACTGGAACCGCTTCAGGCTGCCGTCTCGCCATCTGTCTCCCGCTCTCGGTAAAAACCCGGCGGCCCCGGGAATGAAACCTGCCGCTGACATCCGTGCGCTCTGCTGGAACGCAACGGATAAATCGGGCACATTTTCGAGGCCCCCGGGGTCCCTGTCACACCTAACGAATGAGCCACAATGATAAAATTACCACTCATTTTTAATTCAAAGGCAATAATGTCTTCACTGAACTCAGTAGGAAATGAGTGTAGCTTTGTAAACATGTGGAAATATCTTACATACACGACTATTTACACGTACAAAATGAGTGGCAAGTCTAATTATGGTGTTTTCGCCCCCCCCCCCACTCTCTCTATTTCACTCTCTCTTTCACTCATCTCTCCATCTCTCTCTCTCTCTTTCTTTTTCGCTCAGTAGCCCTTAAAGAAGCCTTCAGCCACCATGGCTTCTTTAAAAGTCACCGTCAGGGAGTTGATAGTCACATCTGTCATGATCACCTTCCCCGGACGCTTCGCCGCGCCCTGACTGCCCGGCGCCGCCGGCGTGTCAACGCTCTGATTGTCGCCTCCCGCCTCCTCCTTCCCCGCGGCGTCGGCCAGCATCTCGCCGGTCCCCCGGATGCTCACGATGACCGACGTGGCGTTGTTTCTCTGACGGAGGCCGCCCTCGGTGCCGGGGTGCTCCGACCCCGACTCCGCCCCTTCCTCGCCGCCGTCCCAGTCTGACCTGTCGCCCACAGAAGCCGCATCTCCCGCTCTGGCCTCGGTTGCCGAGGCGCTGTCCTTTGATTGGTCGCACGCGTCTGTCTCTTTGTGTCCAGTGTGGGACGTCCCGCCGCCGCCACCGCCTCTGTCTGTCCAGACTTCTGTGCTTACCGCGATCAGGCGGCCGGCGTCCACCTTCTCCTCCACCTCCATCTCCAGGTCCTGTCGCTCCAGCAGCGGCGGCGAGCTGCAATCGGACGGACCTGACGGAGGCACCACGGCAGAGGTCGCTTAGTTCTCGGAGGTCAAAGGTCACGCCTGGACGTCTAAAGGCCGAGGACGAGCCTGACTCACCGTAAACACTGTCTTCACATCGCTCCCCTGTGTTGCTCTCACACTCCTGCTTGTCTTCTTCGCTGGTGCCCCCCCACTCCTCCTCTTCCTCCTCCTCCTCCTCGTCCTCCTCCGCCTTGCTCCTCTGCGGTCGGATGGGTTTGCTGGCGGCGCACTCCGCTGCCCCCCTGGTCACCCTCTGCCGGATCCTCCTCCTGAGCGGGCGGCGGCGGTACATGGCGCCGCGCTCCACGTGCTCCACGTCCGTGCTCATGGACCTGGTCAGGGAGAGGCGCAGGCGGGGCGGCGGCTTCTCCGACGCCTTGTGGGCGCTGCGGAGGTCCATGGCGAAGATGTTCTGGGGTGGAAAGAAGAGAGAAGAGAGACGACTGAAACGACGACAAAGGACGGATTCAACAAACTGGATAATTGAAGCTTTTTCTGAGCTGCACTGGTTTATTGTTCTCCCGCTGAATATTTAAACGCTCATCAGGTCGACACAATGTTTACATTTATCACTAAACACAAAGCGAACCTGCGTCTGACTGTCCGTCGCATTATTACTTCTTCAGGAATTAGTTTGCAGAATGAACGAAACAAAACGTGGTGAAAAAACACTCATCAGTGCGCCACATTGTTCTGCCGTGCGACGCCTTCTTTATTAGGAAGGACGCTGTCGTTGTCACAAACAAACCGACCGCTGCTGTAAACAATCGTCAGCACGACGAACGTGGGACAATCAGCCGCCGGAAGAAGCTCATTTGAAAAGTTAGGGAGTTAATGTGTCTGAGGATCCTCGGGGTCCCTGCAGAGTGAAGGAGCCCAGCTGCTTTGTGCTTTTCATGGAAGTTTTAGCCAATAAAAAAGGCGAGTTGCACCTTTTTTCTTTTTTTGACCACGTTTGACTTGGGAGTCGCCCGCTTTGCCTCCACTTTCTCTTTCCATTCAACCTCTGCTGGCGTTCAGATCTCGGAGGATGTTGGTGCAAAGTGAAAGGAACGCAGTCAGAGAAAGTGTCCTTCAGCGTCGCACCCCTCGCTCGAGAAAACACGTCTCGCAGCTGCACTGCAAAGCATTCTGGTCTATGGAGGCTATTATTAGGATGAACCGCGGCGACTCCGTGGCTGCTGCGGATCTCAAAAGAACCACTGATGCACCAGCAACGCTGACGCCTCAGATCCGTGAAATATTTGGACAGTCGCGCTCCATCAAAGGCACTAAAATAAACCTTTATTTAGGCAGTGACACAGCGTTTTGTTGTTGTGTTTATCTTGTGTTTAAAGGAACGAAAAGGGACATTAAATCGACGAATGCAACTCAGACCATGAGGTCTGTTTTTAAAGCAACACCACTGATTACTACACCCATGATGTTATCATTGAATCAGGTGACATTGGGCTTGAAATGTTTCCGAAAACCCCCCAAAAATAACCTTAAAAAACACAAATCTTGATGTGAAGGTGAGTCTCTCTCTCCTTGTAATACCACTTTGTACCAGAGGAGGGTGTAGTGAGCCTGATCTCTTCAACCTCAGTTAATGGAGTGTAAACAACAACCAGTGAAATTAACCAGCCAACTTATGAACTTCATTCATCAACTAAACAGGGACAAAAAACTAAGTCACGACCAAAGTGAGGACGTGCAAACTAAACACAACAGGACCTGAATCAGCCAATGATCGTGACCCTCCGGAACGATCCGTCAGCCAATAGCAGTGAGCAGTTTTAACTTCATTCATGTTTAGTTAGACAATAACTCAAAGTCTTTTGAGACTGGAAAATATGTCCCTCAAATCTCAGAGTAACTCCTCTGATCGACTACGACAAGTCTCCTGGAATTCACAAATACAGACAGAAAGATTGTTCCCGCAGCCACAAGTTGTCATCTGCATGAAGGCGAAATCATCTCAGAATAATAATAACGTTCAATAAAGAGCTTAGCCAGCAGTGAGGATTAATGAGGGCGAGTACAACAAAAGGTTCCGTAGGAAGAAAAGTAAGTTTGGTTACCCGCAGGACGAGCCTCCTGGGTCGCAGACCTTTCTTGCGATAGGCCAGCGCTCTGATCTTCTCCTGACTGAGGGAGAGAGAGAGAGCGAGAGAGGGCGAGAGAGGGAGAGGTCAGAGACAAAGCGACACAGAGAAGGTGAAGGCGGGAGAACATTGAAGAAAGTGCTTCGCTCGCATCAGACACTTTCCGCTCTTACTCACTTCTCCTCGTAGGCCAGGACCAGGCGGGGGTCCAGAATGTTGTCCTCGGGCTCCCAGGTGCTGTACCTGCCAACACAAACACACTCAGAGCGGCTCCGGTAGCTCTCTGCCGGCGCCCGCCGCGGCGCCCCGACGCATCAACGGGATCGCCGCGGACGAGCTGCTAAGTATATATTGACGCGATGAGGTCAGCGGGTGATGACTCAAGCGTTACTCACTTTGGGGGCCATCCCTGCCATTTCAGGAGGTACTCCACGTTGCCCTGGGGAGGGAGAGACAGAGGAGGGCGGGGCGTTACTATGGGAGACACAGGGAGGGGGGCGGATGGACGAAAGGACACTGGGACAGAGGGACCACAACACAAACACGGAGCCAAAGAGGAAGACTGTCCCTTTAAAGCGAGGAGCATGGGGGGGGGGGCGTGAGGGCGGGTCATGGACATTTTTCTCCCTTTCAAACAGCGTTTTTCTGAGGAATGACGTCAATGACAGTGGAGCTGGGTGGCCTCCAAACAGCAGCTCCTCTCTCCCCTCCCTCCCCCTGCCCCCCCCCCCCCTCTGGCATCGCGATGACGTGACTGCACATGGCCACGCAAAGCCGGCTGGCTGCTTCCACACCGCACGGGCACTTTCTAGAACATTACTACACCGGCGGCTCGGATAGGTGGGGCCGCGGAGGACATGTAAACAACGTGGCGTTGCGCAACGACCGTGACTCCGCTATCGAAAACAATCATCAGCGTCACCGCGGGGGGGTCGAAGGGGAAAGGGGCGGGGGGGAGAAACAAAATAGTGCTGATGCGCTTAAGTGCGTATGTGTTCGGAAGGCGCACGCACGTGTGGCGGGAATAAAAACGCAGGAATCGTCACGTCGAAACTTTATCGGCACCGGTGATGTCACGCTGCGCGTTAAATTCAAGCGATTTGCGGGGACGGATTGTAAACACGCATGGCTGCTGTGGCTGAACTGTGCGTCCACAACATCACCCCCCCTCCCTCCCTCTCCCCCCTCCTCGGTAAAAAAATCAATGGGTCACCATCACGCAGCAGTCGGTGACATTACGCAGCAGTTTCACCCGGATACCGAGCCGCTGCTCCGCTCGCTGGCGTAACCGAAATAAACTGCGCAGCTCCGCCGTACACTGAGTCCATTTTCAGGATACACACACCCCTCCTTTTTTTTGCAATTTTTTTTTATACTACAACTGCGTAGGCTCCTCCAAAAAAAAAAAAAACACAACAGAAAAACACGCTGCAGCGCCTCGGCGCCGCTGCACGGAGGAAAAGGCTGACAGGATGCGACCGCGAAACAATGTGAAACTTTGGCGCAGTTACAAAACAGACGCAGGTCGGTGCCGCTGTCGCTTTTACGTAAAGTGTAAGGAAACTGCGTAGCCTAGTTTTGTTGCGCGTGAGGACGCGGAGACGGTACACGGAGTACGCCGCGGCGCTCCGGTGCGAACGCACGGGCGAAAATAAGTTATATAAGTTGCGCGAAGTGTGCGGACGCCGCCGCTGCTCACCTTCCTCACTCTCTTCTTGGTTATTGACTCCACCGCGAACACTTGGTCCCCGATAGATGACAGCTCCATCGCTGCGCGCTGCCTCCACGGAAAGGACGCGGACCGGATCCCCGCTTGTTTGTGCAAGAAATATATATATTAAAAAAAATAGAAATAGTTGTTAAAAAAACAGGCGCGCTGGGGACGGAGAGGGGCCCGTCGGAGCGCCGCCGCCGCCGCCGCTCGCTCCCCGTGTCAACACTTGCTCTGCGCCGCGTCGCTCGCAGCCAAACTCCCTCCGCCTCCTTCACTTTTTAAAATCTGCGACACATCAACACTGGACGGCGCGCTGCTTTAAGCCGGGCGCGCCCCCTTTCCATTGCGTAGGGCCGAGCCCCCAGTGTGCGTACCCGCGCCCGCGGGGCCGCGCACGCAAATTAGAGCAGAGTGCAGAAGAGGGACAGGGGGAGGAGGGAGGAGGAGGAGGAGGAAAAGGGGGGGGGGGTCACAACCACAAGGTTACTGTGTATGTAATGTGGAGGTAACGTCACGATGATTACACAAACATCAGTAATCGTATTACTTTGATATTTTTCACAGATTCTGCAGAGGAGAAGATGCACAATATGAAATCGACCATAATTTTTTTTTAACACCTGGATTAAAAAAAAATAACAACACATATTTGGGCCACAATAAGTAAAATTTCCTATTTAATTTTTCAATTTTGAGCCAAAATATCGTGAAAAAAACCTCCAAAAGCCAAACTCCAAATAATATACATTTATTAAAAAAATCAAATGTAAAAAATATTTGAAAAAAGTGAAATTCAAAGATTTAGAAAGGATAAGGATATAAGGTAAGAAATAAACCGGAAATATAATGACAGCAGAGTTTTAATGGCCTTTGAGGCAAAATTGAAAAAGCCACTCCAAAAATTTGAATTAATTAATGATTTATAACTTAATTATAAAGGATATAAAATGGGTTGTCAATAAAGTTCCCCCCAAATTTCACATTTGATTAAAATGTCAAGAACTAGGGAAATGTATCCAGATTCAAGTTGACACAATGAGCTTAAACTCATTTTTTGACTTTTGAGAACTTATTCGAACTGCGAAAAACTTTCCGGTCACGCGAATGGACAAAACTTTGAATTTTTTGTGGACAGTTTGAGTGGAGGAATCAGGCTTCGACTGGCAGCCATAAAGAAAGCATGAAGGTTTTCTCAAAGCATTCAAAACAAATATTTCTAAGCAACTGTGATGTTTTGATTTGCAAGACATTTCCTGGTGCCCTAAATAGCGTTGCATTTCGCTTGTGTTGTCAGAAGAAGTTTCTGTCTCTAAGATCGATGTAATTGCATTTCCCTCCCTGATTATCTGATCATCTCTTCGGGATATCAACACTCAGAGGGAGTCGGTTCGATCAAACTTCGGCTCAACTCCAGCCTGAGCATCGAACTGTAAAAATTCATGTATTTTTATGTAACAGCAGGAAAGCCAGCAAAGATCAGAATCTGCAAGGGAAATGAAAGCCCTGCTTGGCTCTGTGGAGGGAGCGTCCACCCCCCCTCCAACTGCGTCTGATCCAAATATGGAACCAAGACCGCTAAACGCAGAGTCGTAGTCTTAATTTTAAAAGCCGAATGCTAAGCAACATATCTGCAGAGCGGCGAGCTGCTGCACGCACGGCCGAGTGCAACTCGGATAAAAAGTCTGCGGGAAAATGATCACTGCTGGTGTGCAAAAGAACACACACATCCAGAGGCTTTGTTTAATGCTGAGATCACACACTGTTCTCCACCTTCATACCTGAACATGAACTCGCCCAGCCCCCCAGGTGGGAACAGAAAGGTGGAGCGACGACACGACACAGGAAAAGGCCCCGAGCCAGATTCCTTTTATCTCCCATTGACGCTGGAGCGGATCAGTTTACAGCCGTCCAACTCTGTAACTACACACACACACACAAACACATACACACACACGTGCACACGTGCATGTGCACGCGTGATCCGCGGTTCACTGTCTCTCTGCACCTGGAACACTTGCATCACTTACGGGCACCGGGTGTCATGGCAACTGTTTCTACGACGACCACTGAAAAGCTGGATGATGAGGATGATGAGGAGGATGAGGAGGATGACACAGCAGGAAGAGTTGACGAACAGCCGAGGGGAGGCGGCGGAGCGACGTGGCGTTCGTGCACCTCTGACCTTTGACCTCCAGCGATGACGACTCCACACCAGACTTCTGATTCCCCCCATAACGAGTCCGAGGTTTTATATAAACTATTGCTTCACATTTATTTACATAATCAATCGTTTTCATTTGCAATTATCACCTTTGGAAGGATGTAAACGTTTTCTTTAAAGTCATCAGCTCTTACTGTGTACAAACAGTACATATTGTACCACACAAGGATGTAAGTACTGCGTTTATTTCAGTGTTTTTTGTAATTACACATATTTCACAGACAAGTTGAACTTTTAACCGAGACACGGAAAAAACAGCGCAAAAAGTCGAAGTACATTCCTAAAATAAAGTGAAAGTGATGTTATGTTATGTTTGCATGTTCTCCCTGTGGGTGCGTGAGTTTCCTCACACCGTCCAAAGAGATTCATGCAAAATCAAACGCTCCCTTTAAATAGATCTAAATGGTGGATCCGATGGCGAATCTTTCAGTGGGTGTCCTGTCCAGGATGTACCCTGCATTGACCCTTCGATGGAAAAGTACCAGAACGCATGGAAAAGTACCAGAGTTCAGGGGGGACACGGAAAAGTACCGGCGTACAGGAACGGCCTACGAACCACACACGCACGCACGCACGCACGCACGCATGCTTCCCCTTTTGGGTTCGAACTGAGAATCTTCTCAGCATGCAGTGAAGGTGCAAACCGCTACACCTCCCTGCATCCATCAATAAACGGTCCTCAGACTGCATCAGAAACAGTCAAAGCCTCTTTATTCCCTCAATCCTTCCCCTCACAGTTCTGCATCATTTCCAGTCATTTCCCTGCAGGTGATCTAAGCTTTACCATAAAGGTGTTTCTATATGCGCGCGTGTCCGCTACAGATCCGGGACGGATGCAGCTCTTCTCTCTCTCTCTCTCTTTTTTTTTTTTAAATGTATTCCCGTAACCGGGAGGTTGTCGCTCCGAACCGGGGGGAGAGACACGGCCGTCACATGACTCGTTATCTGCCCGGATACCGGCAGCACCGTGTCGGAGTGGAGAGTCAGGACGGAGCGGCAAAAACAACACGGGAGGGACGGAGCTGAGCGGAGCGGAGCGCGCGCACACACCCACGTGCTGTGACTCACGCATGACTCACCAAACGTGCCAGTAAGATCTGCGCTGCTTCTCCGGAATATCAACACAAAGGGGGGGAGAGAAACTCCGGGGAACTTGCAGGCTCCTACCGGGAAGCCGGTGCGTCTGTGGTTTATTTGCCCCCCCAGTCCATGCCTTAATGTCCCAAGGGGGGGCCAACGACTTACACTTGAAGGAGCGACACTTCTGGGAAAATAAAAGCCACTATAACAGACGCTTTTATTTTGAACAGACCCCTTAACGCGGAACATCTGGTATTAATGGGATCTGCAGGCGCACAAAGGTACATTCAGGCAAAAAAGTTACAACTTGACGGCGACTTGTAACCGAGTGCTTGCACACAAAGGCCGCCGAGAGAGCGAGAAGGTCTGAACGGCTTTTTCCCGTTGCCGCTCAGGGCAGCAAATAAGAACATTTTGTACATTTTTGCGGCACTTAATCACTGATATCATGTGATCCGCCGGTCACGAGTTTGGTTCCTCTCCAAAGTTTTTAAGCGCTCGAAAAAAAAAAATCCCAAACCCCAAACAAACTCACAATGAAACCAAAAGAAAAGACGAGAAGCAAAACCGAAAGAATCCAAACAGAAACGAGAATAAACAGAAAGAAAAACTCACCTTTAGCACCTTGTTTCAAAATGAAAGTGTTGAAACGACGCTGTGCGAGTGCAACAAATGAAATCGATTTCTTATATTTATAATTTGATTACGGCCCATGAAAGTATTTTCAGGCACTGATTTGATGGTTTGATGCACATCTACGTATTTGCAAATATAAAGCTTTCAGATAAATGATATAAAAATAAAACTACATCAATTGTGACGCTTAACGAGTAAAAAAAAACCCTCAGAAGTGTCTTTACTGGCTTTATAGGCAGAAACCAGCTGCAAAGCACACGAAACAAAACCGAAACAAACTGAACGAGATTAAAGAAGCTTCTAATTATAGTGCTGGAAAACAAACATGCGGCGTACTGACGTCATTTCCTGTCATCTGGGAAGCTTTATGGAGAAATCCCAGACTTCCCATTTAAAACGTACTGTTCTAAAACGACTGGTATCGGTGCAAGAGCGCAGCAGGCGGGATGTAGATGATCTCGTGTATCTGTGTAGAAAAACTTTCTCCTGATGTACAGCAGTGAAGTATTCCAGCAGTTTCGCAGTTACGTAAACAGTTGGTATAAATCTGTGTTGACCCACCGGCTCAGCGAGGATCTGGTGAGATTCACGTTCGCTGCTGCGGCGGCGGTGCAAAAATAAAAGGTCACAGAGTTCGAACTGTTTGTCGGTTTTATGTAGATTTATTGGCACATATTCATATTTACAATCGCATCTTTGGTCCTGACTTTCAAAAGAAAAGTCAGCCACTTCACGACTCTACAGAGTAAAAGAAACAACAACCTTCTTCTGCTTCTTCTCGCCTCAAAACACCTGCACGGATCAGCAGCTCTAAAAACACACCTGGCCGCCGGTGCAACACGTTAACACACACGATTAATCAAACTATTTATTTCGCACGCAGCCTGCGCGCCGCCTCTCCAAACCTACTTATCAAGGAGGCGGCGGCGCCTCCCGCAAGCCGGCGAATGCAGAGCGGCCACAATGGAGGAGCGAGCGATCGGATCCAAGGCCGGCGCGGCGGCGTTTTCAATCGGTTACTGTGGTTACAAACACCGACAAGTCCTGAAAGCAGGTTCGACGCCTCGCCGCTGCGGCTTCTCGTCTGGAGTCGAGAGGTTCGTTTCGTTCGCGCATGCTCGTGAGCGTCTCGCGAGCTAAAAGAGAGAAGTTCAACATGGTGGTGAATAAGGTGCAGTTCTGGATCCAGCGTTGAACTTTCAGTTAAAACTGTAAAAAGTGGGAAACTACAAAAGTTTATTTGAGAGATTTTGGAGGCGAGGGAACAATAAACCCCCCCCAAAAAGTGACTTCCTGTGATTCTGTGACAGGAACGGAAGCTCGGAGCTCCTGACGACACAGTTCAGCCGGAAAACTCGAACCAAAGTCGTCCGTGTGGACGATCGGCCTCCTGGACACGCCCGCGGTCTGATTGGCGGAACGTTCTCTGAGCTAGAATCGGCTCGCCGGTTACCGCTGGGGGCAGGTGACCCGGGTGTGTCCCGGCATGTGGCAGATCCCGCAGATGCGCGGTTTCCTGGCCGCGGGGGGTTTGTTGGGGGCGGCGGGTCCCGTCGTCCTCCTGGCCTTCTTCCCTCCGTCTCCGCCGCTGTTGAATCCGTTCCCGCCGAAGCCACCTGACAGAGGGAATGGAGGCCAAACGATGACACGGGGGGATTGTTGGCGGGGCGCAGGCGCCGCTCTGAGAGGCACCGGCGAGCGTTTCTGAGCTGCTATTGAAGACACCGAGGCTGCCTGGAAAGTTGACGCCTCAAGGTCTCCGTGTTTGTGAGTCGTGACGGCTTTTTTTTCCCTCTACGCTGTTAAACGAGGTGTCGGTGAGCGTGAGCCGTCTCTCTGCTGCGCATCTCGTCCTTACAGGTCGGCTGCTTCTGATGTTGTCAACGCCGAACGAATTCGAGCAGCCGTCAGACACGAAGACAAATAGATTCAAACGAATCCAGCTCAGTTCCGACACCGTTGGAGCGAATCCGTTCGTGTTATTGAGGTTTTTAAACAATTTAAACACAAATTCTGATGTTTTCCTGGATCAAAGTCACCAATAAAAACAGCCTCATTGGTCTTTGGCTTCACAGCCACTCTTAGTCGTATTGCACAACTTTACCCGGCTGCTAAACATTCACTTTTCTGTGAGTATCAATTGGAAGGGGTAAAAACATGTTGGGCGGTCCTAGAAGGGGGGCAAGGCCCTGACCAGAAGTTAGGACCCTCCCCTTTGCCCCCATTTTAAAAGGAAGAAATTAAAACAATAATATAAATACTTTTGCATAAAAACTTGACTGCTTCAACCTGCACCCCTCTTCAATCAAACCCAGGAATTTGTTCTCATTTCAAGACGATCACACTATAAAAACAACTTAATTTAACTGAATTTTGCATTTAAAATCTAAGAACTAAAATTTTCTTGGAGCATGAAGAGATAACTTCACTAATTTGAAGTAATTTCCTTCTTCAGTTTAGCGTTTACATCTTATATTTGCGCGTCCTGTTTCCGCTGTAGCAGTGAGATGATTTTACGTCCAACCGATGTAAATTCCCAACAGGTTTTCCTCTCTGTGTTTGTGTGGGTGAAGGTGGGGGGGATGGGGTGGGGGTGGGGGTGGGGGGGGGCTTTGGATCGTGTCAGTCAGGGTGAGAAGAGCCGAGTGTGTGTGTGCGAGTCCTACTGGGTGGCGGGACGTTCTCGTCGGCCCACTGGAAGAAGCTGCACTGCTGCTCTCGGGGTCTCCCGCACGTGTGGAAGATGCGGCCTTTGTTGGGTCCGTCCTTCTGCACCGTGCGCGTCGCCGCCGTCTCGTTGCAGTTGCACATCACGCTTCCAGCTGCGTTCTGACCTCTGCCTCCTCCTCCTCCTCCTCCTGTGTTTCTGAACCCCAGGGAGGGCCTGGGGGGGTGCGAGACCCTCAGGGCAGCAGCAGGAGGAGGAGGAGGGCCGGGGTCCGCCGACTCGTCCGCCCACAGGAAGAAGTTGCAGCTCCCGGCGTTGCACTTGTAGAAGTGTCGACCCTGGTTGGGGCCGTCTTTGCGCACGGTCAGGCGGAGCGCTTCCTGTCCGCAGTTGCACACGATGACGTCGCTGCCGGCCGGCATGCTCGAACCGCCGCCGCCGCCGCCGCCGCCGCCGCCCGGGGGAGGTCTCGGGTGAGAGGAGGACCAGGAGGGAACGGGAGGAAGCGAGGGGCGCGGATTGGAGAGGGGGGCTCTGGGAGGAGGTGGCCTCGGAGCTGGTGGATAGGGGCCTCCTCCCCCTCCTCCCCCTCCTGCTCCTCCTTTCAGGTACTTCAGGTCCAGAACCTCCCTGAGGGTCTCATCACATCCCCCGATGCAGCCGACGAAGTCCAGAGGCATCATGGGAGGAAGGCTGCCTCTGCGAAACTTAAACTTCAACCTGAGGAAGCCAAGACACACACACACACGCGCACACACACACACACACACACCACAACGAGACGTTCAGAGCAGATTCGGCGAGTCGTCGTCTTGCTCAAGGACACTTTGGCTCATGGACGCAGCGAGACGGGAGATCGAACCACCAACCTTCAAGTCACAGCGTTTCCTTTGCCTCTCGCCCACAAACCAGAAGACGTGTTTGTGAGGTTAATGAGTCACAGAGTTTTTGTCTCGTTTATCAGGAGAAAAAAAACGGCTTTTCGTCTCATTTCAGCAGCAATCTTCTCTAAATTCAGCAACATAAAGTCGGATAAAGCGGCTGCATTAAACAGATGGCATCATTAAACTTCCTATTGAAGAATGATCAAAACGCCGCTCTTTCTTGCAACCTGTTTGTGGCCTAAATGCACAGAACAACAATAATTAGCGACAAGAACAAGATCAGAACAACACGTTTCCTCAGGAGACTCCAACGAATTCACAACGATAATTTTTCCAGCAGTTCAGACTCGAACAGACGAGCGCCGATGAAGCAACTCGCGATGGAGGCTTCCCACTCGTTTCTGCTGCTGCACTTTGATGAGCGGACTGCAGGAGAGAAATGGTGAAACCAAAGGACAAACCGAAGCTGCACAACGCGGCTGATTTCAGCGTCCTCTGGGGACGAGCTGTGTCCACTGAAGTGGACATTTTGTCCTCAGCTTTTATTTTTTTTTGCTCCTGGTAACTATCCCCCCCCCCCCCGGCTGTGTTTTTTCAAAAAAAGGACGTCCTGAACTGTTTTTGGTGATCCGTCATGTTGACGGACCGGAATGATAAAACCCCCCCCGTGAGCCCGGTGAGACTTTTCCCCCCTGAGGCTCCGTTTGGACCTTCATAATCTCCAGATTTGAAGCTTGCAGACGGACATCTTTGTTTATTTGTTGTTTTAACTTCTGACTAATACCTAAAGAATGCGACGTAAACCCTCGGCGCCGCGCGCACGCGCTGACGCAAAGCGGCCGAGTCACCGGGCGGCTGACGCGCCGCGCACGTCTGGAGCTGCTGCGGTGGAGCTCTGATTTGAAAACAATGGAAGACAAATAAATATATAAAAGAAAGATTGATGTTATAAGTGCCGTAGCTCAACTTTGAGTACGTGCCCGCTCGGTTGCCATGGTGACGGATGCTGGTGTGGAGCACTTTGGCTGCGCTGCGTGCAAGCGCGCCCTATATTTGGACCGCGCTCAGGCACGTGCTCGCGGGGTTAACGCCCACTTGAGTAAACAAGATTTCTGACAAATTTTTCTTGCGATGCTGCTGCAGAGTTTCAGAGCCGCTCGCTGTTTGTTTGCACAGCTGAGAGAAGAAGAAGAAGGAGGAGGAGGAGGAGAAAAAAAAAGGAGAGACCGAATCACCTTTTCTCACAGTAAACATGAATTTACATAGAATAACGACCACCGGATTGAGAAAAACCTCCTCTGAGGACGAGCAGAGGAATCGGACTGATTGATGGGCAGCAGGTCTTTTAAGTCGAGGGTGTCGAACACGCGGCCTGTGAGCCAAAACCTGCCCGCTGGATAATCTCAACTCGGTGTAAACAACAACAACACACCTCAGCTGCCAGTTTGGCCAAATATAGCCAAAGTCAAAGTTGTAAAACAGTCAAAGACCCAAAACTGAACAACGACCTCAAAAAGAAGATTAGTTAAAGCTTGCTAACTTAAAACTGGCCAAAAAGGTTAAACTTGTTGTTAGTAAAAGGTAAACATGGTGTGATGTCTGGCTTAAAGTCCTATATTTTTGTCTGTGTGTATCACTCGTTTGTCCTGCTTGACACCAAAATGTTCCAACCAGAACACGAGACTCATGACCAGAGATGAGCAGTGCTTTCACTTGTCGTTAGTCATAATGTTTTGGTCGATCTGTTTAAAAGCACAACCTCTAAATCTTCTGCTCCCTTTGAGTCTGAGGAGCGAAAGAATCGTCATCTGTTGTAGTAAGACGTCGTAACTCGGATCATCTTCCATCCCGGCGCTGCTTGGCGTCAGGACGGATTCATTGGCGAGAAGTTCAGTCTCAGTCGCATCTGACAAACCAAACCTGCTCGGAGGAGCAACGTTTTCCAGACTCTACACAAACAAAGACCTGGAAATGTTTGTTTGTTGACATTTTGTCCGTCTTTGCTGCATTTTATCCCAACAAACTTGCTGCATTCTGTTTTTTGTTTTTTTTTTGCCCGACAAGCGTCTCTCGCTGCTCCGGCTCAGCAGCTTTATCACATAGACTCGTTTGCTTTTCTTGGCCTGTGAACTTGGAAAAAAAAAAAAGGTGCGACGGGCTCTTACCGGCTTGTCGCTCGCGTTGCATCAGAAGGAATTTGAATAAAATTAAGAAGCACCACCAGGTGCCGTCGGGCTGCCTCGTCCCCCCGCTGTCGAGCAGCAGCCAGGGCCCGAACGCAACAACACACAACGAAGTCCAAATCTGTCAAAACTCTGCAGCGCCTCAAGCTGAGACTCTAGTGGCTCGTTTATCTGACGGCTAAACGGTCAAAGCAGCTCAAACTGCAACAACTTGTCATTTAAAAAGACCAAAATCGTTTCTGAAGATCAAAACAAGTCGAAAAAGCTTCAACTTTCCAGGTCTAAATTCAACTTTCACGTGAAGTTGTGATGTTGTCAGTCCGTCAGAGTTGGTTTTCGGCAGTGTTTTGGTTGAGTAGCAACTCACATGTGAACAGGATGTGGCTGACAGGAGGGACAAACGCTCTCGTCTCTGCTGACCTCCAACACGATGTCGGGAAACCACACCGCCGTCTTACAGTCGGGGAAGCCCACACAGGACAGGAACTTACTGCAGGGGGCGACAGAGGGCAGACGAAATGGGTAAATGTCACAAAAACTCCTCACCAGAGACAGAGAGATGTTTCCTGTAGTTCCCGTCTCACGTGTTGCCCTCCTTCTTCTTCCTCAGCACCATGTCTCGACCGCAGTTGGGACACTTCCTGACCGGCAGCGGGATCTCCACGTCCTGCTGCTCCGTCTCGGGGAGCTCCAGCGCTGCGCCCAGATACGGCGTGAGAGCCTCATCCAACCTGAGAAACCGACAGAAGTTGAGCCCCAGAGAGCAGCTCGTCCAACCGGAAAACGGCTTTTATTCCGACAGGAAACAGCACGCACTTCTTGGCTTTCCTGACGGACTCGATGAAGACCGCCTTGTACTTGCGGATGTGGTGCTGCAGCACGCTGCGCTTGTCCTTCCTGCCCTCCGACACCTGCTTGAGGTCTCCTTCCAGTTCGGCTCTCAGTGTTGGTTTGGACATTTCGTACCCCATCGAGTTGTAACCTGATGAAACGAACACGCTTTCGTAAATAACACAACCCAGGAATGAGAGTGCAAAAATGTGGCAACGATTGTCATCAACACCTGAAAACGTTAAAAACAATCAGAATTTAATAGGGTTTTTCTGTTCCTATGAAGAAAAAAACCCACTTCCATTGGTGGTATGTGTGTTTGTGTGTGCGCGTACCCTCCACCAGGCCCATGCCGAGCTCCCCGGGGAGAAACCTCTGGTCGGCCGTCAGGCCCACGTACATGCGACTCTTAATAGTCTCGATGTGCTCTGCGTGGGTTGCATCGGTGCCTGGAACAGACAGCGCGGCTCCCGTTAGACACAACAGAACGAAGCGAGCGCTTCCCAACCCCGAACCGTTTCTGCGGCGGCGCGTCTGCGAGCTCACCGATGCCGTGTTTCTCCATCAGCGATATGAGGTCGGCCTCCGTGAGCAGCTGCGGCGGACTCGTCTGTCCGTCCGTCATCTCGATCGCCGACGGCTGGAACTGGGAACCTTGTTGGTACACCGGGATCACCTGCGAGACGAGCGCAGCGTGGTTACTGCAGGCAGAGTGAAACCAGCAGCAGGGACTCATATTTATTTTGGACGAAGGTGAAAAGAATGAACTCCTGAGCAACGCGAGGGACAGTTCGACCCCGCAGCTCGTCCACGGCGTACCTTGGCGCTCCACCTGTCATACGGGTAGACGTCCAGGTAGTTCCTGGCGATGATCATGAGTCCCGAGGCGGAGAACATCTCCTGGGCGATGTCGACCTCCACCACAGTCTCCTGCCCCAAAGCATCTTGGGAAACGCAGGCCAAGAAGTGGCGGACGATGAACTCGTACACACGCGCTTCGTTTCCCTGGAAAGAAGCGGCGAAGTGGGCCGTTAATAATGAATGAGACGTTTGTCGAAGGCAGATCGTCATCAAGAGCGAACGCGACCTCGATGAGTTCAGCTTCAGAGGCGCCATCGGTGTTTCCACCCGTCCAATCATCTATTCATGTTTCCACTGTATTATTCACGATTACATGAGTCATAAAAGCCGGATTTGTTGGCAAAACTTTATTTTTTCCCATAACTTCACCAAAAAGAGCCCTTTTCAACCACTTACATACGACTTAAAACGTTTGAAATACAAGAAACTGTCGAATTTTAGCATCAAATCACTGGACGAATGTAGAACAGTGGCCTCAGGGGGGCATCATTTCACAGAATACCTGCAGTGAGTTGGTGTACTTGGTGGGGTGGATGGGCGGGTGGGCTTGGTCAGACTTCTTGCCCTGTCTCGGGTTGGGACCCCCCGGCTGTTCGAGCACACGCTGCGCGAAGGGCCCCCATGCTGGGCTCTGCATCTGCTGCTCCACCAGAGGGCCCAGAGCCAGATTCCCTGGGAAAATGTTGGTCTCCGTGCGAGGATAGCTGATGAACCTGATCGGGGAGGGGGGAGAGCGGGGTGCGGTGGGGGGAGAGCGGGCGGGGAAGGCGGGGGGGCTTATAAACTGTTTGGAAACGACGAGCGAATGCCCTGGAAGTACGTTTAGCTCCTCCATCGAGCGGCTGAGCGGCCAGATGGCCGTTTTATGCCCAGAAACAGGAGCACCTTTGAGCCAACTTGGTAAACAAAAAATACATTTGACCGTTTCCGTGACAACACAAACGTCTAATAAGATGGCGGCAAGCCAGCGGAGGGACTGAAAAGGCTTCACTTCGAATATTTAACATATGGGCAGACCAAAACAATGCCCTGCTCTCTGGACAGCAGTGTGCGCGCGCGTGTGTGTGAGTGTATACGTTCAAGCACTCACACTCACCCCTGGGTGTAGAGTTTCTCGGCTATTTTCATCGTTTCCTTTGCGCTTATTCGCAGCTTCCGCGATGCGAGTTTCTCTAGTTCCTATACAGCAGAAAAACACAGGAACAACACGTGAACACGCGTGTCGCGCAACACCGTGCTGAACTCCACGCGCGCCGTTTCCATTTCTTACCACGGTGTCCAAAGGCAGCGGCCTCCACTTGCTTTTGGGCTTGCTGGACACTGAGGTGACTGTTGCAGTGGGATCCTGCGAATGAGTGAAACGACACGAAAACGCTTTGTTTTGAAAACTTTACCTATTATTTTCCTTCGACTCTTGTATTTTCTGACCATTTTTAGGCCCTTCTGAGCCACGATTGTGTCCTATCAGAGGCCGAGTCATCCCTCCCTCCTCCTCTGTAAATTCTGGAGCCCCCCTAAAAGGGGTCCCAGACCCCGGAGGAGGAACCACTGCTCAATGATAGAGGCATGCCAGGTTTTGTGTCTCCCAAACACGCCCACTTTCACCAAAATTACGAAAAGAAGCAGCCTTCAAAATAAAAGTTTTCAGGTCTGCTCTACATCCCAGAACATTTATTTTGGTTTTTCTGACACAGCATTACAGCAGGTGAAGCCTCTGGACCCCACCCAAGATCTAGGACAAACACCAAAGACAAGAAAACGCACTACTTAGAAACAATATTCCACCTCGCTCTTTTTATAAACAACACCTCCTTTCGCAGCCAGTTCGAGACTCTGACTTGAAGGCAGGTTAACAAATTAAAATGTGCATAAGTCAATAATTGTGTCCATCTGAGTGCTGCTCTCGCAGACAAGTTCCAACAGCAGAGACAGTTCTCCTCCTTTTGTGTTTGACTGTATAGAGTCTAACTCAATAAAGACCCTTTGGAAACACTCTGAGGCCTCTCGTCTCACTTTCCCCACTGATCCGCTCCTCTCGCGCCGCAGGAAACAGCGAACATCTAGCTAAGTGATAATTGCCAGCCTCGTCAGCCGCGCTGGCAAACAATAAGCGTGTCTGTGCGACAGTCATAGCTTCGGATGACACCTCCATCATCCTGCCGTCAGTGGGTGAAAACACACGAGGTTTGACACCCAGAGATTTGTGAGGCGGCAGCAGGAAGCGAGACGACTGAAGTGCAACAGAAAGTACAAGCGCTCATTTCATTACATGATCGAAACAGAGCGAATGATCCAAAGAAGAGGGTGTGATAATGATGCAGCTGTGTTGTGTTTAAACATCATGACGGTGAGATAAATACCAATCGTTTTGTCACGGTTTATCAACGATAAAATGTAGTACAAATGCAGTGAGAACCAGTGGAGAAATCATTAGGTTTAATTGTTCTAAACTGACAAGAGATTTCAAACGAAAGCAAAAGCACAGTTTTAAAATGATCTTTGAGCAAACAGGTGAAAAGCAGTCGAGCGCCGATGTATCCTGGACCGAAGAAACGGCTCCATCAGGCAGGAAGTGAGCAAAATCGATGAGCTTCGCGTCCTCTAATCGCCACCAGTGTGCAAAAACCAGAGTGAAATATTTAAAATATCAGTGAAAATCGTAGTTTGTAGCATGTTGGCGGCTGAAATCAAAGGGAGGCGTCATCTAACCAGGAAAGCAGAGCGTTCACAGGAAAATCTCCACAAACGCGTGACGACCAGGTTCAAACAAAAGATCAAGCACAAAATGTGTACGTAAGTATGAAGCACAACTTCATGTGTCCCATTCGGTATGCGAATGAGCCGATCGGTGAACCTCAGAGTGACGTGAAATCCGAGCGGCGGCTTCCTGTCACATACCTCCATGCAGATCTGGTAAAGCACCAGACAAGCGGTGTGGTTGAAGAGGCGGTTTCTTTTCCAGCTGAATTCAACAGTGTCCTCCTCCACCTCATGGAGCACTGAGACAAAAACACACACAAGGAAACAGTGAATGCGCCTTAAAAGACTGAATCGGTGCATCAAAGCTGGACATCCAGGTCAGGCCGAATCGGCACCTTTGATCTTGTAAAAAGTCTCCGGTATGAAGGCTTGAATAGCTTTGAATCGCTCCACCACGAAGCCCAAAGTGGGAAACTGACAGCTGCCGTATGAGATCAGCTGATTGGCCAACGACTCGGGGAAGATTTTCTGCAGGCGAAGCGTCTGAAATCGAGTGAAGGAGGCGCCTGCAGGAGACAAGAGAAGGATGGAGCCTCACAACAACCTCCAAAGACTTCAACTCCATGCAGATCGCCATCACGCCATGAGCTTCACCTATTCGAAGGTCCAGCTCCTGACGCACGTCAACGGCGTTGCTGATGTTCTCGTCTGGCTCGGTCAGAGTCTCGCAAGCTCGTCGGATCGAATTCGGCGTGATCTCAGAAAACTTGGCCCGGAACACTTGGATGTTCGACTTCACTGAAAAGACAAAAACACAAACGGTTACGAGGAGTAGAAATGGCCGGAGAGGTCGCAAAGATTTACACACCTCTGACTCAAAACAGCAGTTTTGAGACAACGCCTTCACCTGCTTTGCAAACGTCTATGATCTCGAAGCCGATGTTCTCGCCCTCTCTGTCACAATCGGTCCAGATGACCAAAGCCTGGCACTGCCGCGCCTCCTTCTCCAGCGTCCGCTGCAGAGGAGGAGCCAGAAGGTCGCGTCGATGTCACGTCAGGACGACAGCACGAGAGAAAGATCACAGCGGTCACCGACAGAGTAACTGTTGCTGTTCTTCCTGGCAGCAAAGCGGACAGACAAACCTTGATTTGCACCATGTTGTCGGGACAATACTTCTCCACCTCGGCGTCAAACAGCAGCACTGGATTGCAGCTGTTCCTTTGGAGAGAAAAATGCACAAACATGTTCACGGTGACGCAGCGCGTTGATGACACAACCTCATATTCAGCTGCTTTTTAAATGTACCATTTCTGAAACGGTGCTTTAAACTCCAGTCCCAGTAAGTGTCCGGATACAGACGTCATGGTAACGGAGACATTCTGATGCAGGGAGGCAGAAATAAAGCAGACGTGTTATGAAATATGAGCGGGGAAGACTCGCAAAAGTGTGAAGTCATGTGTTCGTTTACCTGGCCAAAGAGATGATACTCGTACTCGTAGATTTTATTATACTTTGACATTCCCTCCCTCTGCAAGAAAAACAAAGACAATCAGAAGCAGAACAAATATAATTAGTCCACCTTAAGTCGGCTGCATGTCTTCAAAGATGTTTCTGTATAAATTAGGTTGTTTAGAGACTCTTGTGGGATAAATTTGACCAAAGCAGGCCTCCGTCGTCTCCTAAATTAACAGTCGGAACAGTCAGATGAAAACATCAGAACAGGTAAATTCATACATTCGAAGTCTTGGTGCAAATTAGACTGAAGTTGGCTTTCAAAGTAACAGAAAACTCATGAAAAAAACATCAGATTTTTAACACATCTTTAACAACAATAACTTGGAAGAGTAAAAATAAACTGTGGCTTATAAGCAAACTGTGTTAAAACACCTTAGAGAGATCAAATGGGTCACTTAATTCATTGAAATGAAAGGAAAACACAAAAACAAGTCAAATGTCACTGTGAGAGAATTAAAGGGACTTTAAAGAGACTCTTGTGTGACCAAAATGAGCACTATGTCACTACACAAAGTCAGTTATGAACTCTATAAATGCATCATGGTGAGAAACACAGAGTTGTTTGTTATTCCAGTCGTGTGGGGCTCCGTGTGTTGCCCCCCCGGACTCACCCTCCTCGCCCTGCCGCTGGACATGATCTCGGCGATGCCCTTGGCCGCATCGTTCTTCTCGGCCACGCAGAGGACCCGCCGGATCTGAGCCCGGCTCCGGTTCATGTCCGCCTCCTGCAGCGGGTCCGCCGGGGCGCACCGCTGGCCGCAGAGACGCCCCCACTGGAGCCCGAGCTGCCGCTGTAGTCCCGACCGAGGCGCGGATCTCCAGCGGAGGAGCGCTGCGATCATGCCGCGCCGCGTCTCACATGAGGGCGAAGCTCGTCCCGCGGGCGGCTTCCCCTCCGCTGCTCCTCCGCGCCGTTAGCATTGCGGCTAACTGAGTGACCCGAAACTGTGGCGATAACTTTAAAATCAACTTTAAAAAGAGTGAACAAAGTGGCCACGGGTTTATTAACTCAACTTCATACAGAAAAAAAGGCGCAAATCACCCCTAAACATCAAAAACGCGTCATTAGGAACTTTTAAAAGAACATTGTCTGAACAGGAATCTCTGTTTACAAAATCCGCGCCGGGCTGTCAAACGCTGCCGTAAAGTGTGTCGTAACGCTGTCGTAAAATTCCAGCTCGTCTAAAAACAAAGCAACGTTTATGATGAGGATCATAAAAACAAGGTTCCGAAATATTATGATTATATATTGAGCATTTGGTGCCTATTTTAACGCCAATTTAACAAAAACAATCACTTTGAGTTGAAAACGCAACATTACTCTCCATAAAGCATCATATTGCCTTCAGTATTTACAACTTTTACAGTTGTCTCCTTTGCCGATGAGTGCTTGAGGGATGATGGTTGTGTGTTTTTATTACATTTTGGAATTTGAGGGGAGAAAAGTGGGACGCAGTCTCATTTTGCTGCATCACTACTTAGTTTCATTATGAATTCAGACAAAAAAAATCTCCAATAATACCCGATATAATAGTGGGATAATTAACTTGTAAGTATATTTTCGCGTCTCGTTTCGTTAACAGTACAGTTCCACTTTTTTAAACGAACGTTACCACCACCACTTACACAAGTACTACAACTACAACTACAACGGCTACAACGACTAATAACAATAAAAATAATATCATAATCGTCAGTTATTTTCTAAATTTGAATTCTATTGAGGACACAAGAGACACAAGTCTCCCTTTGACAAGCCAAAAGTGAATTTCGAACATTCCTTCAAGTTGTTGTTTTGTAGTCTACCCTCTTTACTGAATTTAAAAGATTTCCCAAGTGTCACATATTTCATTAAAAAAAATTAATGGACTACATTGAGATTTTTTTTTAAACTGCAATTAATTTATCTGTTTTTGACTATTGTTTGTTCAATAAATAAAAATGTTCCTGTCCAAATTATTATTTTATGTCCTAAGAAAAAAGAAAAAAAAATCGTTTATTTCGTGAGGCTGTTGTTTCGAACATTATAGTTTCGGTTTCGGGGTGGGTTTCCGGCGGAGGGAAGGCGGACTGATCACCTGACCAGACGACGACCAGCTGGGTAAACATGGCGTCCGTCTCTGGCTGTGAGCGCTGAGCGCAGCGCTTCGGTCTCCCGCAGCCGTTTTGCCGCCGTGTTTGGGTGCGGGACTTTCGTGGGGGGCTTCCTGGACGCGTGGCGGCGGAGCCGTGAAGCGGTGGCGGGGCAACGCTGTCCTCTGACGGCGTCCCGCGTCCTGTTTTCACCGTTACCTTGCTGCACAGCATGGAGGAGCTGCTGTCTGTCCGGGACGCCGAGACTGGAGGGAGATAATTGCTTTTGTCGACAGGGGCCGTGAACTGTGTCTCTGTTGCGTTTCCGTTCACCTTAAGGACAAATAAGGTTATTCCTGTTGGAGGGACGAGTCTCTGTTACAGGAGCGAAGCTGATTTTTTTGGGGACCCCTTTTTGAATGCTATAAATCATCCAGAGGTGTGGGCGCGCGTGTAGTTGCGACACCACCTTATTGGTGCCATCTGGACCATGTGAGAGGAGAATGGCCCGTCTGTCTGAGGGTCCCGTGGCTGCGTCCCGCCGCCGTGCCGCCCGGAAAGCAGTTTTATGATCGCCGCCGGTGCCGTACTCCGTGCCGTGTGTCTGATGCCTTGCTCAACGGCGCCACGATGATAGGCTCCCCAGACGTGGTGGCGTTCACGAAGGAGGATGATTACGGGCCGGCCAACCCGGACCCCTGGGCTCCCCCGGAGGAGTTCTCGGTCCCGCTCCACCCGCTGGCCGACTCCAACCCCTGGGCCAAGACCTCCTTCGCCAAGTTCACCAAAGACTTCATCCTCATCTCCGAGTTCTCCGAGCAGGTGGGCCCGCAGCCGCTGCTCACCATCCCCGAGGACCCCAAAGTCTGCGGCACCTTCGACCTCAACTACTTCTCCCTGCGCATCATGTCGGTGGACTACCAGGCCTCCTTCGTGGGGCACCCGCCGGGCAGCGGCTACCCCAGGCTCAGCTTCGTGGAGGACTCCCGGGTGGTGCTGGGCGACTCCAAGGAGGGGGCGTTCGCCTACGTGCACCACCTCACGCTCTACGACCTGGAGGCGAGGGGCTTCGTGCGGCCCTTCTGCATGGCCTACGTGGCGGCGGACGAGAAGAAGATCATGCTGCAGTTCCAGGAGCTGTCGCTGCGCTTCTCGCAGGCCTCCGAGTGTCTGAAGGCCGGGAACAGGAGGGCCTTCGCCAAGGAGCTGCAGAGGAAACTGCGGGACCTCGAGTAAGACCCGCCCCCCGCAGCAGTTTGGCAATTTAGTTCCCATCGCTCGGGGTCGGGACCCTCATGAAGGGGGCACCACAGATTATACAAGGGGCCCTGAAGTCAACTTGCAACGGGGGCTGTCAAAATTAGAATCTCAAAGCTCAAAGGAAATGAAAAAATTGATGTTTTACTTCACAATATAGAGCAGATTCAGAAAATGCGTCCTCGCTCTAATGTTGTGATGAATCAAAGATTAAAAAGGGATTTAAAGTCTTTGATAGAGACTTTTTGGGGGGAATTTACTCACACTGATTGTTCCCCCCAAAAAGCAGATTTCTGGACAAATTCCTACAAATTGGAGGAAATTACAGACATTTTTTAGTCGAAGCAGGAGTGCAAACACATTTAGTGAAGAGTTGAACTGTAAATAGTCATTTTGTGATCAAGTTAAGGTGAAAATTTTATTATAAAGTGGTTCCAGTGTTTAAATATCAAGCATTAACCACTTAGAATAATTTTTATAGAGGCTGTTTTTTTATTCTAAAACATCTTCAGATGTTTCCTTTGAGTGATCTACTGTTTAAACGTTCCCAATGTCCTTTTCCGGTGTTTTTTCTCCTGAGCCGCTAACGTTCTCCCACTTCTCCTCAGGTACACTCACTCGGTGCTGCAGCGGGAGGAGGGCCTCCAGAGGGAGGCGGGGCCTCAGTCCATGTACTCGGCCCACGCCGTGGAGAAGGCCAACGAGCTGGCCAACGTGGAAAAGAGCATTTACGAGCACAGGGACCTGCTGCGGCAGATCAGCTCGTACCACCGCCGTCCTCGTCGCGACCCGCACGCCGTCGCCTGCCAGAAGTGCATGAGCGACTGCCTGAGCGAGTGCGAGGAGCTGCTGGAGAAATACGCCAAGCTCGCCAAGCCTTTCAGCTACACTGAAAAAGGAGGCGGGGAGGAGGAAGGGGAGGGGCGGCTCAACGGGGGAGAGGCGGGCGAGGAAGACGAGGAGGGCGTCAAACGCAGGCCGTCTTACACGCCGCAGCTGATCAAGGCGAAGTCCGCCAAGTGTTTCGATAAGCGGCTGAAGACGCTGCAGGAGCTCTGCGACGAGACCTTCTACGAGGCGACGGTGGAGCTCCTGAAGGACACGGAGAGAAGTTTCCGGGGGGATCTTTGCTACCTGCACACGCGGCGGCTGGAAAAGGCTCTACGCAGGAAGCAGAGGGTCACCAACTTCCTGTTCGAGGGAGACCTGGGTGAGGACGACGAGGATGACGTGGGAACACTACGACCGTTCTGTGCTGTGAATCACACCGTGGACAACTACGTCCTCCTCAACCCGCCCCCCATCGTCCTCGGGCCGGAGCCTTTCGAGCTGGACGCGCTTGAACCTCCGGACGCCCTGGACCCGTCCTCGGAGACCAGTCACACTCAGGACAGCGAGCTGGGACTCGGTGGGAGCCACCTGGAGTCGTCCCCCTCTGACCAGACGCTGGGGACGCAGGAGAGCTCGGAGGGGACCAAAGGAAGCTTCAGCAGCGACAAGAGCGGGACGGGACCGCCGGAGAAGCCGCACAGCCTGGCCAGTACCAAATCCGAAGCGCCTGATCCTGATTCCGACTTGACGCCCGATCGAGACCACAACACTGACCTGGAGCGGGAGAGCAGCAGCGAGGACTTGGAGACCACCGCCGGCGAGGACGACGGGGACCAGACGCCGGTGTCTTTGCTGGAGGTCGTGTCCGAGCTGGAAGCTGCCAAGGACGACGCCAACGACTTGCTGGTCCCTCTGGACACGGCTTGCTGTATGGCTCAAGAGGGCTTCCTGTATGACGCCTCTGCCCCGGAGGCGGGGCCAAACCCGCACCAGAACTCCTACCCGCCGCCTTCTCTCGCCCCGGTGGTCAACCAGGAGCCGCAGGCCCTCCTGCCCCTCCAGGACGACTACACCGTGGGCTCGCCGTGCTCTGAGAGCCCCGCCGCCGGCCTGGAGCTGCCCGCGGGGCTCCTCGGCGACGCAGTCTCGCGCACGTCGGACGGGTCGGACTGCACCATGAGCGCTTCCACGGGGTCGGACCGCGCCGCCTCGCCGCTGGGCTACGGCGGCGTGGTGACCCTGCGTCAGCGGAAGAAGGCCGGGCAGGGGGCCTTGAGGTTCGTTCGGCAGTACCCGTTCGCCATGCAGGCCCTGTGGTGTCTGCTGAGCGGCCGGACGCTGGTGGTGCTGGGGGCCGACGAAGGGAGGGTCCGTCGGCTGGTGGCCTCGCTGGCCCTGTTCGTACCCGGCCCGGGGAAGTGCGGGGAGAGGGTCCAAGCGTGGCTGTCCTGCCCCTTCACCCTCACGGACCTGCAGAGGTGGAAGCTCATCGGATTGCAGAGGTACGAAAGGGAGCCCATTTGCGCCGCAGGGCGTTCATACCGAGCAGCTCTGGAAGTGCTCGAAGAACCCGCAGACAAAAGAGGGATGACGTGACCGCAGCTTTACTTAAAACCACTCTGCTCCTGGTTGCACTTTAAAGACTTTCCATCAATGTAAATCATTCAGTCGGTACTCTCGTGTTACTCATCTGCTCTGACTCAGTCGCCGATGACTCACACAACTATTCAGCTCAGGTCCTTGACGTTTCTCTTTTTTCCATCATGACACACAAAGGCAGTTTCACGGAGTACGAAATGTATTTTCACATTTTGTGCACTTAATTTCGGCACTTAAAAGTGTATTTGTCCTTTCTTTTCTTTCCTCCATCCACTTGGAGTGGTTGTCTTCACATGTCCTCATGTCTCCACACTAAAGTCTTTGTCCTTTGTGTCCTCCTGCAGGGTTGCGTCTCCTGTGGGCTCCAGCATGCTCTACTCGCTGTCCCGCTACAGCCGCTACATTTCCATCCTGGATGCCGACCAGAAGACCCTGCGCTGCCCGCCGTATCGGGGCCAACTCCTCGCCAACATGGCCGACCACCGCACCTACATCCGCCGCGGCTCCACCTACTTCCTCCATGTCCAGAGCGCGCTGTGCCACATGGCGGCCAGGGCCTTCCTGTTCACCTTCACCCACCACCTCCACCTGCCAGTCAGCTCCACGGAGGGGCCCGAGGCGGTGGAGGGCCGCCGCCGCTGCTTCCTGCAGGAGCAGCTGGGCCTGGGCGAAGAGGACAGCCAGATACTGCTCTACCTCAGCCAGCTCATCACCCAGCAGTACCTGCAGCCTGCCAGCGGGGGCAGCGCGGTCGCACCTTCTTTTAGTTTTAACTACACTACCAGCGTTTTATACAAAATCTAACATCGCACCTGGAGGAGCACTTGTTACGCGTTTTAGCAGAAATCATCACTTTGGTTTTTAGCGGACAAAAAGTGATCCCAACAAGGTCTAAGGTCAGTTTCGTTTCAGGGCAAACTCCCTCGCGCTGGTGATCCTTTTTTTGCTCGTCATCTTTTTCTCCTCGTCCTCTCATCTGGCTGCAAGAAAGCGGAGGCAGAGCGAGCTGTCGACGCGCGAGGGATCGAACTGAAGCGCGTCGCCACTCGCAAACAACGAACGACAAAGTGAACGAAGGTCGGCTGCGCTGCTTATCCTTCCAGCCAGTCGAGTGTTTTCACAGCAGTAGAGACAAAGTGTTGATTTGAGGTCAGTCTTGTTTTTCCTGGACACACACACACAAAAACAAACACACACACACACACACACACACACACAC
>JASSRZ010000065.1:9495800-9514826 GCA_032164315.1 Malacoctenus gilli
ACACACACACACACACACACACACACACACTTCAAACCTGCACATTTCTGTTACACAGCTCACTTCAACATGTCTTTGCTGGTGCGAGTGTGTGAAGAGGTTCAATCCACTCGGCAGCAGTTCGTCTGCTCTGGTTTCATTCACGCTACATGCAGACATCTCCTTGTGGATTGCTGGAACAGATTCATTGCGCGTGAAACACGATTCGCACCGCGCAGGCTTGTTGCAGCTGGTTTTGCGACACGCGTCCTTCGCTTGGAAAAGCCACCACACAACTTCCAGCGGTCTGAACCTCTTTCAAGTCTCTCCTCTTTGTACCTTTTTTTTTTTTTTTTTCACTCGTTGGCACTTTCACCATGAGTTTGAACACATTCCCACAGAAACGTAATGAATGTCCACTTTGTTCCTGAATTCAAACACGGTGTTGGATTTAAGCAGAGTTGTTTTGAGAGCACGAAGGAAACATTCCCAGAAGCTTGTTTGTTTATTGAGGGGGGGGGCGGGGTTTGCATGTCGAGCGTGTTTGATGTCCGTGTGAATCAGATCGGCTCCTGTGTGTTTTTAACTGCATGTCCACAGATGTAACGTCATCGGACTTGATCGCGGCGGGCCGAGCGGCGGCGCCTGAACCCCGCCGACGTGCGGCGTTCCCACGATTGTCACTCACACACGTCAGGAAGAATTTTTTTAAAAGCTACTTAACCTTAAATGTATTGAAACTCACTGTTGTCTTAAAGTTGTGCGAGTGTTGTGGTGTCAGCATGAGAAGTGTCATGTGCCAGGGTGACGTGTGTCGATGGTGTTTCGGTTACAGGAGGTGCTTGAGCGTTTTTGAGACGTTCTGTGCGTTTTCTTTGCAAACGAGCAACCGTTTGATTTCTGGAGACAACGTGAACGCTAATTTTGGACTTTTGCCATTCCTCGAACAAGCTGCTGTGGGTGAGCTCTGAACAAACCGATGATTTATTGTTGTGGGATGAAATTTCGAAGGAGGATCGATGTTTTGGGAGCCCGCAGAGTTTGAATGAAGTCATTTTTTTTACGTTGTCGAATCGGGAGGCGAAGCGACTCCGAGTCTTCTGAGCGTCCTCCGATTTTTACCGTTTCCGTGGCGTCAGTGCTGGAGCTGTGATTCTGTATCTTCAGATTGTTCTTGTGACTGCATGGTTGAGTTTTAATGTGAAAGGTCAAACAATGTGGGATCATAACTGCTGTTCCGTTTTTTTTCAAGTATTATTTCTGAGAGTTTCAACTCTCAACAGCAAACTCATGATTTGTGTCATTTCAGTTTGGTGCAATTCGGCCTTGTGTTGCTGCATGTGCTAACTTCCTGCTTTTAAATGCTTGAATAACTTTTTAGCTCGTTTTGTTACGGCAACTCGGTTTTTTTTTTTAACAAATAAACTTTTTTTCCCTCTAATGCAAAAAAGTGAATGTAATCCGATTAAGCCATACCACCGTGTGCTTAACATGTCATCACTCAGTGTCCTTATGTGGTCATATCATGTTTGCCTTTTGTATCTCTTCTCTTCAGGGCCGTTTGACGGCGTCGTTGCCAGTGATTTTAATAAAGCACGTTGTGAATGTCTCGATGCTTTTAAGTTATGTCCACGATGTTTCATTAAATTATTGTTTTTGCCAGGGAAAAGTTGATTCGGAACGATTGTTCATTGTGCTGGATCTGTCTCAGTCGGGTGCTGCCAGATACAGACCGCCATTAAAACCATCAAACCCAGCAAACGCGCCCGTGTCTGTGTGCCTTGCTTTAGCGGTGACGGATGTGCGAGTGCTTGAGGTGTCATGAATAATAAATGCTCAGCCACGAACACGTCTAATTGGCCTGCTGGAGCAGCAGAAGGAAAAGGTGGCGGACGCAGGGAGAGCCAGCGCGCCAAGAAATGCTCAACGTGAAAACAAACCTCCCGATCCGGCTTGATAGCAGCGGAGCCGAGTGTGTGGGCGGCCCGCGGAGCGGCTTGCCATGTAAACAACCTCGCTGCAGCATTTAATGATAAAAACTCCATGTGATGGTTCTCAGATGAATATGCCTCACAGCAGGAGGCGGCTGGTGTCTGCGCCGGCTAAAAGCTTTCACACAATAAAAGCAGCTGGCCTGGAGGATCGTATAGATCACATCCAAACAAACATCGCGCAGTACTTACATCTCACATTAAGAGACATGTTGAATTTGTCAAGACTAGTTTTGGCTTTTTTACGTTTTCGTTGTGAATCTCTCTCAGGAGTGATTAAGTGAGGCAGTGATTCACCATGTCAACACTAATCCAGCTTTTTCAGACATTAAAAATGTGAAATTTAGAGAAGTCGGTGTGACCAGAAGAGTAAACTTGAAGATTTGGGGGGAAATTTATGGGAAGTAAACATTTTGTTTATACACAACAGATACACAGAAATAGACAAAAGGCTAAATGTCAAATGTTTTTATTTAAAATCAAACTACAACAATGACAAAAAAGAAAAAAGATTCAAGATTTCAAACAAAAAAACACTTCCTCCCAGCCCTTTTTCAGATGAAATGAAACACAATAGAAACCATCTTCACACTGGGTTTGAATGTCTGGAATGAAAAAGCAGATCCAGAAAAAAAAAGAAAACACCTCAAGTTTCTCCTCAATTGACTGTTGGGACAGGAGGGTTGTAGTTTAATAATGGAAACAAAACAACAACAATCGAGTTAAGACAATATGGCCCCTTTCAGCTCTGTTGCTCCGCTGTACCTAAACATGAGGTTAATAAGATGGATCCCAGATCAGGGAAGCTTCGGATTAAATCGAGGATGTCTGCAAACTGATGAGAAGGATGGAGTCTGGGTAAGCCACGACGTCTGACAGGACGACAAAGATCCAAGAAAATGAGCCAGAAAGACACAACTCAGCCGGAACAGCCTCTGCAGCCACAGTGGGTGCATTCAATGATCCGACCCTGCACACAGAGAGAAAGTTGCTTTGTTATACACCAGTTTGTTTTCCAATCTTCACATTTAACGTCCAAGAAATCTGCCCCACTCACCACTTCCAGTTTGCTCTTGGGGACTCTGCAGATGCAGTTGGTCCCAAAGTTGGTGTCTCGTGTCTGGATGCAGCGAAGGCAGCACAGGTTCTCGTAGCCCTGCTTCTTCCACTTGGCGATCAGGTTCTTGTCAGCGTAGCCCTCCTTTATGCAGTACTCGTACAGCTCTGCCAAGACACCAATGGAAGTGATTTCATGCATTGAGAGCGCAAATACTGACTTCAAATAAAAGCAGTGTAATAACCATATACCATAGAGACAAGCTAAAGGCCTGGCTGGCTTTGCCTACCTCTGCTGATGGCTTTCCTTTTGTAGAATAGGTCGTAGATGTATCGACTCCTCTGATGATGGAGCCTGAAAATGGGCCAAAGAGACTCCACCTTCCGTTTTCCCTCGTGAGGCTCAGTTTCAGCTTAAACAAGGGAGAAACAATCATCAATATTTACTTGAAATATTGAACACATTTCATTCATGATTTTGTTGTGAATGTAAGGGTGATGAGATTTTACAAAGAAGCAATAGAGTGTAGATACAAAGAAAACAACAATGTGACTGGTAAGGATTTCTTGGACTTCGATGAAGACGAAGACTTTTACTCTATCTTGGACATTTTACGATCAACTATGTAAACATTGATATGTACTTTTGCGAAACATAATAAAAACACGAAACGAACAGCATTTTTTTCGCTTTCTAGCTTTAGCTCGTCTTTTAGCACAACGGACGCAGGTCTTCTTTTACCGGCCTACCTTCTCTCATTTTCTGATCCAGCTCGTCCAGAGTGGGCTCGATGAGTTCCCATCCATCTGGAGGAGGCTTTCGACTTCTCTTCACTTTGGGCATTTTCCTGCGATTTCCTCAAAAATGTACAATAAACGATCCCGATGTTTTTGTTTCCGTGAGCGCAAGAGTCCGTCTCAGACGCGCGGATACGTCGTCACGGAAATGTGCCCTTTGCGCTCACAAATGACGTCACAGCACGAAAATGAACAGTCTAAATATATCGGTGTTTCTCGATTTTTGAGTCTTACCACCAACAAATATCGTGAATAATTCCATATGAACAACAGGTTTTTTGTTTAAGATGTTTGCCGCCAAACAACAAAAACAGATGTTTTACAGTCGTGCCTGTCAGATTGCATCACTCCAGCATACTTGCAGATTGCCTGAACAAAAATATGCGCTTTTTCTGCATAATGTAAATTATTTAATGAAATGGTGATATATCCTCATATTTCTAAAACTCTTCCAATAGCACAAACTGTCAAACATAACGTCGTGACATATTTTAGACGTGGATTATTTTTGGTCAGGCAAATCTTTGGACCGCTCTGAATTTACTGCAGCTCGTCGTCACAGTGTAAGTTTAGCCAGCTGTCAGTTTGTGCTGCTGCCTCAACGTTTATGCGTTTTGCCCCTTATTTCCTTCACTACAGCTTAAAACAAGACTTTTTCTGATCAGAATGCCCAAAGGAGGTAAGAAGACTCTCATAAGCAGCTCCGTGGTGGTAAAATAAGTGTGTTATTCTGCTGTTAGCGGCCACAGATCGGCGACATGCCGGAGCACCTTTGACACTCACGCCTGCTATTTAAAACACTTCACACCAACAACGACAGCATGTTTATCTACTGAATAACTTAATATACAGTCTAATCACTAGTCGGCTTCAGCTTTTTTTTGGCTCAGCTTGTATTCCTGCGTTTTATGTCCTTCGTACAACTTGTTAGACACGTCATGTTGATCCCTTTAAATCGACAGGCAACGCCTGCTTGAAATACCTTTATTGTGAAACGCGGTATTGGCTGTCAGAATTTGTGCTGTGTTCATAATCATCTTTTCAATGTTTATTGTTTTTTTGCTGTTGTTTTTGTTATTGTTCTACTATAGTTGTAGGATGAACAATATGTCGTCTATTCTTGGTTTTTTATTTTTGTTTTTTTTGTATTCTAAAGGGAAGAAAGGTGGCCACAAAGGCCGCATGAGGACATACACCAGCCCAGAGGAGATCGATGCTCAGATGAAGGCAGAGAAGGAGAGGAAAAAGGTTTGTGTGTTAGCTGGGGGTCGAGATTGCCGACATTCTCTGTCTGGAGTTCAGGTGTCGACACTGTTGGACTGATCACGTTTTTGGTTCTTTCTCGCAGCAAGAACAAGAAGAAGAGGAGCGAGAGGGCGCAACTCCAAATGACACGGCGGAAGGGAAACTCCCGGGATCCGGGTCAGAAGACAGCGATGACGACAGTGCCGAGGTGCTGTGACACTCTGTGTCCTTAATCTGCTGAATCTGTCCCAACTTTCTCAATCTGTTGTGTTTTATCTTCTTGCAGTTTTGTCTGACTACGATCCCCGTCTGGACTTTACATCGTTTAAGCTGCTTTGATGTGTTTGCAGGGGAAGAGAGCCGGTGTGGCCGGATTGATAGAGATTGAGAACCCCAACAGAATCATCCAGAAGTCCAAGAAGGTGACGCAAATCGAAATTGAAGAACCCCGGCAGTTATCAAGAAGAGAGAGGTGTGTGCAGATGGTCAATCACGTCATATCAAAAGTTATGTGAACAAAACCTCATTTATATTCAACTCAACGCTGCTCGTCAGCGAGGCTTGACAGTTTTTATCTTTATGAGGCTGATTTCTCAAATTAACGGACACACACACACACACACTGTCACCCTTTTATCAGGGAAGAAATCGAGAAGCAGAAAGCTAAGGAGCGCTACATGAAGATGCACTTAGCCGGGAAGACGGATCAGGCCAAAGCCGACCTCGCTCGTCTCGCCATCATCAAGAAACAGAGGGAGGAGGCAGCGAGGAAGAAGGAGGAAGAGAAGAAAGGTGAAGACACAGTTTAAAATGCAAAAGGAAATGGTTTCTGTCAAGAACTTGCACTCGAGATATTTGCTTTATAATCCAGAAGATCCGTGAAACAGCCCGTCCTACCGTCCCCCATGATGCATCTGTGCTCACGTCCCGAGTCTGACTGATCTTGTCTCTTTAAATTTGTCTCCACAGCAAAAGAAGCAGCGGCGTTGGCAGCGCGAGGAATGAACTCGCTCTCTCTCAAATGATACAGAATGTTTATCAGAAGCATTTTACACTTGCTCATGGACTGATAAAAATATATATATATATACATACATACTGACTATTTTTAAAAGGAAGATCTATGAAGAGTATTTGACTGATGACCCTGCGGAGAATGGTGACAGACACACCAGTGGAGAAGAGGGGGTTTGTATATTTCAGTGTGGGAAAACAATGGCCTTGATCCGGTAGAGAATATATTGGTTATCATGATGCACTTGGAATTAAACCCCCTTGGTAATGATCATGTTGAAAACTTATCGCTGTACAATTCAAAACTTTGCTAACTGAGCTTTGCCACTTTTTTTTCCTTTTGGATTTCACATTGTAAATAACTGGTTCATGGAGATATGTCAGATTAATATGATGAAACCAAGTAAACAATGCATCTGTGTGGTTGCCTTTGGGAGATTTGTAACACTGGATCTAGTTTCTTGACCTCGTTTACAAAAGACTGTGCTGACTCCATTCACGTGAACAGTCAATATCAGCTTTGTTTACTTTAAAGGAGTGAAATCTGGGACAGCAGAAAAATGGAAAACGGAGGATTTCATGGCAGAATTAAAAAAGCTAAACAGCGTCAGAGACGACATGGTCGCACTGTAAAGGCAAAGGGAAATTATCAGTCAAAGTGATGTCATAGCTGGCAAAAACCAGTGCAACAAAACAAATAAATACCTCACTGGCTCACATGCACGTGTAACTAAGTAGAATCAGTCACACTCTTTTTACATTCATCTTGAATAAGATAAGTCTGGGTCACTTTTTAATTCAGTAAGCTTAAGCATATGTAAAAAAGAAATTACGTTTTTCTGTGTAAATATGATGAATACTGTGTATAATAAGTCACTTCTTCGAGGGATCGGGGACAAAAACCGATCTCGACAAACGACACAAAGTTCCAGTTTCGCTGGTGCGCAGTTCACTCCGCTCCAGCAGGTGGCGGTAGCGCCCCTGTAGCGAGTGTCGTAGGCGCGAAATAAACGCCAAAATACAGGAAAAGAATAAAACGAAGTTCAGTGATTGGTGGAAAGTTTGGCGGACTTTACCCTCCGTGGTGACGCGGAGTTTCGTGCGTTGAATCCGTTCAGTCCAGTTTACTTCTGACAGCAACGGATTCAGGCAGCAGGTGAGTGAACCTGTTATTGTTTTACCTGCGAACAGCGGCAACATAATGTTCCTATAAATATACGCTGTGAACGAGTATTTCGAGGTTGTTTTTTTTTGTTTTCACTGTTGAATGTTTTATGTTGCTTGTTTTAATGATGCGCTGGTTTTTTGTGTTATTGTGGTGCATTTTTTCCCGCGCCGTCCCCGCTCGTCGTTTCTGCTTCCTGTCAAAACAACTTGGTCAAAGTCACCACTTTCACCGCTTTATTGCAGATTTTGTTACGTTGAAAAATTTTACTTTACAAACCATTTTTTAAAAAAATTATTTTTAACCTCAATAATGCATTTTTTCCTTGTTTTCCACCTTTTTTGCTGCTGATTTTGCGGGTCAGCTGAGCAGATAGAGTCGCTTATTCACTCTAATGAAGAACATGCGGTCAGTTTCTCACTGCTGAAAAAAAGAGCATGACTGTCATGTGGAGGTTTTGACGTTCGGGACAAAGAGCTGCGATAAAGATTGTTTTTTGGAGGAGTGTAAACACAGCAGAAAAGTAATCTGACCGTGTTACCCAATGAGCTGTTATGACGGGGCTTTTTCAGGTCATTTGCCTCTTCCTGGTCAGAGGTTAACTTTGACGCATTGTCCCACCGGGCTGCGACCTCAGGGCTCTTTGTCTGAGGCTTTGGGCTGCAACAATAGCGGTCACGAACCAGCCTGTGAGCATCACGCAGTTATCAACTTTTATGGAGCAGGTGGATTAAAATCTCCTGGCTTGATTGGCCGTTGTCTCCAGGTTTTATCACATCTGGATGAGTCTTATCTGGAGTTTGAATCCTGATTATCTTTGTTGGCAGATTTGAATCGGTCTGGACGAGCCAGCGCTAACCATGTCTCTTACAAACGGCCACTGTGTGAGTAAAGAAACATGGGAGTCGCACAACAAGATGATGCTGGAGCCTCTAGCCATCAACGACTCAGAGGTTTGCGTTCAGTGGACTTCACTGTTCAATCTTAATGCAGAAAGTGAGCCGATATTGGACGAGATGATGAATACTTTATTAATCACCAAACATCGTTTGTCTCTTTAGGTGTTCTCCATCATTAAAAAAGAGAAGCACAGGCAGACGTACAGTCTGGAGCTGATCGCGTCCGAGAACTTTGCCAGCCGAGCCGTTCTTGAAGCTCTGGGCTCCTGCATGAACAACAAGTACTCAGAGGGCTACCCAGGCCAGAGGTATTACACAGAATAACTTAAAAAGTACTTGAACCCTGAAATTTTGGCTTGGTTCTGCCTTTGAAAAACGAGTGTGTGCTGTATTTTAACCATGTGAACAGGTACTATGGAGGGACGGAGCATGTTGATGAGCTGGAGAGACTTTGTCAGAAAAGAGCACTGGAGACGTATCGTCTGGACTCTGAGAAATGGGGCGTCAATGTCCAGCCGTATTCAGGTAATACATGTAAAAGGCGTCACACCTCTAAAATTAGCATCGTGAGCCGGGAGAACCGATCTCCTTCTTTAGTTTCTCTCCTGTTTGTCACACTCGCTTCATATACATCTGTGCTTCTCCTCAAGGATCGCCCGCCAACTTTGCGGTTTACACGGCCATTGTGGAGCCTCACGGCAGGATCATGGGTCTGGACCTTCCCGATGGAGGTCACCTGACACACGGCTTCATGACTGAGAAGAAGAAGATCTCTGCAACGTCCATTTTCTTTGAGTCGATGCCGTACAAGGTATTAAACAACAACTGTTAATACTATTGGATACAGGAAAAGGTAGATTTTAATACAAAGTACATCATCCAAGTTAATGACAGCAAAGCATCACCTCTAAATGCATGTTCATCTTTTATATCTTTTCATAGGTGAATCCAGAAACTGGCTACATCGACTATGACAGACTGCAAGAAAATGCACGATTGTTTCACCCCAAACTCATCATCGCAGGTACCTCCGCCCACCTCCCAAACAGACACTTACTGCTGGAGCCTCTTGAAGCATGTTTCCTCCGTCAGATGTTGATAACTCGCTGTTCTGGTGGACCAACACGGGAAAGATGCGTCATGCTGATTTTTCCATTTTGTTTCCAGGAACAAGCTGCTACTCCCGCAACCTGGACTACGCCCGCCTGAAGCAGATAGCCACCGAGAACGGAGCCTATCTGATGGGGGACATGGCTCACATCAGTGGATTGGTGGCCGCCGACGTGGTGCCGTCGCCCTTTGATTATTGCGACATCGTTTCCACCACCACGCACAAGACGCTGCGAGGCTGCCGCGCTGGTCTGATCTTCTACAGGAAAGGTAGGAACTGGTTGGAACTGGTTGGAACTGGTTGCACTGGTTTGAAGTAGCCATTCATCTGTCACAGGTGATCTTCACTGTGTTTCTTTGCCCCTCACAGGTGTGCGCAGTGTGGATGCCAAAGGAAAGGAGACTCTATACAACCTGGAGTCTCTGATCAACCAGGCTGTGTTTCCTGGGCTGCAAGGAGGACCACACAACCACGCCATCGCAGGTCCCCACCCCTCCGTTTTCTGACCGTTTGTTCTCCTCATGGTTTGTTAGTTTCCAGACAGTATCAAGCATTGTGTTTATCCTTCTGCAGGTGTCGCTGTCGCTCTCAAACAAGCCCTGACGCCTGAGTTCAAGGCCTACCAGCTGCAGGTTCTGGAGAACTGCAAAGCTCTCTCCGGTTCCCTCATGGACCACGGCTACAAGATCGTAACTGGTCAGTGTCACAGGGCCGCTGGCGTCACAGCCTCAAGTATCGCTTCACGTTGAGGGTGAAGGAAGCAACGCAAAGGAGAGAAAGATCGGTTGCAAACAAAACTAAAATATATGCATCTTTACCTCAGGCTGAAGGGGCCTCATAGTCTGGATGGTTTCTGGGTTGGAGGTCCGACAGGAAGTTACCAGCTTGTTATTGTTTGACAGGTCGAAGGTCTTGCATAGATCCAGATAACCCATGACTGCTTTGCATTTTGTGCAACCAAAGAAATCATTGTCAGGAAATGGTTTATGTAGGGAAAAAGTACAAAGGCCATATGAACCAAGACTGGTCAAAAAGTCAGGCTGTAAAAAAACAGGCTGAAAACCATAAAATATGAATGATCAGAAAAGAATTACAGCAGATCTCTAAAAATGAATATTATCAAGAATTCCAATCAGAGTATGAACTCTGAATCTCATTGCTCACAGAATAATGATCCAGTTCAGCAACATTTCTTTCCAAACAAGAAAATCAGACACTTATTTAAATTGTGTTCCTCGTCTCTGTTTGCAGGAGGTTCTGACAACCATCTGATCTTGCTGGACCTGCGCAACAAAGGGACTGACGGAGGACGAGCAGAAAAGGTCCTGGAAGCTTGTGCCATCGCCTGTAACAAAAACACCTGTCCAGGTACTGTGATTTATGCAGTTCCTTGTGGCAGATTTGTCGCTCTCTGTCGCATTTCAGAACTTTAAAATCTTTGCTCTTTTTTTTTTTTTTAAATTGTGAATTGAAACATTCAGGAGATAAGAGTGCGCTGCGTCCCAGTGGTTTGCGGTTCGGCTCGCCGGCTCTGACTTCCAGAGGTTTGATGCAGGAAGACTTCAAGAAAGTGGCCGGATTCATTCACAGAGGTGATTCTTTTAATTGAATCAATTTCAGTAGGTATTTTTTCTTCCCAAAACAATGAAACCATCGAAATCTGAACCCTGCGCTTTGTTCCTGCAGCTATCGAGCTGACCCTGGAGATCCAGAGGAGCCTGGACCCCAAAGCGCCTCTGAAGGAGTTCCTTCAGGCTCTGGCTCAGGGTGAAAAGTTCCAGCAGCGCGTGGCTGAAATCAGAGCAGAGGTTGAGAATTTCGCCGGTCAGTTCCCAATGCCGGGCCTGCCTGAGCTGTAGTTTGGACCGTGGATAAGAATGATCTGACCAACATGGTTTCTGTTATGCTGAAATGTTGTTTGAATGTATATTTGTAATCTGTCACAGCCAAAATCAAGCCACGTTTTATTACTTTCACAGCAGTTTTTTGTCTTAATGAAAATTGGTGCATTGCAGGCATTTTAACAGGGATTTGTTTTCCACCAAGGTTTCAGTTTCAGAGATCTAAAGCAAAATTTCAGCTTTAATTTAATTTTTTTTCATATATTCTAAAGTTGTCTGACAGTTACTGCAACTTGAAACATGATGTATGTTTATTTGTTTTAGGAGAGCATTTTCCATGCATCCAGTATGCATATCAAATATGCAATATGAAATGAGAAATGACCTGTCCTTGCTTTAAATGAATAAAGAATTAAGTGACTAATGTGTGTTTTGTTTTTTTTGTAACTGCTGCCTTGCAGAACCCTATAAAATGTCAGTGTGATTTTTACAGCTGTGTTAATGCTTCCGAGAATAGTTATCTAATAAAAAATAAATAAAATCAACCATCAGATTCCCGTGGTAATATGTTTATTCATTGCAGAGAAACGACGCAAAGTACGATAAAGGCTTCCAACTCTTCGTTCTAACTGCCCATGTTGACGTTTTAACTGAACTGCTCTGGGATCGTTTAGTTTTGCCTGAATCCATCAGGTCAGGGACCGATTTACGTGCCTGTATTCATCCACACTGAGCGAGCACCACTTTACTGAAAACCGAGAACTTACACGCCCGCCTCGGATCACTTTTCCAATTCAGAGTAGTTCTCTGAACTGAAAAGCAGAAGGACGGACGGTGATTTTTACTCCTTCGAACTCGCCGGTCGCCGCCGAAACTTATCGGTTAGCCCAGCTAACCTCCTTAGCCACTTTAGCTGGCAGATGAGGAAGCTAACTAGCTCGACTTGAAGCTAGCCGAACGGACGTTTGCTGGAGCGGTGTGAGGACAACGTGAAGCAGACATGCAGGAGATACTGGCCAATGTGGACCACATCAAGTTCGACCTGGAGCTCGCTGTGGAGCAGCAGCTGGGGGCGCAGCCTCTCCCCTTTCCCGGCATGGACAGTGAGTGCTGCGCCGCTAACGGCTAATTTGGCTGCTAACGTGCGAACGAAGTTAACGGTTGAGAGTAACGCCAGGTTGTTTTGAGTGACTGAGCGGCGCGTTGGGCGTTATGGTTGTGTAGCCGGTGTGTTTTAAGGTAACCTGAGATGTTGTGTATCTTCATAGAGTCCGGGTCTGCTGTGTGCGAGTTCTTTATGAGAGCAGCATGTGTGAAAGGTAAGAACACACCATGACAACAGTTGTTGTTGACGGTTTCAATGCAAACTTCTTGTCGATTTTATCTGCGTTTTTAGCCATTAATATTCAAATTAAATCCTCATTTCATTTGGGACCCTCTCACAATAAAGTGAAGTCAAACACTGGCATAAACAGTCCCATAAATATTCAAAACAGGAGCCTTCAAAATATGGGATGGACAGTTTCCTTGGCCAAGTTTTCAGTTTCACTTGGACATATGCAGTCCAATATTTGGACATTTTACGAATGAAGGGCACGCTAACAGTTTGGCTTGTGTGGCAGGTGGGATGTGTCCGTTTCGTCACATCAGCGGTGAGAAGACGGTGGTGTGTAAACACTGGCTCAGAGGACTGTGTAAGAAAGGAGACCAGTGCGAGTTCCTCCACGAATATGACATGACCAAGATGCCCGAGTGCTACTTCTACTCCAAATTCGGTTTGTTGTTTCTTTAAAAACACATCTATTTACTTTGTATTGATCGAACCTGATAAGGTTTTATAGCATCTGTTGATGTTTTCAGGTGAGTGCAGCAACAAGGAATGTCCTTTCCTGCACATCGATCCGGAGTCCAAGATCAAGGACTGTCCCTGGTATGACCGAGGCTTCTGCAAACACGGTGAGCTCAGAGGTGGACGTAAACATACCGGGCGTTACACAAAGCAGGGATTTAAATTGATTGCATAATCTGTCCTCTTATGTTGTGTTGCCCTTCCTCCGTCAGGTCCTGACTGCAGACACAGACACACGAGAAGGGTGATCTGTGTGAACTACCTGGTGGGCTTCTGTCCAGAAGGAAAATCTTGTAAATTTATGCAGTAAGTGAGATTTTCAGTGAATAAAATCCGATTATCTGGAGGTTTCACTCTTCAGTTGCATAGATTTAACGGTGGGATGTTCTTCTGCAGCCCCAGATTTGAACTGCCAATGGGAGCGTCAGAACAGCCTCCTCTGCCACAACAGATTCAGAACCAGACAAAGGTAAGAAAATCCATGCAATCGCTCTGAAGTTATTCCAGTGACTCAGATGTACAGTCACAGTTTCGCAGCAGAGTGACACCGCTGTCTTTCTGCTTGTGCCCCCCTGCAGTCTGTGTCGACCATCGGCCGCTCGTCGGTCTCATTAATCCAGCTGACCAACTCCAGTCCGGGCCAGCGGCAGCAGAATCACCACGGCATGGCTGCTGTCCAGCACAACAATATGAGCGCCAACAGAGGACCCCGTCCACTTGACCAGGTCACCTGCTACAAGGTGAGGCACCTGTTTATCTGCACATTCACCGCAAACAGGGAGTCTTGTGCTTTGTCAACTTTTGGGATTCTACTTAATGATGCATTTACTCCTTTTACTGAATGTTTCGAGAACAAAAGCATCTTAAATTTCTCCTCTCCTGTCTGCAGTGTGGTGAGAAAGGCCATTACGCCAACAAATGCACTAAAGGTCATCTCGCCTTCCTGAGCGGACAGTAACCTTCTGCCTCGAGGACCAAACGTTGCAGTGCTGCAGCTCACTGCCCCCCCAGATGTGAGCCGAGGAAGCTGCTCTGCCGTCGCATCTAAAGACTCGAGCGGACTTTTTTGCAACTTGACAGACGGAGAAACAGACCAACCGTTTCTATTCTGAAGCTGGACAGAAATCATCTGTGTGGATTCATCTGTTTTTTTTTTTTACAGCATTTGTACTGTTCGGACTGACATTTTAAAATGATACACTGGTCAGTTTCAGTCTGTTGTTCTGCAGCTCTCTGGAGGCTCTGAGTTGAATGTGAATATAAAAAAGATGCAGGAATTAGTTTGACAGTCATGACTCTGCGCAAAATAAATGTTCTTGTGACACATTTCTGTTGAACTTGTTGCAGCATAAAATTTGAAAATGTAGTCCTGAACTCTTCCAAACAAAATACAAACAAAGCCAACAATAAATCTTTGTTACTTTATTGGTCACAACAGTCACATATGAACACAACCGAGCTGAGAGGAGAAAGGGGCAAAAGATCCAAGTTCAACCCCCGACGGCTGCAGACGGCCCTCAGTGATATTTCCTCCAGCGGTCGTGCTCTGAGAAGACAAACAAACAGCGGGTGGTTTTAAACTGGAAAACTCGGACAGGAAATGCAGGAAGGAAGTTCAGAGCGTGAAAGTCTCTTACTGATGTGCTCGTACTCCCACATGTAGCTGAGAGCCACGTAGCCAACCAGCAGCATGGCCACGCCGCCGATGCCACCCTTCTTCACATTGATGTATTTGTTGTAATATCTGTCACGGCCTGGAAGACAAAACGACAAATTATAGCAGCAACTATGAACTTGATTCCGCTGTCCTCTGGATATGTGTTAAAATAGATTGACAGAAACTACCAAAGTTCAACTCGACATTTTTTTTTCTGAATCAACTTTAATTTCTAAGATTTTAATTTCATTGAATAAAAACTTATGAAGGGTGTAAAGAGTTGGTGAGAGGATGGATTCATGTTTGTTTCTTTGGCTGTTTTTACCCCTGGAGATGGATGACAGGATGCCATTGGGAGAGAAGTCGCGGCTTCCGAGCCAGCTGCCCAGCTCGCCCAGCTTCACGTCCATCAGACGCTTCTCAGCAATGGGAACTGAACACACACGAGTTAGACCTCATTATGATTTGAGGGGGGGGACTTCACTCATTTCTCAAACCTGAATAAAAATTTTTTTGAGATGAACCTGTAAAACCTACAGTTGAATTGGAGAGCCACTGCTCAAAAGTCCTCATGTCAAAATGCATTTAACATATTGTGAGTGTTTGATGGACTCTGCCCTACAAAATCAAGATATTTCCATAGTGTATCTGGCCAGGCCATTGTCAGCAACTTGGATTTGCAGCTGCAACAAGACAACTCTGCTTTCAATTTGGTTTTACTCCTGGAAAATAGCAGAAATGTATTCAACCAATTCTCGTCTCACAACAAAAAATCCAAGCAAAGCAAACGTGAACCCTACAATAAATATGATTGTAAAATGTGCCTGATTGTTTGAAATTGTTCAGAAAAATAAACAATTAAATAAAAAACGAAATATACGCAGCTCCTAAGAAAACAAGTCCAAAATCAAATCTGAACAAGGTGCAATTTGAAGTTGATATTTCATTTTCATACAATCGTTTTTTTCCGGTGGTTGGTGAAGCTGTTTAACATTTAGCACGGAAGGGGCGCTTTAACAGCTAAAATGAATGAAACACTGGCGACCGTGTGTTCAAATATCAATCAGGCGCAAACCTAAAATGTTTCGGTGTACTGCAAATCGCTGACATGTTTTAAGATTGTAAATACTCGATGACACTGATCCGAGATTGTGTCAAAGTTACGCTCGCATGCTACAAGCAAGCTAGCCCAAACACACGATTTGCAGGGGCAGTTATTTCAAAGTTTTCACGGTTTCCTGCAAACTTAAATGCAAATAATAGGCTTCTGGTCTCTGCTAATCAAGTTTGCAAATGAAAACAACGGCTCGCGGGCGAGTTATTAATTTAAATCTGCCAATGACACGTAAAGTCCTTGACGTGACTCGATGGGAACATCGCGGCCTTCTTTCAGAAAAACACCGTCAAACTACAAAATGACGCTCAAGTTGAACAGGAACACACTCACGGACTGTAAAAATATTCAACATACACCAACAATAAAACACATTTCATCAAAATGTTTGATTTTTATGACAGGAGGCAAGGAGCGTTACCTGGTCTATCCGCCATCTTGATCGGTGCAGAGCTCGCGCTGCAGGGAATGATGGGTAATAAAGGCGGCGTTGCATTATGGGACAGGATGTAGTTTGCGAATATTTCCACTAGAGGGCGGAAGTAGAAACGAAATCTGTCTGACTGCAAGGATTCCAGTCAGTTTTCAGTCATTAATGTCCACATTGTGTTGTATTAGACTGAAACAATAACACGAATTATCCCATGAATAGTTAAATAACAAATAGCAGCATAATTGTCTGTTATCTAAGCATAACAGGAAGCTGTAGCATTGATTATTAACGCATTTTGTGTGGAACAAATTTAATTTAAGAGGGACTTCTTTTTTTCCCATTATTTCTCATCGTTTAATTTTGGAGTTTATGGGAAGCCTTTGTTAATTTCTGCAAATTCATTGTTTTTATCTTTTTCGCTGTGTCATAACAATCACTGTTTCTCAACAGATTCTGAGACCGGGATTTAAATACAAAAATGTCCTTGAGTGAGGATTTCAGCAGCAAGAACACAATGCTGATATGGTAAATAAAAAAGCAGTCTTTGACAAGAGTCACTGTTGCATTGATCCATTAATAAATGTTCATGAAAAGTAACTATGTTTGTGTGCATCCCAATAACAACATCCTCAGAGTCATCCTTTTTTTGTGCAACCCCTCGTTGGATCTTTTCCTCCAGATCTCATGCATTTTGAAAGAGTGACCCGAAGGCTTCACTACTCAGCAGTCTCCCGACACTCTATCACAAGAATCATCTTTCTGAGAGAAAACAGACAATCAATGAGCAGCGAAAACAGCCAGAGGCACTTATTCATAATGTACCTGAAGATATAGTTAGGATGTGTCTGAGGTTGGTGGGGTTTTTTTTAGTGTGTGTAAGTGTGTGTGTGTGAGACAGGGAGGCAGAGGTGGAGCTGTGGTAGCCGAGGTCCCTGCTCAGCACACCCACCGATCAATAAAGCCCGCTCTATCTCATCTCTCTCCCCCTCAAACACAGCCAGTGAATTAAGGAGTGTAGTCGTGCTTCTGGCTTACATCCAGGACTCAGCACCAACCTCTTTCCTTTATTAGACTGATTTCCCTGCTTCCCTCTAATGACTTTCATTAGATGAAGGACTCATATAGACGTCCAACAACCCCCCCGCCACCTCCTCCTCCCTCCTCTCTCCACCCCCCCCCCACCTCCTTCTCCTCAGCTCTGATTCTCTCTCCCGTAGGTGGATATGTGAATATATTGTGTGTGAGCTTTGAACATGGATTAATTTTTACCAGTATTAGTCTTTGATGTGTGATGATTCAGCTCGCTTCACTGCATGTTGACCCAAATGCCTTCACAGAGCGGCCCATTCTCTGCTTTGTACTGGCAAAGAGGTGCCTGTCTAATGTACGACGATGTCAAATCTCTGTGAGGAATTCGGTCCCCTCAGAGATGCTCGCTGGCTCTGGGTGATAAGAGGAGGACGGGCACGCAGCAACATGACGCACCTCCTGTATCTCTGTGGCAGAAAGCAACGGATAACTCATGAACATGGTGGAGAATTCAGCAGATAAGCAGAGCTTCCCGTCAGGAGGCGGAGGAGCCCAAAACTGGAGCTGAAGATCGCATGACGGAGGAGCCACATGCTCAGAGTAGAGCGAAGCACAACTTCATGCTATGCTATGCTATTATATTAAAAAAATGAGTATAGTTACATATCACATTGTACCGTGAGGGGCTACTCTACTCTACTCTACTCTACTCTACTCTACTCTACTCTACCACCTCATTGGATTGTAACCTATTTCACCCCACCTCACCCCACTGTACTGCACTGTACTGTACTGTACTGTACTGTACTGTACTGTACTCTACTTTACTCTACTCTACTCTACTCTACTCTGCTGCATCTCATTTTACGCTGTTCTACAGTACTTTACTCTTTTCTAATCCAATACATTTTTCTCTACTCTACTCTACTCTTTTCTGTCTCATTCTACTCTGCTCCGCTCTACGCTATGACCCCCGTCAGGCCATGTTTCTTCTCTCCTCATGAAGGTCACTCTCCATCACCCTTCCTGTTGAAACATCCTGCACACGTCTGGTTTACACACATTTACAGGCCAAAACCTCTAATCCAATCTCACCCTGTGCACGCTGAGGCCTGCAGACACCTCCAGAGGTGGCACACTGACAAAAGTTCCTATCAAACGCCTACACATACACAGACACACACATACACATACACACATAGACTCATATATGCAAACATACAGGGATGTAAACACAACCAAGACGAACCAAGCAGCACAACCACACATGTGTGCACACAAATCTCATTTGGGCTCTAAAGGTTACCACAAACACTGGAGCGTAATCTCATTTACAGTGAACCCATACGCAGCAGTGACCCCTCGGTCCAGGTTCACCTGCTTGTTTATTGGTTTTGTTTGTTTGCTCCAGTGCTGCCTCGGGGCCTCAGCGCACTTCAGAGGAGTCTATACCGGCTCCACCAACAGCACACCCACCCCCACCCACCCCACCACCCACCCACCCACAGACAAAAGCGCGAGGGGACGCATGATTTTATTCCACCTCAAGAGGCAGGTGCCCTGGAGGTCTGCCACAGAGACAGCTCTTTGAAGCTGATGGAGGGAGATAGAGGGAGAAAGAAGGAGGGATGTGAGGGGGAGGACGGGGGGAGGACGGGGGGGGGGGGGAGTTGGTCCTGTGTTGTTGCAGAGAATAGCCAGACAGGGATGAGAGAGGATGAGGGAAGGAACACAAAGGGATGAACTGGCTGTGGAAAGAGCAGGATGAGGAGGGTGGGAGAATGGAGGAGAGAGGAGGAGGAGGAGGAGGAGGAGGAGGAGGAGGAGGAGGAGGAGGAGGAGGAG
>JASSRZ010000065.1:9517150-9519650 GCA_032164315.1 Malacoctenus gilli
TCACTCACACACACACACACACACACACACACACACACACACACACACACACACACACACACACACACACACACAGATTGTAAATCGGCGCCAAACACACTCGCGGATGCTTGTCGGTGCAGAGCCGCGGGGTGGTTGGTGAGAAAAATAATTTCATTTGAGTAACGGAGGCACAACACGGTCTGACCTTTCTGCACAGCCACTACAAAGAGCTGCTGGGAAATAAACGATAATGGGGCCTCCACACACACGCTGACATGTTACAACGACGTGACAGCGACTCCTTCTCTTCTGGACACGTCGCTGAAGGCGCTACGACCATCGCTATGCAACACGCCGCATAAATCCAGAGCTGCGAGACTTCCTGCAGCCTGAGCAGGCAGCAGTAGAGGCCACAAACAGCAGCGGTGTCGCCGGTGAGACGCAGCCTCGCGTCCCGGACTCACTCGAGACTCGATTTTGTGACTCCTTACCGAGTCACGGGACCTAAGGCAGCGGGAGGAAGAGGAATTCACAGTCTGAGGAAATGAAAACGAAACGTAAGCAGGATCGTCCGCAAACGACAGAGTTCCAGCGTAATGCAGCTGCAGCAGAGTACGGGCGAGTTGGAGAAACAATCAGAAAAACAACCAGAAAATGAGCGTAACGTCCAACAAGCAGATGGCGCTTTGTTTCTGTTGTCGATCAATGAAAGCGAAGGAAGAGGAGCAACAAATAAGGGGGCAACCGTACTGCGCCGAAGCCCGTTTGTGCCTTAATGTCCAGATTATTCTGCTTGTGTACTGGAGCTGGAGTCCTCCTGATTGGCAAAACACTAAACTGCCCTCTTGGGTGGAACAAAGCACATTAAACTCCCTTTTTCGGTGATTAAAACATAACAAACTGTCTTCTCAGGATGCAAAAACACTTGTTAAAGCCAAAAGGAAAGCAGCAGACAGGTAGACGAAACATCCAGCTGCAGAGAACCCGAGGAGGAAACAACGTCCTCGTGTTTTGGAGGATTTAACGCTGATTAAATTCATCTAAAGAACAACCTGTTTCTGGGCCGCTGACAGAAAACGCAGCTGCAGGAAACATTCAGCAAGAGTTTGGTTGATAATTTGCAGATTAGTGCCGAGTTATTGTCGGCGCAGGACCGTTAGAAGAGGAGCAAAAACGCTTTTAAAGTGTCGCCGACTTTCATTAGCGCTGCTGGAAGGCAGTGGCGACGTCTTTAGACCCGATCAAGCGGTTTCTCGCTGTGATGAACGTTTAGTCCTGTTTTTCGGGGGCTATAAATCAGACGAGAGGGTTTCAGTCTCTGCCAGTCTCGTCCTTTAGTTTCTCCGAGCAGTCGCGAGAGCGTTTGAATCATTCTGAGTTGGTTAGCGAGCGTCTTCTGCCAGCAGCAGGTCGATTAAACGCTGGGAACAGGTATCCTCGCTCCTGCCAAAGGTAATCAAAGCCACCTGCGAGCTCTCTAATAAACACGCCACCCAAATTCAAGCGTAAAAGCAAAAAAATGTGCCACTTTTTTGCGAGCGATAGCAAAGAAATGAGCTCGATCTTTTTGGCTTGACCAGAAGAAATTTGTCAGCCACGGATCAGAAAGCTCCTCACCAGCAGAGGCCATCGAGTCACCTTGTAAACCTGCTTTATCTAGTTTAAGGTCACGAATAAGAGCCAGTTTAGTTCAGAGTAAAAGCAGGATACAGCAAAGATAGGTGGAAGTTTGTCGATTGTACAAGTGAAAACTACGAAAGTTGAGATGTTATTGTAACTGCAGCTGGCAGATATTAAAGTACAGAGAAGTTATTCCCTTGTTGGAGCTCAGCACTCATCAGTTATGCTTCCAGTAAATCCTTTTCTTTCAATAAATGACATAAAATGAAAGAGAAAACGAGCTTCAGACTGTTTTACTCTCTTCCAACCTCGCCAGCTCTTCTCACAGGTGCGTTTTAAGGACACAGCCAGAAGAGTTTTATTGTTTCAGTCAGCGAAAAAGCGAATAAGTCTATTTAGACCCAACGCTTCAAGTCAGCGCGGGTCAGATATCTGTATTTTTCGCTGCAGGCCATCTTCAATAATGCATACATAAATAAATCGGCTCTCTCCGGCCGCTGCAGTACAATTCTTTCTGCTTTAAACCCGCCGTCAGCGCTCAGATTTGTGTCTGAAGGGCGAGAAGCGCGATGAGACAAGAAGTTCAGGTGCAGAAACTATCCGACCATCTGTCTTCTGGGCTGCTCATCCAGCTGTGACTGCTGGAAGCAGAGCGACGCCGCGGCGAAAGCAGGACGCCTCCTGGACGGGTCGTCAGTCCATCCAGAGAGAGATTTCAGAAGAGATACGGGCAGTTTTTTCAGCTCAGTGGGAAATGCTCAAACGCTTTACAGTCCAGAGTGTATTCTGGAGAAGATACGCACTTAAATCCCCTTTTTCTGTGCTGTATTTTGGGGTTTAGGCCTTTGTATTGAAGCCGAAACTGAACAATCTCATGTTGACGAACTGGAACGGCTCC
>JASSRZ010000065.1:9522150-9534520 GCA_032164315.1 Malacoctenus gilli
ACACTGATGTTAAATGCATCACCTACCTTTGCATTTTTTTAAACCTTATCTTGCATCTCTGGATCCACTTGTAGAGACTTCTCTGCTTTTGATTGCAATGAGCATCCAGGGGCAACGCGCCTCCCCCTCCTCCCTCCTCCCTCCTCCCCCCTTCACTCTCCTCCTCCTCCTCATCCATCCATCCACGCTTCCTTTTCTCTCTCCCCCTACTGCTGATGGTACGCTACAGGAGCGCACGCAGGACGCGGCGGCACCGGGGCTTCCCTGACTGTCTGACGGGCTGATGAGGGACCGAGTCCGGCCAGCGGCAGAGACCACTGACAGGCTCCAGCGGGGAGGACTTCTCTCCGCGCCGCTGTAGGAAGCGAGAGAGAGGGGGAGGAAGGAGAGGGGATACTCGGGAGGTAAGGGCCACGGATAACCTGTTGTTAGTGTGTTTTGGTTTTTTCGCACCGGAGGCAGAAAAAAACATGCAAGGAGCGCCAGAAAAGCGACGCGCAAACCTCATCAGAGCTGATTTGGATGTTTGTTTTCTTTCTGGTTGATGATTTTGTCTGTTTGAACTGAAAGAAAACCTCCATCCACTGCTCGGCTGTTCGGTTGATCATCATTTCTATATTAATTTGCTCCTTTTCGTGTTGCATTGAGCATTTTTTCCTCGTTGTTGTTTTTTTACGCACGTGTTTAAGGAAGAAAACACTCGCGATTTTACACGATTCGGAGTTCACGCGTCCCCGCAGCCAGCAGTCGTTTCCCAGACACGCAGGCTGCTGACCGCGTGAAATCGTGCAGATTTCTGCTCTCCGAAGTCAACAATGGAAACCGCAGCTCGATATGATGGCTGCAATTCAATTACTGTCGCTGGCTGGAGCCTTTTAATTTAAGGCACGAAGGCTGCGAGCGCCGCCTCAAGTCTGGACGTGGAAACTCCGCAAATCACGGCTGAGATAGAGAGGGAGAGAGAGCGAGAGACGCCGGAGAATCGGCGTCATTATTGGACCTTAAAGAGCCCATATAACCTTTTACTCTGCGAGTTGGCGGGTTTATGTCCTCCGTTAAATCACCTGTTTCTCCGCAGCCGCGGGAGAGAGCGGGATGTTGCCGAGATGAGGGGTCGTCTTACATCACCGCATCCCTCCGGTTTTCGGGCAGTTCAGGGTTTAAACGGGATTTCGCACACAAAAAAAGAGGAGCGGATCTAAAACAGGAGCTCATTTGAATTGGAGCGGCTGTGTTGCGCGCTCGGGCGCTGCGCCTTGTGTGGAGGTGAATTCGCACCTGCGGGGCATCAGAGGTGAAGCAGGCGAGGCCACCGGGGGGGCTGACGCGCGCCGAGAACGGCGCGAGCTCTGCGTGTTTGCGCGTGGACGCAGGTGCGCGCCGCTCTCGGTGCCCCCCCCCCCCCCGTGTTTGCCTACGCGACAATGTCAATATCCGTGAGTATTGATCGGCGTCCTGACACTGTGGCGTTTCCCGCCTCCATCAGCAGCCTGTTGTTGACCGAGGTGAATGAAAACATGTTTCAGCCGCTTTTAATGAGGACGGAAACCTGATGCGCATCCACAGCGACGGGAGGGGAGGGGAGGGGAGGGAGGGGCCGCTTCGCTCGTTGCTAGGGGTGACAAACATGAGGTTCCTGGGACCAAAACCGGCCCACCCGTGGGTTTGATGCGGCCAGAGGATGAGTTCAAAGAGAAAAACTGTAGAAACATTAATTTAAAAAGCCGAATGCGACTAAATCCAGTTTGCGATTGTTTAATTGAGATTAGATTGACATTAAAGTACCATAACTGTCCGGCAGGTGGCAGCGACATCGTTGTTGGGAGCTGAGCAAAAGCAAGCTACCTCATTGCTAACAGAGTTAAGTTGGATAAATCTGGGCGGGGCTTAAAGACGGGTCCTAAAATAAACAACCAAATAATTGCAGATTAGACCGGTCGATTTTACCTGACAAACTTTATCAATGTTGCTCATTTTTTAAGCGTAATAATACAACAAAAAGACAAAACCAAAGTTTGGACAACAATCAAATAGAAAAGCCAGAAGATGCGAGAATAAAAACTTCGAGCTACAGAAGGAACGAAGCATAAAATGAGGCTGATAAGCAGCTAAACTATTAGCTGGAAGTATTTCTTCAGGGTAAAAATAACCTCATCAGCTAATTGCAGCCCCGTTGCATAATGTTAAATATCATACATAATTAAATCAGCAGTTTGGGAGCTTTCAGTTCAAGCTTGTTTTCCTGAATTTAACAAGAAAGACTGAGAAACAGCGAGGAAGTTCAAAACCACTTCATTTGATTTCCTTGAAAGGTTTTAACCTGTTAAAAAAAACACGATTTAAGGACTGATTTATTCATTTTGAGACAAACAAAAACAGATACAGCTTTTTTGAATGATTAGATTCAAAAGAAGTGATCAGTTCTTTCCCTAGAAAATGCTATTTCTCGTTATATTGCAGCTTGAAAGTTATGGAAGTGTTTACAGTGTGGTGATGAAGAGAATCGCTGCAGTGAGGCTTGCTTTGTTATTTTTAGATAAATGACTTGTAGCGCCTGCTAATGTTTATTTTATCACCCAGTCTGTCACTCAGTCATGCGTCTTCTGTCAGCGCAGCTCATTCAAACAGCCTCTCACACGTTATTACACTGCCGCCAATTTGTTTGTTTAAGGCGTCTTTCTCTCAGGCCCTCGTTTTTCTGACTGATTGGTTTCTGTTCTCTTTTTTGTCCAAGTTTTCACCCTTTTGCTCTTTTTCTGCACGTTTCAATTTGGTCCCTCTGTTGTTTTTGTTATTTCCTGCAGATCCCCGCCGTCATCTGAAGATCTCCTGCGTCTCTGCCAGGGCGTGTCGCTGGGATTCGGTTTAACATGCACGCTCCCAAGAGCGTGCCGCCCGTCTAGCCGAGAGGGGCCGCTTTCGCCGAGCGCTCGTTCGCATGCACGCTTCCAGTGGCGAGATGGGCTCGGTGGGCGCGGAGCGCCGCCGGCCCGCGCCGGCCCAGATGCCCGAGGAGAGGGACGTGTGGAGGGATGTGGGGAGGGCTGGATGGAGGGACGCGGGGAGGGAGGGCTGGAGGGAGGCCAGGGAGAGCGGCGTGGTGCAGAGCTACAGCTTCGATTCCTACCAGCTGGAGGAGGAGGAGATCAGTAAAGACGCCCCGGAGCGAGGAGTGCTGGCTTTGTCCGAGCCCGGTGAGGGAGTTCCTGTTCTGGCTCTTTATGAGTGTGTGTGTATGTGTGCCAGTGTGTGTGTGTGTGTGTGTGTGTGTGTGCTACACTATTTATAAGGACAGAGACAAGGAAGAAGGGGAGGAGAGAGGTAAATCTATCACAACAGCAATTCATCACCGTGATCAGTGAAGGACACACTAATGTCCTTCTTTCACTCCACAACAGCAGGGAAACACAATGTTTACACAGCCAGACTGAGGAGTGTGTCGCCCGTTACCCTACACACACACACTTCTGGTAAATTTAAGATGCAATTTGTTCAGTTGCTTTTACAACATGCTTGCTGGCTCGCTGCCAGCGCGACACTTTAAATTACACTCCGTACGAATACGTTCAGCCGCCGCGGAGTCTCTGCGACATGTTTATTAATAGCTACTTTTACCGCAGGAGTTTTACCATAACTCCAGGGTTTGATGATGCTTTCAAATTCAACATTTCCAGGGTATTACACTCAACCCGCCTTGTTAAATGCAAATCGCACCCTTTGTCGGAGGGCACTGCTGTGCAGTTGGATGGCACGACGCCCTTTATTCCTTCTTTAAAGAATGCAGCGCACTGCATTTATAACATATCGTTCCTTCTTCTGTGGAGCGTGAACGGAAAAAAAGGGCGCAAATGAAAATCTGGGCTGCTCGCAGCAACAGGACAGGCAACAGGCGACAGTTTAACACACACACGAGGAGAATCACTGCGTGCACTAACGATCAGACTCCTTCAGGAGCTTAATGACCTTTGCATAATTGATGGAGGTTTTGTGTCACGTTTTCTTGCTGCATTGTTGAATTTTTGTGTGACAAATGATCCTCTCGTCTGGAATGTAATCAGTGTCTTTGTGCTTTAGTGTCTGCATGTGTGGCACTACTTAAAGTCTCAAAACAAAGGTGTGGATAGGCTTCATTTTGCCCCAAGTCCAGACTGGCAGGATCAGCGCTGACAACAGTTTTCCTGAGAATTACGAGTGTTTTTGGACGATATGGTTGCTGCATAGCCTAAAAAACGCAGTACTGACTTAACAGCACCCAGTGTGACAGGAGCGTACCTGTGAGTTCACACAGAGGGCAAATTAAACCCCGAGGAGGAGCAAAATCCTCCTGTAAACAGACAACCAACTGAGAAATCTGTAACACGTTTTACACAGATCTGGATTACGTCGAGGTAAATCGTATTAAACATTCACGCTTTTTGTCACGCACATGCAAATAAGAGTACAAATCTTCCTGTTTACTCACAACCACATAAGCATCATTACACTTCAAATCGCTAACTGTTGTAAAAACCAGCTTTTTACTTTATTTGCTTCATTCGAGCTGATGAAAGTTACAGAATGTAAGCCAACGAATGGGAGGCGAACAAGACACAGGTGCGAGATCTGTTTGAGACTGAACACAGAAGTACTGAGAAGAGAAGCCTGACTAGATGCCGGAGGTCAAAATAAATGATTAATAAACAAGACAGAACTAAGAATTACTGAAGACCAGGATCATTGAGAATAAACTAAGAGAGAAACAAACAAAGCAACAACCGAAGACCAAGTATAAGAAGTACTTTTCATCTGGGAATGGATGAAAAACTTGACCTCAGCTTCACTTCATGTGGATGCCAGGAAACGAATAATGAGCTTTTATTTCCATTCGGCACAAAAGAAGCGTCAAGATTCATTTAATCAGTGTCAAGACTTGTGTTTGCAGATGATTGTGTGGGCGTCCGATAATGACAGCAGTGAAAACAAGCAGGAAGTGTGTGTCAAACACGGGAGGCGGGCCTGTCAATAGAAAATTGCTGCGTTGCCTGGTTACACAGGTTGCACAAAGGCCCAGTTAATCAGATCAGGAGTGACCGAGGACGAGGAGCCAGCGGCCGCAGACTGACAGCGGGCGGCTCGGCGCTCCTCGTCTCCTCTCCGTTATCTTTGGCGGCCGTCTCTCGCGCTCGTCTTTCTTTGCTTCTTCTCGCTACCTGTCAGTCTTCACGCCTTCGGTCCGCAGCCAACAAAAACAATCTCCACCGAGTCCGGCTTCACCTCAAAGGGAATGAAAAAAAACGCAGGCGATGCCGCCTCCAAATCAACCGCAGCTTGTGACTACAGATCTGCACCGAGTATACCAGTGTTTTGCGGCTTATTATTGACAGTTTTCACACGATGCCTATGTTTTTCAGAGTCTTGTGTTGTCATTTAGGACTCATTGATCTCATTCTGATGCCAGAAACCTCTCCAGACACATGAAGAATCAGAGAAAACATCCTGAATCTCTGTCGCAGTTTCTGCCTGAAAACTTTAACTGAGATGCCCTAAAAAAAACAGTACCTGGCAACAGATTCTAGACTTCAAGGAAACAGTACGAAACCAGCGAGTCGTGCCAACTTAGGATGAGTAGGAACTCGTGCGAAAGCGCCATGATCTCTGAAAGAAAACTAAGGACATACTGAGACGACACAATTGTCTACTTAAGTCTCGAAATTTGGCAAAGTGTGAGTGTTTCGCAGTCCTGGCCGAGGTTTGCTTGAACACGGTATGCATGTACATGCACGTGTACCAGCACGGTTGCGGTTGCGAAGCAGAACATTCGCAACGGCGGCGTCAAAGGGTTCACGCTGGTCAGTTAAAGACTCGCTGTGGAGTCATTAAGGCGTGAGTCAGGCTCTCTGTTTCGGTTTTCCATCGCGCCGCTGCGACTGTGTGTAAACAACGGGAGTTTTAATTGTTCGCTTCGCAAAAGTCAAACAGCAGCCACTTAATGAAGCTGCACAGTGTGTCGAATGTTCTTTCCGGCCAATAATGAACGGAAACATGTGAAGCAGGTGTTTGTTGACGAGCGTGTTTCTGAGCGTGTCGGATTGGATTACGAATATCCGATTACTTATTACCGTTTCTCTATGGTCATGTAAGCAAACTCGGTGTTGCACTGACTTTGCTGTGAAATCTGAACACTCACAAATCATGTGTAGCTGTTAAAGAAGGTTTACAGGATTAGAAAAGGATTAAAAGAATAAAAACATTGCAAATTCAAAGAAAATAAAACAACGCCTGGCACTCTTCTAGCCGTGACAAACAAAAACAGGTCCTCGGCTGGAGGCTAACGTGACAGCTCGTCGGCTGTTCTTCTGATCAGTCCAGCGCGGCAGGAACAAAGCGTGACGCTGTTTGAGCAGCTCCATCGGCGGCGCTCCGCTCGTCCTGACGAGCGGCGTGCGTCGGAGGCTTCGGCCTCGATTCAGATGAATTCAATTACACCCCCGCCGCTTGACGTATGATTTCACGCCGCTTTAATTCTCTAACCTCCGACTCCTTTCCGCACCGCCCAGACTTCGAGGAGCCCATCCCCGACGACCGTTACCATGGCATCTACTTCGCAATGTTACTGGCTGGAGTGGGCTTCCTGCTTCCCTACAACAGCTTCATTACGGATGTGGACTACCTGCACCAAAAGTTCAAAGGTAAAACGCTCGAACACGGAACAAAAAGAAGTGCTCATCAAGTAACTGGGATTCCTCTTGGTTACAGTTACTGCTTGTACTTCTAAAAGCACAAGTAGTTACTGGAAAAAAGTATCATGAGGAAGTAATTCAGACCTTGTTTTGTCTTATTTTGTCAGGTTGCGAAACTTGTTAATTTACTACGATAGACAAAGGATCTTCTTACTTGTTTAGGTCTGTAACTCAATCGAAGGTTACAGCAGTCAACAGGAGGAAGATGCTCTATAATCCCACAATGAATTGCCAAAAAACTGTGGAAAACACAGTTTCTAAGGTGCCGTTTAGCAACAGGCAAGAAGTGTCCCCCCTGCAGGCTGATGAACTTTACACAAAAGCAGCGACAGAGTGCAGAATTTGTGGCCAATGACAGTTGGTAGTAGGAAACCTCCCAAATCGGGCCCCACCTGTCAGTACATGTATTGCACTTCCCCCTCCCTTAAATGTTTCCCTCCAGCTCCAGAATCTACCTGACTGTTCATAAGGATGCAGCTGTAAAGCATCATTTGTGATGAACGAGTTGAATAAGCGAATCAGTCCTCCAGAAAACAGGAATGGGCTCAAAATCAGACATTGTTTAATGCTGACAATCGCTATTTTAGCGACCAGTTACTGTCAGAAATGGTGATGTTATCGTATGATGCTGCTTTGTGTGAATGTTGCTGACAGTGCTGAAGTTGCTTGCGTGCAGTGGCAGACCCTCAGACCCCCCGCTGTGACGTCACAGCTGCCGTTTGTGTTTCAGGGACGTCCATCGTGTTCGACATGAGCCTGACGTACATCCTGGTGGCTCTGATGGCCGTCATCCTCAACAACGTGCTGGTGGAGAGACTCAGCATGCACACCAGGATCACAGTCGGTAGGTGGAGGAGGCGCCAGTCCAACAGGAACAAGAAAAAGAAGAGCGAGTAAACTCTGAATCATTTATTAATGAGCCTGTTCAACCTCCGGGCGCTTCACAGAGGGAGACGCTCTCCAACCATTCTTGTGTACTTTTAATTCAGCGGGTGTTTCTAACAAACTTTGCGAAGGTCTAAATTCACGAGAGGCTGTTTTTCCCCCCATATACTGCTTTTTTGAACCCTCCAATTTCAAAACATGTTTAAACGAGAGCCTACACTAAATAAACCATTTGGAGACGAGCGTGCGAACGCGAGCTGATTTAAAATCCGGCTTGTCGAAGTCTCGGAGGTTTTAATGTGGCCCAACGTTTTTTTATGCTCCTGTGTGTTTTTGTGGCAAATTAACATTTAAATAACTCTTGGAGAGAGAAACACCTTTGAGCAGAGATGGAAAACAAAAAGCTCTTTAAAGATGTGCGTCCCAGAGGAGCAGTTTATCTCCATATACAGCAAGAGGTGCGTGTACGAGTCACCACAGTGTCCTGCAGCCTGAAATAGCTTTCAGTCCTCCAGGAAACGCCTCGTGAGCTGTGCTGTCGGCTGAAATCTCTCTGGAGTTATTAAACTCTGAATCATACCTCAGATTAGGGAGGAAGAGGCTTTATTTTTCTTCTTCTGTTCCCCCGCTTTGGCCGCGGCTCAGTCGTGCGGCGTGGTGGCACGTAGGGGGCGGCGGTCTCCTCACCGGGCGGCGCCTGTCTGTCCCCCCCCCCTCTCCGCAGGTTACATCTTGGCTCTGGGGCCGCTGATCTTTGTCAGCGTGTTTGATGTGTGGCTGGAAAAGTTCACCACCCGGCAGGCGTACGTCATCAACCTGGTGGCGGTGGGCGTGGTGGCCTTCGGATGCACAGGTACCACACATGCGGAAAAACAACACCAAAACGTGTAAAGACAAACAAATATCACTGATTACTGAGCCGATAAATGAATAAAATGCAGACTAGTATTGTTGTGGTATTCAGTATTTTAAGTATTTTTGTAAATATAATTCACTACACAAGCTTTAAAAGGACACAATTTCATATTTTAAGTTTTTTCTTCAAATTTCTTTGAATTATTTCTGTTTTTAGTCAGATATAATTTGATTTTACTTCATCATTATTGGCTGTTTTTGGCCTTTGCATGTTTCCATCCATCACGAGAATCTCAGGCCTTTTAAAAACACTTTGAGTGACACTAACTTGTTTGAAATGTGCAAATACAGCTTGTTTTGATCGTTTATGATTAGAGCGCATTGATCCAGTGAAGAGGAGACGAGCCTGTTGATCTTATAAATAAATATGAACCTGATGGAATCTGACAACATCCATTAAAAGGAGGCCGGTCGAACGTCGACCACTTTTGATCTCACGTCAACATTTCCCTCGTCAGAGCTTGAGTAAATCCGGCTTGCCGACGGAGGCCAAATAAAGCGTCCGAATCGAGACTTTAACACACCCGGCGAAAGCGTCCACGACCTCAGTGGCTTTGAATGAGTTCAAAGGCGTCGAGCTGGTTTTCCTCGTTGTTCCCGCCGAGCCTGAGAGCGCCGAGCCTGTCGGCTCGCTGTAGTAACAGTTTAATTAGCCGAGGTCTGGAGGTCGCAGCTGCTTCTCAGGAGGCGTGTGAGTGTGTGTGTGTGTGCGTGCGTGCGTGTGTGTGTGTGTAGGTTCGGGAAGTGGCGCTGCTAAATAAACCGTGTTGCTACAGTTGTGACTGCTGGGCCTCTGTTTGCTCTGATAACCACTACCTCCTCCCCCCCTTCCTCCCTTCACCCCCCAGTGCAGCAGTCCAGTTTCTATGGTTACATGGGGATGCTGCCCAAGAGGTACACACAGGGAGTGATGACTGGAGAGAGTAAGTCCACCCACAAACCTCCCTCCTCCTCCTCCTCCTCCTCCTCCTCCTCCTCTTCCTCCTCTTCCTCCTCTTCCTCCTCTTCCTCAGTCAGCTGCTGTTCATTTTCATACCTACTCTCTTTTTCAACGCCGCCTCCGTCAGGTACCGCCGGGGTCATCATCTCGCTGTCCCGCATCTTCACCAAGCTGCTCATCAACGACGACAAGAAGAACACGCTCATCTTCTTCCTGGTCTCCATCAGCATGGAGATGCTCTGCTTCCTGCTTCACCTGCTGGTCCGCCGCTCCCGCTTCGTGCGCTACTACACCAGCCACGCTCATGGCAAGGGGCCGGGGAAATGCCACGACCCGCGGGACAACGGCACCGGCTACCGAGTGCACCACGATGTCACTGCAGAGGAAGTAAGATTTGTAAGTGTGTGAACATTTTTTGGGACTATTTCTCTCAGTGCTGGCTGCGCATTTTCAGTTTATACTCGTCTTTCTGCTTCATCTGTGACGGCACATTTTGTACAGCAGCATCGTTTGAAGAGTGAAAGTCTTTTTTCTTCCTACCCAATGAAAAAACTGACATTTATGTTGACATTTACTTGTGGGACAAACACAGAGACACAAACAATCACATACTCCCACATATATTCATACCAAGAGACATTTCAGAGTCACAAGTTCACCTCATCTGAATGTTTTTTGACTCTTGACAGTACAAAACAAGTCAGACGTTCAACCAAATCCGGCTTCTATGAAGGCTCGACACGTATGATGTGAGAGTTTAGAATTAACGGCATGAGTTTCACATTTGATGTGTCAAAATTTAGAGTTAGCTGCCCAAATTTCACTCTTGATATGTGCGAGTTTAGACTTAACGGGATGAATTTCACTCTGGACAAATGAGTGTTAAGAGTTAACGGAATGAATTTCAGTCTTGATAGGTGCAAATGTTGAGTTTATTGTACAAGTTTCACTCTTGATATGTGAGAGTTTTGGGTTAACTGCATGAATTTTACTCTTGATATGCGTGTCTGGAGTTAAGCGCATGAGTGTCACTCTTGATATGTGATGATTTAGAGATAACTGCATGAATCCAGCCTCTGATGGTCGGGAGTTGGCAGCCGTTCATTCACGTCTTTCATGAGTAAAGTGGAGTAAATCACTGCAGGAGTGAAGGGGACAGATTTTCCACCCTTCTGTGTTACTGAATTAGCACAAGGGGAAATACATGGAGGGATCCCAGCGATGCCCCTCAGCTAATTGCACTCTGAGCGTCCCGCAGCTTGTTCAGTATCAGTGGAGACCGCGTTAATTGCAAGAAACAACAATCATCTGGCTGCCTGACAGCATTAGAAGCAGTTTATCAATAGATTATTTGTATGTTTTTGTCTTCTGATGGTGAGGTCGCATTAATTACTTTGAGGGGGGGGGCTGATTTTTGTCCCCCAACGGTGACAGGAATAATTCAGAGGCGAACCGCACCCTGGTCCTATTTGCATGCAGTGAATGTTGAATATTGATGATCCTCTCGCTTTCATCCAGGTTTAAACAAAACAGTGTGGCGTGTGACTCCCCTGGAGGGCCTCCAGAGAAATTTACTGAGGGTGCAGTTCATTAAAAATCCAGAATTTTTAGGGTTTTCCTGCTTGCTCCGCGAGTTCTTGAAGAATTTAAAACAAAGGTTTCACATTTTGCATGTGGGACTTCAAGACGTTGCTCTAAATTACTTTCCAAAAATAGATTTGGAGATATTTTTACTTCATAAACAAACAAATTCGTTCCTCAAAGTTTCCTGTACATGTTTCATTCATTAAAAACATCATAAATGATGCAAAAACAAACTGTTTTGTCAACTCAGAGGGGGAGGAGATGTCAGGTCTTTCTACTGTGGTGTCATGCAAGGAGGGGGTGTGTGCGTGTGTGTGTATGTGGGTGCCTGTGTGAGCGGGAGGAGAGCTGAGTGGGTTTTAAATCACACAATCATTTATTTAAGCTTGGAGCTTCTTTTTTTGTCTGTAATTCAGACAGATGGTGAGAGCGTAAAAGCGAGATGATGTTTGGGAGGGATGGAGGGAAGTGAAGGTGGAGACAGAGAGAGACGTCGAGGCCTCCTGTGAACGGAGAGACAACGAGAGTCACGACGTAGGGCAGGAAAAGAGGAGGAAGAGCTAAACGAAGATCACGGAGCAAAAGAGGAAGATGAGCAGAAAGGGCAGGAGAGCGAGGGACCACGAGGATGAGGAGGGAAAGTAAACGACAGAAGAAGATGTGAACCCGCTCTGGTGTTGCTTCAAGCAGCATGTCGCCCGAAGACACAAGTGTGTTTGTGTGTGTGTGTGTGTGTGGGGGGGGGGGGGGGGGTTCAGTCTCCTCAAAAGACGACACTGCACCTCAGGCTGTCATCTTTTAATGTGTGCATGTTGGTGTTTGTGCATCATTATGTGAGAGCCAAGTGTGTGATGAATGTCCTCGGGTGTTTCACCGTAGTGAGCTTGTGTGTGTATGTGTGTTTTCGCTGTGTCTTGGGGGAAGCTGATGCTGGCTGCCTCTTTGTACCAGTTGCCAGGGGAAACGAAGGCAACACTCTATATTATGGGATAATCAAGAGTAGCGGTGCCTTCCAGCCTGCGAGTCCTTTTTAATCAACTAATGGATCCCTCCCTGTGAGTGCGTGTGGGTGTGTGAGTGTGTGTGTGTGTGCGTGTATGTGGGTGTGTGTCAGTGTGTGTGAGTGCATGTGTTTGAGTGCATGTGTGTGAGTGCATGTGTGTATTCATGTGTGCACATGTATGTTTATGTGTGTACAAACCAGCAAGTCTGTGTGTTGTGCCAATGAAAGCGTGTGTATATATTGCTCTTGGGATTTTGTGTGTGTGTGTGTGTGTGTGTGTGTGTGTGTGTGTGTGTGTGTGTGTGTGTGTGTGTGTGTGTGTGT